>BTHU01000022.1:19218514-19626014 GCA_036184795.1 Tokudaia tokunoshimensis
CTCTCCTTTCTCCTTCCTTAGGTTCTCTCTCTGTCAACTGGTTGCTTGCTCTGCCTCTTGACCTAGGGTTGACGTTATTTAGCTCTTGGGTTAAAGGTATGTGCTAGGGTGGAACCACACCACAACAAGGTCTTTCCAGTTCACATCCTTGGAGTTCATAATATGACCAAATATCCTGCACCAGTTTTTGTTGTATTTTGAGATGGAAAGATAGTGAGCTCATCAAACAGTCCAGGCTGGCCTTGAATTTACCATCCTTCTTCTGCTGAGACTATAGCCATGCAAATGTCTAGTAGCTTCGATAGAGGGAATTCCTACCCTGATTCCAGTCTCCTTACACAAATGACAGCTGAAGAGCTGGAGAGATAGCTCAGCAGTGAAGAGCATCGGCTGCCCTTCCAAAGGACACGAGTTCAACTCCGAGCATCCATGTGGCCACTCACAGACATTTGTAACTACAGTTCTAGGGGATCTTAGACCTCTTTTTGGACTCCTCAGGCACCAGGCATGCAAGTGATACACAGCCATGCATGCAGGCAAAACATCCATGCACATAAAATAAAGATAATGAAAAATTTTAAATGGCAGATGCAAGTGTGTTGAATTCTGATTGGTCACTTTTACACAGGGGAGGGATGTAATCATACCCGCTCCTGTTTGGCTAACACTTGCCTATGCCTATAGATGTAGTTCAGTATTTATGTCCAGGAAACAATGTGAGGCTTAGAGAGCACACCTCTGCCACAGAACTATATGTGTGGTCTTTCTAGAGGGTCCAAGTGCTATGCTACCTCACGATCAGTCAATTACTGTCAGGTTCCATTTTGAATTCGAGGTCCAGTTGGCTGCTTGAGGTCCTACCTTGTTCTCACATGTTGCTTGTTTTTATTGTTAATTGATGCTGTTGGTTGAGGCAGAGTCTTAAGCTGACCCAGAACTCACTTAAACTCTAGAACTTGCTATAATTGTTTTGCGTCAACATAACACTTGCTGGGGTTACAGATGTGTGCCACTCACTGCTATTCTCAACCTTGTCAAAGAAGGTCCCAGAAATATAGCAATGCCACCATTAGAAAGGAAGGGGGGAGGCTAGAGAGATGGCTCAGCGGTTGAGAGCACTGACTGCTCTTCCAAAGGTCCTGAGTTCAAATCCCAGCAACCACATGGTGGCTCACAACCATCCGTAATGAGATCTGAGGCCCTCTTCTGGGGTGTCTGAAGATAGCTACAGTGTACTCACATATAATAATTAAATAAATCTTTTTTAAAAAAGAGGAAGGAAGGAGGGGAGAGAGGAAAAGAGAAAGGAAAGGAGAGAGGGAAAGAAAGAGAAAAGAAAAAGAGAGAAAAGGGAGGAGAGGGAAGAGGAAAGAAAGAGAGGAAAGGAGGGGGAGGAGAAAAATGAGGAGGAGGCAGAGGGGAAAAGAGGGGAGAGGAAAAAGAGGAGGGAAGGGGAAGGGAGAGGAGAGGAGAGGGGAGGGGAGGACAGGGGAGAGGGGAGAGGAGGAGAGGGAAGGGAAGGGGAGGGGAGGAGAGGGAAGGGGAGGGGAGGGGAGGGGAGGAGAGGGAAGAGGAGGGGAGGGGCGGGGAGGACAGGGGAGGGGAAGGGAAGGGAGGAGAGGAGAGGAGAGGAGAGGAGAGGAGAGGAGAGGAGAGGAGAGGAGAGGAGAGGAGAGGAGAGGAGAGGAGAGGAGAGAGGAGAGGAGGGTGCTGTCCAGCTGTCTCTTTAACTCCCGGGCTTCTCACATTGCCGCCTTCTTCCTCTTATTGACTGTAATTGATGGCTGGCCTTGCTACAACACCAAGTCAAGACAGGCTCTATTCTTCAAGTTCCCCAACTCGCATGCTGATGGAGGGAGAGTCATTTATGGCTTCTCCTGCTAGGGTCTCTGTAAATTACAGGCTGGGTTTATGGGCTAAATGTTCAGCAGAAATACCCAGCATCGTGCCCAGGAATTTCCCTGCAAGAATGATTACTGTGAAAACAAAGGTCACGTGTGCTCTTTCCCTCCCAGTCTAGGCAGTTAACAGTGAATTAACACTTCACTGGGAGTTGCAGAAGCGTCTCCCACAGCGCTCCTTAGTTTATTGAAATGAACATAAGCATTGGGAGGAGAATTAAATTGGAGTGTGGTGACAAAAATCACAATAAATCATATTGGTGTAGTCATCCCTTCTGTAACAGCTCAGCTTGCCCTCATCCAAATCTGTGAGGACCTGTAATTAAAGGACAGGCCTTTGTCTCAGCTCAGGATGGTCCCATCTGGGATGCTCTGCCCTGGTACCTCTGAGGCAAGCAGGAAAGGTGGATAATTTCCCCTGCACAGCCTCTCAAGGATCAGTCTGTGCACTGATGTTGGAGCAAGAGTAAACCACCTAGGAAGCCTAGGAACTGGTTCTCAAAGTTTGAAATGAGCTGTCTGAAATTAGTGGCACCTGTCTCCCAACCCACTTCTTGATTTAATTCATCTTGGGGCATAACATGGCTAGGGAAAATTTATAAATTCCCCCGATGGGTAGGTGTAAGCCTAGTGGGAAAGTGTATGCTTCATATTTGTAAAGATTTGAATCTGATAACTAGCAGCATAAAAATTGAATAATGGATGGATAGATGGATGGATGGATGGACTGATGGATGGATGAATGAATCTCTTCCAGGTGACTTAAATGTGTAGCCATATTTAGAAACAACTGGCAGGGAAGTTAAGACATGAACATTAAGGCTTTATCAAGAATGACTGGACATCCTTGGCAAGTTACTCTTTCTGTGCCTCAGTTTCTTCATCTGTCAAAAGGGCAAAACCTACCTCACATCTCACATGCATTATTAAATGAAATTAATGCATCTGTATCCAATTGTTTATCTCAGTGCCAAGGGCCAGTCAGTATTATGTATTAACTATGGACACTCTAGTTATGATTATACCTATCATATTTTTCTTGATCTTTCTAAGGATCATGTGGCCAAAGAATCTTATGTTGACAAGGACATGTGGGGCTTTTGCTATTCAGAAATTGTTTTCCAAAGGTCCCCAGCTGGTGACTTCCAGCTTGAGGGTCACAGCCTCTTCCCATATCCAATCTCAATTGTCCTGACGTTCAGATCTTGCATTAGTGATCTTAAGACATAGTGTTTGGCAGTTGTTGTCCTCCACTGCTGGTGGGATTGCAAGCTGGTACAACCACTCTGGAAAGCAGTCTGGCGGTTCCTCAGAAAACTGGGCATGACACTCCTGGAGGATCCAGCTATACCACTCCTGGGCATATACCCAGAGGCTTCCCCTGCATGCAATAAGGACACAAGCTCCACTATGTTCATAGCAGTCTTATTTATAATAGCCAGAAGCTGGAAAGAACCCAGATGTCCCTCAACGGAGGAATGGATTCAGAAGATGTGGTATATTTACACAATGGAATACTACTCTGCAATTAAAAACAATGAACTCACGAAATTCCTAGGCAAATGGTCAGAACTGGAAAATATCATCCTTAATGAGGTAACCCAATCACAAAAGAACACACATGGTATGCAGTCACTGATAAAGGGATATTAACCCAGAATCTCGGAATACCCAAGACACAATTTGCATATCAATAGATTTCCAAGAAGATGGAAGGAGAGACCCCTGGTCCTGGAAAGACTGGATGTAGGGGAATGCCAGGACAGAGAAGCGAGAGAGGGTTGAATGGGGAACAGAGGGAGGGAAGGGGGCTTATGGGACTTTCGGGGAGGGAGGAAACGGGAAAGAGGAAATCATTTGGAATGTAAATAAAAAACTTAGAAAATAAAAAAAAAAGACATAGTGTTTGAGGAATATAGGGTTCAAACAAAAAAATGAACAGCATCAGTGTTCAGTGCATCTTTCATTCTGTGTATTATTCAACCAGTGCATTGTTCATTCTGTATATTATTCATTCAGTGAGCATTCGTGGAACTTGTGCTCTGTAATAAGTAATGTCCTAGTCGTACTAAGAATGATAGTCTACCTTAAATCTGTTGAATCTTGTTTCATGGCGCCCTTCCTGGTCAAGGAAGCCAGGGACACAACTAGTAAGTTTTAACTTGTTTGTTATGTGAATAGCACCATGAGATATGGTGCCCAGGATTTAGATCAACCCTTTGCCCCATGTGTCTCTAATGGGTATGCTATTCGCCTCTTGCATTGATATTGGCTCCCATGATATCACAGCGCTGGTATTAAAGTCACCTTTTTTATTTAACATGATCTTCTGGCAAAAAGAAGCCAATGAAATGCTTCCTTTGTTAAGCAGAGAGAGAGAGAGAGAGAGAGAGTTAGTTCTCAACTTAATGTGCAAGAAAACAAGACCAGATATTGAAGTCACTAAGATATAAAGTAAATTCTTGTGATCAATTCCTTAATGAAGATAACTTACAATTAAATTTTATCATAAGTATGCATAGTGTATATAGAGTTTGGTACGATGCAGGGTGTAGGCACTCACTGGGATCTTGGAACAAATACTCTGCACGTGCCTATTATAGTAAGACAGGAAACATAGACCCACACTTCCCTTAGTTCACTGAATGAGCCTCTGTCATCTCATCCCCTGTCTCCTACAGTCTCCTGTACCAACTGTCAGGGTTGCCCATAAGTGATAAAAGTCACTCCCTTCCTTGGGAGTTCCAAGAAGTTAGAGTACCCCTTCCAGCAACAGGGGCAAAGACAGCCACATTCCTTACAATAGTCCTCTTGCTGCAGATCCAAAGGACAGGGCTGTACCTTTCAGCAGCATTCAGCACAACGGCTCACCCTTTCTTGGGGTCTTCTCACCAATCTTTGCTACTGTCCTCCTGCCTCGGTGGCCATGCCACTTCTTTGCCACCTGCTCTTCAAGACTCCTTCTGGACTCTAGGGATAAGAATACCCAGAATCCTTCCTGGTTTCTTAACCTTTTCCCAGGACTTTTGATAATAAGAGGTCACGATGAGTCCAAAGGCTTTATCATGGACCCAGTTACTTACCATAACACCAGACTTAAAGAGCCAACACTCCTCCACTTGGATATTAATACATATTTCATCAGAAAATATGACTCTTCTAGTCTTGGAATTCTTTTCCTGAAAATGAGGTTTAGTTAGCGGATTTCCAAACCTCATTTTTCTGGTTCAGTATTTCAATCCTCTGTCACCTGGGCACTCTGATGAGTACAGTTCAGGAGTGCTCACTTGGGAGCACACAGGGAGCACGGTAAGATCCACTAGAGCTTGTCCCATGAAACACTGCCTGCCCCTGGGGGATAAGGCAGGCCCTTTGAATTCAGGGAGGGGGCCATTTGCTCCTACTGTCACTTATATCCAGTTGTCTTCTGGGTATAGTAAATATGAGACTTGAGCCTCCATTTCTTTTATTTCACAGGCAAAGAAGAGGGGTTCTGTTTTTGAGGGCCATCCCCCCCGCCCCCCGCAGCCTTCTCCAGTATCCTGAACAAACTTTTTGATTCCTGTCTTTGAACACAACTCCCCTTCTAAGTACATGATAATTCCTCCTTTCCTGTTGTCTCATATCATTACTGGCTTCTTTGTCTAAAATTACACCCTAAATATCTCTCTAAATATATCACCACCCCCACATCTATCTGGGTATTCCAAATTTCATTATCTCTGGTCTCCTCTGTTGAAGTAACTTTGGGACTGGTCTCCCTGCTCCCAGGCTCCCCTGCTCCTGGCTCTGTTTCTCACAGTACATAGTGGTAGGTCTTTTACATGTGAATATCAACCCACATCACTGCCCTACCCTAACCTTTCCCACAATGCCATCATACAGAGAATGCTGTTGCAGCCTTGCTGGGTTCTGAATGCTCAGTTCCCAGCTTCTGGAATCTATTTGAAGGCTGAGAATCTTTAGGAAGTGTAGCCTGGATGGCAGAAGAAGATCACTGGGAGCAGATATCTGGGGGCTACTCCCACCTTTGCTTCGTATTCTGTTTCTGATCTACTTGTGATGTGGAGAGTCTCTGATAGATCCTTCTATGGCCTGGACAGAACCACTCCCACCACCGTGCCTTTCCTGCCGTGATGGAAGAAATTGTTCTAAAAACGAATGGAAGTGAACATGTCCTCCTTTGAGTTGTTTCCGCCCAGCATTTTGTCACAGTGATGCAGAAGTAGCTAATGAAAGCCCAATTCCCTTTATCTTTCTCTCCACCGCCGGCCTGGGATCGCTCCTCCGGCCACACTGGGCCCTGAGCTCCTGTCCATAATCCTCCTACATAGACAGTCAAGTGCCAAGAAATGCTGATGCTAAATGCCATGCCTCATTTCAGTGTGTTGAAGCTCCTTCCTGTAGAGCTGGCGCCATCTCTGGTACCCTCTTTCCTCTTACCCTTATCTAATTAATACCCTACTAATGTGTCTTATATTGGCTCATTTTTGTTTGTTTTTATCTAGGGGTAGGGAGATACAGTAGTTAGTTCCAGATGACAAAACAAGGTATTATAGACCAAGGGTACTTAAAAGGAAAAAACAGATACTTAATTTTTCATAGCTCTGGAGTCCAAAAGTCCATGGTCTGGGAGCTATCAGGGCTTGTTTCTGAGAAAGTTCTCTTCCCAGCTTTAGATGGGTCCTTTCCTGTGGTCTCAAGGGGCCTTTGTATGTACACCTTAGGAGAGAAAGAGAAAACTCACAGTGCCTTTTTTCCTATGAAGACATCAGTTATCACATTGGGCCCTTCCTTAACAATAGCTGTTAGCTTTATTGTTTCCTTGAAAGCTTCGACTTAAAAACTTTGACTTAAAAGGTTATGACTTCGATGTATGAATTTCAGGAGGACAATTCAGTCCACAAGAGAAGTTAACCCTTATGGCAAGGACATGGCCCTTTCTGTTCACCGTTATATCAGAACTGATGTTAAAAAAAATACGGAAAGCACCAACTCTGCCAGTGATTAACGTGGATTCCAGCTCTGACTCCAAAGCTTTAACAGCTGTGTGGCTTCAGGCATCTCACAAGCTTTCCTTAGACTGGCCCTTGGTACCAGGCTTCTCCTCTGCCCCACAAAAATAGCAACAATTTTTTTCTATAGATTAGAAAGAAAATTATATGTAAAGGTTTTAGTATGATGTATGAATAATTCAAAGCCTGAGACTGATGTATGATAATCACTGATAATATTATCATTGCAAACCTACTTCCCATCTCATCGGTGCTGAAAGGGTTACCTGGTCTTGAGAAAAATTCCCAGAGCTGGTGAGATAGCTCAGCAGTTAAGAGCACTGACTGCTCTTGCAGAGGTCCTGAGTTCAAATCACAGCAACCACATGGTGGCTCACAACCATTCATAAAGAGATCTGATGCCCTCTTCTGATGTCTGAAGACAGCTACAGTGTACTTATATATAATAAATAAATAAATCTTTTTAAAAAAATCCCTCTGCAAACTCCATTGTCCGCCATCTTCCTTATCAACAGGATGCCTGTGTTCTTGGCTGCACCAGTATTCCCAGCTAAAGCTCTCCTATCTCCCAGCTTTCCTTGCCAATTATGAAGACCATGGTGTATATCTGTTAAATGATATGAAAACAAAAGTACTATAAACCTAAGATGTAAGGCTCTCAGATTAGCAGATAAAAATATAAGATTCCTAGATAAATTTGAATTCCAGATAAACAATAACTTTTTCCATATAAATATGTTCCAAATAGTGCATGAGAAGCAATTATGGTTTATCTGCAATTCCAATGTAACTGAACATCTTTGATTTTTATCTGGAAGTGTTTTCCTGAGCAGTACACTTGAAATTTTTTTCCCCTTAAATATTAGCATTCTCCATAGAAACAGAATCAATAGGACATATGTCTATATAGAGACGATAGGGAAGATACTTCATTTAGAGGGAGTTGGCTCATGGGACCTGACAGATCTTGAGACCGAGAGTCAGCAAGTTGGAAACCCTGTGCTGTGGCTCAGATCTAAAATCCCTGTGTGTTAAAGGCTTCGGCCCCAGCTAGACATTATTGGGAGGAGTATTTAAGAGGTGCATCCTACTCTTATATCATTGGGGGCATCCCTTGAAGAGGATTGTGGGAAGTTGGTGGTGGGTCCCCTCCACTTCCTCCTATTTTAATGAAGTCTGTCTAGTAGCCTTAACTGTCCAGGAATTCACTACATAGACCAGGCTGATCTCAAACACAGAGATCCAACTCCCTCTGCCTCCCAGGTTCTGGGGTTAAGTGTGGACCATCATGTCCAGTTCTGGTCTCTTCCTCTTCCTGGTTCCCAGCTACCACAAGACGAGCAGCTTGCTTGGCTAATACTTTCCTCTCTATGATCTATTGCCCCAAATCAAGTAGACCAAGCAGCCACAGGTACATGCTCTGACATTGTAAGCCACAGCAAACTGAATTTGATGCCCATGGTTATTTGTTATCCTAGTGGGAATGAAAATACTCTGAGTCTCAATCTGAAACTCAGGACCTCGGGGCTAAGAGGAATTGAAGCTTTCATTTGAGCAAAGGCAGAACAAGGGTTCTGACAGGAACTGAAAACTGTCGCCAGGAAGGAAAATGATTTCTTACTCCAAAGAACGTCAGACTCTTGTTCTATCCAGGCCTTCAGTTGATTGACAGAAGCCCACCTTCATCAGTGAGGACACCGTGACCCTCTCAGTCTATAGATTCAATGTCTGACTTCATCTGGAGCACCTTCACAAAAAACCACACAGATACTTGGGCACCCCACAGCCTGGTCAAGTTAGCACCGAAAATGAAGCGTTCCAGGTGAAAAACCATTTTAGTGTCCACCCGCCTCCTTGCCTTCAGTTGTGTCTTCTTCCTGTGGCTTCCTCTTCCTGTGCACAGCTGCCGTGGTAACCCTGCCACCCTGGTTTCTAAAAAGAATGGGTCAGAAAACTAAAATAGTCTAGGTTTACGCTGCTCAGAGCCTTCAAGGACTTTCAGATTGTTTTTCATAATATGTAAGAAATGACACGTATGCATGTGTGTATTATGTATGTATAGATATGCTTATCTTATCAATGCACTAATTTTCTTTTTTTTTAAATTTTCTTAGTAAATGAAGCCAAGCAAAACTTGCACATAGATAAATTAGAAATCCTAGCACCAGACATCAATAGCCCCTCACCATAGCCTGCTGTCTTCCCCGTGAATTACTCTCTGAAGTGTTCTTGTAGTTGGCAGGTTGTGCTTGGTAAGTCAGCATGAGAGCCCCCACCACTGCCAAGATATTCAGAGCAGTCAGTCCACCCGACAGATCTCACAGCTTCATCTCTTTCAATTCCCTCCAAATACTTGTATCAACACCGAGCACTCACTGCCATGGGCAATGCTGAGAGGCCACCATGGTCTCAGACAGAAAGGGAATCCAAAATGACTTGCACGGGAATGCTGTGATAGCAAACGAAGGCTGACTTCCATTTCTGTGTCGTGTCTACATCATTTCAGAATTAATGAGAAACACGTAGACAACATAAACACTAAGAGATAGAACTCCAGGAATGTGCCCGGCTACCCATATCCCTGTGTAGACAAAACGTAAGCTATTTCAATGTTCAGGCATTCCCAACAGTTCAGTGTTTCTGTTCCGAGGCTAAATCACATGTAAATGCACACTTCACCCTTGACTTTGAAAAGCACAGAGCCAGTTCTATGCCTTGGTCCCTGTCTTAGAAAGAGCTTCCATTGCTGGGTCAAAACACTATGACCAAAAAGCAAGTTGGGGAGGAAAGGATTTATTTAGCTTATACTTCCATATCATAGCCCATCATTGGAGGGAGTCAGGACTGGAACTCAAATAGAGCTGGAACCTGAAGGAGCTAATGCAGAGGCCATGGAGGGTGCTGCTTACAAGCTTGCTTCCCCTGGCTTCTCAGTCTACTTCCTTATAGAACCCAGGACCACCAGCCCGGGGATGGCATCACCCACCATGGACTGGGCCCTCTCCCATTGATCATCAGTTGGTAAAATGCCTGACAGCTAGATTTCATGGAAATGTCATTGTTTTCAACTGAGATTCCTTCCCCTCTGATAACTCTAGCTTGTGCCAAGCTGACACACAAACCAGCCGGTACAGTCCCTGAGCCTAGCCAGATGGTGAGATTTCTGAAAGTTGGGGATGTGTCCTCACCGCCTTTGAACTGCACATATTAGGAGGAAAGAGCAGACGACTTGCTGTTGTTCATGGGGATATCCCAATCAACCCCAGCACCAGCGTTTTTTGGTTTTTTTTTGTTTTTGTTTTTTTTTATTTCAGAGCTGGGGAAATGGTTCAGCAATGGCAGACTCGTACAGACACCTGGGAGCTCAGCAGTTAGGAAAATGGCAGAGAGACCAGACTCCAAGGGAAAACATAAGCCAGTTGCATGCTGGGAATAAACTCACAGGTAGGGTGTGAATCGAATCGTCTGTATGGCGTAGGAATGAAGCTGAGTTTTCCCTCCCAAGGCCGTGAGTCCTGCCTATAGCCCCTTGCTGTTTGCTACCTTGGGCTCTTTTGTTGCAACCAGGCATATTTTTGTGTTTTGTTTTTGTGTCTTCCACAGACCCCTCCCCCCTCCCTCCCCAGGCACATCCCTTTTCCCACCTGCTTCCTTCCATTGCTTCATTTCCATCTTCTCAGCTGTCTCTCTGGGCCCAAGTGCAAAATCATTGGAAGTGTTTCAGAAACTGTTAAAACTGAGAACTCGGAAGGACACTGAAGATACTCCTCTGGGTTCTGGGCGATGGCTCTTTGGTAGAGCAAAGACCACTTTCCAAGGCTGCCAGCAGTTTCTAAAGCAGTTAGAAGTGGAGGACCAGGAAACCTATAAATGACTGCTTCCTTTTCCATATTTGAAATCAGATCTGCCTCGTATTGAGCAAAAGAGGGTTTGTTCCCTCCTTCCCAGAAAGGAACACGTATCTTACAACAAATGAACTGTAATAAATTCAGAGAAAGGACAGTACTACCCCCTGAGAATGATCCCAATTGCCCTTTCTCGCCTCTGCAGGCACATACCTGTGCATGGCATGCATTCAGACAGTCAGATACATGCACATGAGCGTGCGTGCGCGCACACACAAACACACACACACACAAATAAAAATCCCTAAAATGTCTGTATGTGTGTGTGTGTATACATGTGTCTGTGTGTGTTCGTGATCGTGTGTGTGTGTGTGTGTGTGTGTTTGTGTGTTTGAGTGTTTGAGCATATGTCACACAGATATGGATGCCCATAGAAGCTATACAAAGGAGTCATATCCCTTAGAGCTGAAGTTACAGGCAGTGTTGTACCCCATTATGTAGGTGCTGGGAACTGAACTTGGGTCCTCTGCAAGAGCAGCAAGTACTTTTAACTACTGAGCCTATTTCTCCAGACCCAAAATAACTCAGGGAAGAAAAAGATTGAAGACACAAGAGCTCAAGTAGAAATACCTGTTTCCATGGTGATACACTACTAAGTTACAGTGTGGAAGAAGAAAGTGGAAAAGGTAGCTGACTACAGATTTTGGAGTTTTGGTCTAGAGAATCGTGAGATGGGGAGGCCTAGCAAAGCTTCAGATTGTACAGTGGGAAGGGAAAACCAGTGGACAGTTCATAGATTGCATAAAGCTCAGATAGCTTCATGTACACTGAAGCCCGTTAGGAGGAGCTGAGGAGAGAGACGTGAGATTAGAGCACTCAGCCACCCTGAACTGACAAGCAGGCTGTCTTTGACTATGGATTTCAGCCTTCTCTGAGGCTTGATTTAGGATTATTCTGCATGGGGATCGTCCTCTCTGGAAGTAAATATAATTAGATCAAGGTAGAGGGTTACTTTAAAACACCCACAGTGAGGTTCCATCCCAAGGGATTAGATTGGAACTCAGGGGGTGGAATTATCTTTTAGCTTCAAGGGTAGTTCTATGCAATTACAGTTGAGAACCAGACACTGGGGTATCCCCACTTTCTGGTCAAAGAAATGACTGCAGTTTTAACTGACCAGTCTTTGTTGCTTGGTCTTCCGTTTACTGAGTGTTTATCATGGGACTTGCATTACATTGCCTCCCTTAACCTATCTGTCTGGAAGCCTGGCTTGGGGTTTGCTATGATCACAGTGTCTAAAGAGAAGAGGGAGCACGAGCGAGTAGAAACAACTTATGTGGCCTCATGGTTTCAGAGCATCCATCCATCATGGCAGGTTCTCCAGCAAGACAGAGCATCATGGCCGCAGGAGCGTGTAGTACAAGCTGTTAACTTCATGGAAGACAGGAAGCAGAAAAAGGGAATGCAGGAAGGGTCCAGGGTAAGATATCACCCCAAGGACACACCACCAATGATTTCCTCCAATTAGACCCCGCCTAACTCCTCCCTTTCCTACCATGTGTAAATGAGAGGGTGTGGTTGGTGACTGTCTGTGTGTTTATTTCACTTACTCAATGTTCTTCGATTACATCCACACTTTTGTAATGATAAATTTTTAAGGCTGGATGTGTGTGTACCATTTCCTTTATCCATTCATATGATCATAGACACTCAGGTTAACGCTGTACCTGTTGTGAGCAGAGCCACAAAGAACATAGGAGTACCCTTATGTTTTCCACATATTGATCTCAAGTATTTTGAATCTTTGAGGTAAAAATGCAGTTGTATCCCCAAATACTTTTTTTTTTGGACAGGAAGAGAAGGCATTACTTTACTTAGAAAGCCTTTTGCCACATTCAAGGCCAGGAAACAAAATGAAAATGCATAGTTTTGGAGGCAGGGCAAAGAAATTCAGGGAACAACTTTGATCAACATGCAAAACCCCCTGGGGAGATGACTCTGTGGGAAAATCTTAGCAGGTTTTCTCCTTCTCTGACCTTGTCTGGGGTAATTCTAAGCCCCCACACTCGCCTCTTCCTGTGGAATGTCAGGTAGCCTCAGTTAGATTATAGGACCAATTTCCTTTCCCCAGACAGAACCCTCTCATCCAGCACCTGAGATTCCGGAAATGCTTCCCCATGCTAATGAAGCATTCCAGGTGCCCTAGGTCCCCAGCCAATGACCTTTGCCCATCATGGATATCCCTATCCTCAGTCCCCCAAAATTCCATAAGCCTTCAATCACCCTAAGTAAAGTTGATCTGCCTACTGACTGTGATCAGTAGGTGGGTGGTTTATTCACTGTAAGTACTCACATGGCTTCCTGTGATTATATCAGCTGCCGATCCAAAGACGGGGGAGACCCACATGGCTCAGTCAATAGTGCATGCCATGCAAGCATAAGGACCTGAGCTGGGGTTCCCAGCACCCACAAAAAGACCAGGTCCAGTGACCCAAATCGGTAACACCAGTATTAGAGAGTCAGAGACAGGGAGATTCCTGAAGTTCATTGACCAGACAACCTCACCAAATCAAAACCCTGCAGTTCAACAAGAGCCTTATCTCAAAAAGATGGTGAAGGGCTACCAAGGACTATATCCAAAGCTGACCTCTGGCCTCCATATGCACACGTGCACACACACATGTACACACACATGCACACATTCATACATACATGTAAAGGCACATGCAAACATTTGAGCACACACCCAAACACACACTTATGCATGGTACACATACACATGCACAGAAACACACGCATGTGCACACACACACGAACATGCACAGATACATGCATATTAAACAAATGCCTACCACACACACACACACACACACACACACACACACACACACATACACACACACAAAATGCAAAACCACAAGAAATTAGGAAAGACACAGATGAGATGACATGTTGTGGGACCTAGGAAGAGAGACTGATTGCACAGTCATTGAATGCCATGTCCTCCCACTGAATGCCTCCACTGCACCTGTTCACAAGGGATGGGTTTGAACAACCTACCTTCCAGACCTCCTAAACACCAAAAGGCCTGCAACCACCTCACTCTACTTGGACTGGGTCCATTAAATCAAAATTATATCGTTCATATAAAAAGAATGGTGCTTTTGTAAATGACTTGACCATATCCTATGGACACATCAATTTTCAGAAACATAAAATCAGAAAAAGTTTTCCATCAAACTTCAAATTTTCCAAGCTCCAGGGTATGGGCTAGAGCTTGTTTTCTGGATTATAGTAATTTTCCTGAACGTGCCAGCGGGTCTGAGTTCTGGTGAGGAGTTTTCTCTTTGCTAACCTGAATGACTCGAGCCTACATAGCTCTCCCATCTCCAGGGAACAGATGCTTTGGGGTACAGAAGAACTGTCTGTAGCTGTTCAGTACCTTCCTTCCAAACCTGACTCTCTGGACTTGCATGTCAAGGCCTCGCAGGGTTTTTACTGCATGCCATTTGGTCTCTAAAATTATCACAGAGGGCAGTAGAGGAGAGGGGGTGGGAAATGGTGCATTCCAGGCCCACATCAACAAGACCTCCCAAAGTCACCTCCTGGTTTGTTAATGAGGAGACACCGGTGACAGTAAGGTATAAGGTTCCTTTTAAATGTGTCTAAGGCTCACCTGTGCTAAGGAAGAAGGATATGCTACGCCAGATAGACGATTAAAGAAGAGGAGATTATAGGATTTCCTGTGTGGAAATCATAACCTCCACTGTGATATTTGGAAGGTGGGGCCTTCCAGAGATGGTGAAGACTTTCCAAGGGGACTGGTGACCTTATAAAAAGATGTCAACTATCTCACCTTAAAGGGACTAAGAGAGAGCTGGTTCTAGAGCCAAACTAGAGGGGCAACGGCCTGGGAATGCTGGCTTGGGCTACCCAAATTCCATGTTCAAATATGGAAGCAGCTTCATAAAGGTTTATACTTTTACAGAACAAAGAAAATCATAAATCAAGACAAGTTTGAGATACATTGGTGGATGCACCAGGGAGGTGGCTACAGCAAGATGGAGAAGCTGTTCTACGGGCTCCAGATGCTTTCTGAGGAGATTCTTAGCTTTTGGTTAATGGAAGCCAGGGGTCTGATAAATTGATAGATTCTGGAAGATTTTTTTAATCGATTATAATATTCACAGGATGTTAGTTTAGACACGGGGTCAGGTAAAGAATGGTCACTTGAGGATGGGGTGCTAAAGCTGGCCTGGGTTAAGGCAATTAGCCTCTGGACTCTCCGCGTCTCAGTCTTTCTATATCACTGCGGTTCTAGTCAATCAGTGTGTGAAGACACAGCTTCTTTCCAGAAAATGTTTTTGATACCAGCAAGCTGCCTAGTTCTCATTCTACCACAAGACACAGGAGATGTTGTCTGGCTGCAACCAGAAAGAGGAAGTTGGAATGTTGTCATCTTCTAGCCTCAAGAACTGTTGATAAGTCACGTCGTGGCTCATATTTTTGTTACACCAGTTCAGGCTGACTGAATAGGGATTTACTTTGTCAGATAGAAAAGGGAAGTCTTTGTAGGATAAATAGACAGCAGCTAGGTCAAAAGAGGGCAAGGAAAGTATTTGCAAAGGCCTTCTAGAAGAAAGGACTTTGGTCAATAGGATAGGTCAGAGTTAGTCAGCATGACTGGAATAGAGTATCAGGAGTGGAGAGCATGATCTAAGAGGGCTGGGGTGTGGGGACCAGTCCATTCAGCATGTCACAACACTGTTGAGGGCTTTCTGTTTGCTGGCTTGCTTCAAACAAAGAGAAACTCATGAAACACTTTCAACCTGAAGAAGGGATTTGCAGTTTTGTCTTGCAGGATGACCACTCTTGGAGGGTGGGAGGAGTGATATGCTATTGGACAATGGGAAAGAACTCCCACCTTCACCAGATGGGCTGAGCTTGCCTCTCACAGTCCCTCACAGCCCAGGCTTATGAACTGTTTCCACTAACTCACAAGAAGGAAGGGTGGGGAAGAGGCTTTGATCCTCACCTGAGATTCCAGCTGCTCCTAGCAGCTGCTGGATGCCGGTGACAGCATAGAAAGCTTGCAGGGGTTGGAGGTAGAAGGGTGTATTCTGAGATGGCTGCCCCTCCAGCCATCTGTGTTCAATTCTGCCCTAACTACATGTGGCCTCTGGGCTCAGGAAGTGCTGGAATATGTAGGTTAGAGGCATTGACTGAAAGGAGGCTGTATCTGCTGTGTAGCTATGAGGAAGCCATCATCCATGCTGGGTGAAGACTTTCTAGTGTGGCTACAGTCACACTTCCATCAGTAATCCTTCACTCATGCGCTGTAAGTAAGACCAATAAACACACTGGTTCCTTGATTGAGCTTTGGTAGAATCAAACGTTGGTCATTGGGACTTTACGGGCAGGGGATGGATTCTGTTTACGTGTCCCCAGGGAAGGAATTTTCTAAACATGTGGAAAGTCAGTTCAGGGATCATCCCAGTGGTCCAGATGGGAGAGAATAGGAATTTGAATCAGAATAGATAGAAGACTGATTTGGAGGAAAGAGTTATTAGACCTGCTGACAAAGGAAAAGGGAGAAGGGTTTCCAAGATAGCATTTCTGTATTTCTGGCTTGTTTACTAGCTAGCTAGTGGACCATTCACCCAGATGAATAAATTAGTGACTGGGAGGTAGAAAAGAGGTTGAAGGTGGGGAATGTTGTGTTTGGGAGACCCTTAATAAATCTAAAAGAAGATACCTGGGAGGAAGTGGGCATGGGGTAGTTAGGGCTACAGTGGAAACATGGCAGTCATTTACTTGAAGTTAAACCCATGGGTGCAAGTAGAGAAAGTATAAAGTTACATGGGGAGAGAAGTTGGGTAGAGTGAGATACAACTACAAAGCAGAGAATATGGCCAGAGCATGGGTGGGAAGAAAGTTAAAGGGCCCAGGAGAATCCCTGGGAACGTGGTGTACGTGGTGAAGCCTGGCATGGTGGTACGTGCCTGTAATCCCAGCATTTGGGAGGCAGGAGGACTGGAAGTTCAAGAACATACCCAGCTACATTGTGAGTTCAAGATCAGGCTAGGCTACATGAGTCACCTTGTCTCAAAATAGAGAAGAAAAAAAAAAAGGAGAACACTGTGATCAATGGCATACCACACACACACACACACACACACACACACACACACACACACATTTTTTAAAAAGATGAATATAAAAATAAGTCCTTCAGATGGCAAAGAGACAGCCCAGCAGCTAAGAGTATAAGCAGCTCTTGCAAAGGACACAAATTCAGTTCCTGGCACTATCAGTCCTATATAATTGCCTATAACTCCAGTTTCAGGGGCATCCAATGCTTCAGGCATCCATGGGCACTTGTGCTCATGTGCCCATACTCACACATTGACATAAGAAAAAGCAAGAAATGATGGAAATGGTTGGTGAAGACACTATAGTGATCTTTGTAACAAGTAATAGAATTCTCAAGTACAGTTTTCTTATTAAAAGAAAACAGAAAAGGTGGGGGCATGAGTTTACAAACATGACCATACTTCTTGTATTTGAGCTTCCAAGGGGAGAGATGAGCGCTTTAGTAATGTAGAGTCGACCACATGAGAGATTTGCAGGGAGCTGTTACACATGAATGAGTGAAGCTGAAGATGAGAAAGAGTGGCTCTCGAGGCATTGGATCAGTGGAGCCTCTATCCCCTGGCACTCTGCATTTTGCTTGCCTGGGCTGACAGACTACTAAGCTAGGCTGCTTACAGCAGCAGATACTCACAGTGCTGGAAGCTTCAAGTCCAAAGTCGAGGCCTTTAGCAGGGCAGTATTCCCATCAAAGGCCATAGGGGAGATCCTTCCTTGACTCTGTCCAGCTTCCGGTATACCTGGGAGCAGTGGTTCATGTTTCCTGGGGCAACGTGAACAAATATCTATTCATCCCACATTGAGAGCTCACCTAGACCCAAGTTATAATTTCATCTAAGTCCAGCCTGGTGAGGCATGAATCTCTCGGGTGTTTCAGGAGCATAGGTGACTTGGATACCTGCATCATGAGAGTGCCCTGGGCAACCTTCAGGCAGCAATAACACTGAAGATTCTCCTCTTCTCCAGCATTTGCCTACTGCTTAAGTAACTTCTTGAGGGGACCCATACATCTCATAAGCTTCTTTTAAGTTTTGTGAGCTGTTACCCTTCCCTCTCCTCCCATGAGGAAAGGTTTCAGCCTAATGGAAGCAGCTATAAAATGCAAAACCCTCTCCTCTGGGTCTTCTTCTAGTTTCTTGTCTTACACAAATACTTGATATTGGGGTTAAGACCCACCCTAAGCCAGAAGGCTCTCACATCCTTAACACTTGCAACTACAGAGACAACTTTTCCAAATAATCTCACATTCATAGGTTCCCACTGGGCTCATCATCATGGAATTATTCATTATTCAACCCAGAATTTCAGTCCCATCTCTTGGGGCATCATTTTATCTGATCTGAAAGATTTTCTTCCCCAAACTGGAAAGCCAACAATCTAAACTCTACTTTCGCCACCAAAACCCAGAACAACTTAGCCAGGTAAGAGGGGGCACTGACTTTTCTGTAAAGCACAGTGTCTTTCTCCCCCACCATGGGGGAGCAGTTTCTGTCCAGATAGTGTCTGTAAGACTTAGACAGGAAACATGAGAAGCACAGCAGCTCCTGAGGCTGCTCGAGCAAATCTGAGTCTCTAGTACATAGACAACACATAATGGCGTCCCAGCACACCAGAGACCTACAAAATGGCGCCAGGCCAGAGTGTTGCGTGTTTCCTGCCCTTTGTCCACAGACACACCACCAGGACATGCTATTCCTCATATATGCCTTTGCATGACTTGGGTTGCACACCACTAGGGCTCATTTGATATTAGTACCACATATCCTTAGCTGATTCAATGATTACATATATATATATGCGCCAGTGAACTTACACATTGAACTAGATCTTCACCCCAATGCTGGTCTCTGGAGTCTGTTTCCTGGATTACTCACTGTGACTCCACTGCCCTCACCCCCTAAGCTGCCAGGACAACACCCCACCCCATCCATGTTTCTGGTCTTCTTCCTAGAGGGAGCCAGAAATTCTAGAACCCAGATCTCTCCACAAGGAGAGAAATTTGTTTGGATGTCTGTATTTCCCATAGAAACAAAGCTAAACCTGATTGCCATGTTCTAGCCTGCCACTGACATTTTAGGGTATCTCTTAGAATGAATAGCATTTCGTAGATGTCAGGGAGGGGAAGTAAACTGAGTATACTTTAAACATATTTTCCTTTTCTGGACTTTGAAAATGAATCCTGTTGTGCAGAGGGGAGTCTGTTAACATGAATGATCTACAGAGAGAGAAATAGAATTCAAGAGTCCTAGCAGTTGGTGGCTCTGAGCATGGAGTCATGAGGCTATGTAGTTAGTCTATGTTTGGGGAAGAAGGAAGTAGGAAGAACTCAGTAGCTGCTCTCCTGTTTGAGTGTAAGAGAATGCTCGCGCTTCAGGGTGACTTCCAGATCAATACTTAAAGAGATTTCCATGGCTCTATGACCGAAGAACTGAATCTTCTTCCTGAGATGATCAAAAGCAGAGGTAACTTCATCTTTCTGGTTCAGTAAAGCAGCAACTGTTTTAATAATAAAGAAGAAAAATTCCTCTTCTGAAAAAAAGCTCATAGGATTGTGTGTAGGCATGTAACTTAACCTCAGAACAGTTTCTGGGAAGTGTTTTCAGACAGCACTTCCCTGTGCATTTAGAGAAAGTAAGGGGTGGAGATAAGACAGGTCATGTTGTCACTACCACAGGGCAATTCATCTCTGTGCACCCCACAGATGGCTCTGAAGAGTTGTCCTGGGAAAATGAGTCCGTAGCTGAGAAAGAACTAGAATGAGTTTCGCTCTCTTGGTTCTGCGTTTTACTTTTCAGTCCATAGTTTCCAAATACGGCAAATAAGGCAGATCGTGTAAACCTTCACCTCTCTACCCTGCCTCGGACTCACCAAATCAGAAGTTCCAAGGATAGTCTGGGACGGGCCATTTGTGCCCCTTTTCAAGCAAACACACATTGATAGTGGTGGGATTCAGGATGCTCTTTCCCTACATGGACAGACTGCACACGGGCCACACCCAGCCACCTCTCCTCCAGACTCACCTCCACCCCACAGCACCTTTCCCAAGGCATCATGAACACTTTTCTACTTTCTGGTTGACTACTTTTAGGCCCCATGTGTGGGAGAGAACAATAATAATAAACAAAATAAAAGGTTTCCAGAGCACCATTTTGGTCATCGTGGGTTTGTATAATTTTTAAAATCTTCTTTACTGTTCCCTTCCTGTGACATTTCACTGTGATCGGAAAAGATACAAGATAGAATTTCACTCCTTTAAAATGTGTTGGGACTAGTTTTGTGGCCCAGTGCATGGTCTGAACTAGGAAAGTTCCATGAACTAATGGGAAAAAAAGCCACCAACAACGCATGTTACGGCTGTTGGATATGCACATCCTCTAAGTTTCTGATCAGACCATGTAACCTACCATCTACTTTTATTCTGGTGTTGATTTGCTGATACTCTGTCTATTGAGTACAGTGGGGTGTTGTCATTTCCCACTGTGTAGAAGACAGAGGACAATTTGTAGGAGTCAGTTCTCTCCTTCCACACTGTAGGGTCCAGGGATCGAACTTAGGTCATTAGGCTTGGCAGCAAGCACCTTAACTTGCTGAACCGTCTCGGAGGCCCCGTCCCAAAGACCTTGAATCTTTCTTCATGCTTCTTGTTGTTGCTGCTTGTCCTGTCTTTGGGCTCGGATGTTCCTTCTTCCGTTTGATGGTTACTGAAGGATTTCAACTGAATTATCATCGGACTGTTTGAGTGAGCTCTCCATCTCCTTCTCAAACAGTTTCTCTATAAAATGTCTCATTCCCGCCCTACACGGTTTTGCTAATTTCATGTAACGATCTGTCTGCATCCTCTAGGATTCTCACTGAGCTTTTTTATAATTGTTCTTTTGAATGCCTCATCAGACATTTCATCTGTTCCAATTTCTTTGCAAATCTGTTGCTAGAGGATTATTATCATTTGCAGGTATGTTACCTTGTTTTGGTTTTTTTGTTTCATGTTTGTTATATTCCTGCAGTAAGATGTGTGTATCTGGGGGAGACAAGATCTTTACCACTCTAACGGGATGACCTTCTTTATAAGTGACTTCCTCCTGAAGATGTAACTTGGAAGTACACTGGCTTTATTTCTACCTAGGCACCATAGTGTAACCTCCCAGTATTTTCTTCAGTGATGATTAGTGAGTTTGGACACACTGTGACTGTGGACCATGCAAGGATATGGATACTACACCTGTGGTACCAGACAGCCATATCTGGGAAATACATTCCGTATGAACTCTTCTATGGTAGAAGGGGTGGTCCCTGCCATGTGATCGAGATGTTGACTCATTAGTATTGAGGACCTCTGGCACCTCTTGGTAGCACTAGTAATGTGAAGGACCTGATGCAGTTGTTCTCTGACCAGATGGAAGTTCAGACCCAGGCTCTCCCTGGGGAACACTGATGATAGAAAGCACAGCACTCCTGTTGTGTTCATGTCCAGTCTTGACAGGAGAGCCTGCTCATAGTGCTGGGGCAGCCAGCAGTGGGAACAGCCTAAGTGTGGAAACGTGCTGGGTGCAAGCTTACTCCCAGAAACCCCAGCAGCGTGACCTCAGTTTGTCAACCACTGTGCATGCTCAGGATCACACACACACACACACACACACACACACACACACACACACACAGAATAGAGGAGGGATAGAGAGAGGGGATATCTTTCAGCTGAAATGAGCAGGAATGGGGTATGAAAAGAACTGGATAGTTTCTCTTCAGACTTCCTTTGTTCCCCCGGGGCAGGCTATCAGACAGGTTGTTGAGAGCCGTCCCTGGTGAAAAGGGCAACAATGTAACTATCTTGATGCCTATTCTGCTCCATAGTAACAGGAGCCTGTAAACAGCTCAGGGTGGAAGGGCGGTAAGAACCTGTATCTGCCACAGGCAAGAATCAGCAAATGGGGAGAAACTCCCCATCCCTTGGTTCTTGAGATCAGTATCTTCCCCCACCATCCAACTCACATCCATCCTTTCCAATGCAAGGTACCCAGTAGGATGGATTGCGGCGGAGCCACTCTGCTGGGCACAGCTGAGTGAGATGTCTGTTGGTCCCAGGAATGGGAATAGTAGGGAGCGTTTTACTCTCTGACAGTCCATACTCAGATAATAGCTTCCTTGGTTCCAACACTCTTGGTGCTTACTGGGAGAGGGTACCACATCCCTTCCCAAAGCAAGGCCACTGCACCGATGGAAAGCTGCTTCTCAAAGTGAGCCAGAAGCCGGTGACTATGTGGACCTTTCCATAGCTGGGGTTATCTGCATCCCTGCTGATAGTCTACCCAGACTCTCCTTTGCCCTCTTCCTACAGAGGGGAGAATGGATATTTTGTTCCTCATATTATATAGTGCCCTGAGTATCTGAATCCTACAAGAGACCAAAGTCTCCTGTGCTGGTTTCCAGTGTTCTCCCTCAGTCACTCCCTCAGAATGCAACTCTGCACATGTCCATTTGTATGATGGAGATGAGCGCTGGTGTCCTGAGGTTCTCTGCCATGTTGTGGATCTTTGCGCTAGCCCTTTCCCCTCTCTTGGATAGTCACAAGTATTTTAGAGACCCCTACTGGTGTCTGTGGGACTCCTGAGAACTTTGCTTGACCTTTGCACTCTGATTCTTGGCCTGTCCAATATTCTGAGGTGCTGTCTGAGTACATTCGATATGGTATAGCCCTTGACAGAGTGCTGTGCTAAAGAGTCTTCTTACCGTCATAGGCTTGCCGGGTTACAAGAATTAATAGTTGTCTTGCACCTTGTGTCTGCCTCTGAAAAACTGAAGAAATCTGATCTCTGTACACCAGCCTCCAGTTATTACAGCAGTTAAAGTATGATGTCTGTATTGGTTTGAATGAGAATAGTCCCCATTGTTTCTTATATTTAAATACTTGGTCCCCAGTTAGTAGAACTGTTTGGGAAGGATTAGGTGAGGTAGCCTTGTTGACAGAGATGTGTCACTGGAAACAGGCTTAGAGATTTCAAAAGTCCATGGCATCCCCAATCGTGTCTACACCAAGGCTGGATCTCAGGATGGGAGATGCTAGCTCCAGTGCCAAGCCTACCTGCCGCCATCCTTTCTGCTAGAAGAAACACTTTCTTCTGCAAATTACTTTGGTCATGGTATCTTATCCTATCAATAGAAAAGTAGCTATGGTAGCATCTGACACCCATGTGAATTTGAATAAGCCTTTACCTGATTCTGAGCCTTGGGTTCTTCATCTACACAATGGCCATGGTTTTGGGGAAGGTGGGGGAGGGAGAGGGGGACAGCAACTACAATGACGATTCAAAAAATCCAAATTAAATGGTGTATTATAACTCCTCTCTCTCTCTCTCTCTCTCTCTCTCTCTCTCTCTCTCTCTCTCTCTCTCTCCCTCCTCCCTCTCAAGTTCTCATTTCTCTTGAATGAATACTGGTAGTCTCTAATCCCTCTATCAGAACAAAGACATAGCAAACCATTCTGTTTATGTATGTCACTGTGCCTGTTTACCTTGAAGCTAGGTTTTTGCACTGATTTCTTTTTTTCAGGTTAGCTGAAGGAACTGCTGACCATAGTTCCTGGCTACACTAACAACTCTCTATGGCTGTCACCTGGTTTCCACTCAGTCTTAGTGTGCTTTCAGATCAACACTGCAATTAGAAGCATTACTGGGAACTGGTCTGAAATCACTGCTCATTGCTTTAGCTCTTAAGAATATAGCTACAGCGCTATTCCCCCAGCTAATAATCATGGTGATTCCTACAGTGTCTGGGTTTCAGGATATCTGAAAGTCTCCTCATCCGCAAGCCTACAAGTGAATTTTGAATTCTCCCTAGACATCAAATTATCTCAAACATAACTTCTAAGGTGACATCAACAGAAGGCAATTTATTTTTATATTATATAGGATAGAAATTATATTCCCCTAATTATAGAAATTCCATGTACGCAATCATCTAGGTTTGCCTAGCATTGAATTCTGCTAGACTTGGGAATTTCAGTTTTACAGCCAAGATCATTTTGGCCAATTAGGACAAGTTGGTGAAACTAGCAGGGAAGGGCTGGAGTGTTAATGTTGTATCTTTCCATTCCTCCCCCACGACACTAGCTGATTGTCTATTCCCCATCTATAACTGAAGTTGACCCAGGTAAATGTGTTCCATGGCACTGATAGGCCATGGAGAGCAAGCCAGTTGGCAGCACTCCTCCATAGTCTTGTGGAAATATCAACAAATAAACGCTTTTCTCCCTAAACTGGCTTTTGTCAGGGCTTTATCCCAGCAACAGAATGAAACTAGGAGGTTAGAAGAACCCAGTTTCTTTGGGCATTAAAGAATATCAGAGGCTAGCAATGCCTAAGGATAGCTAGTGGCTGAGACGCTCCTCTCTGGAATGCTGGGAAGTATCCTTCACTCAGTTGTATGAATAGGGTCAGTCTTCCCCCTCGTGAGAGATGGGAACTTGATACACTACTACATTCTATCTGCGAAGTTTTGCATAAGTCCTTTCTAGCCTCAATTTCCTGAATCCTTGATTGCAAAACTCCTTTTAAAATCAGGGGTGATCTGGAGGTGCTGTCCAGCTCTAAGCACCTGCCTATTGTCCATGAATTCAATCGCCAGAACCAAAGACAGGAAGGAAGGGAATGAAAAGGAAGGGATGGAGGAGATGAAAAAAAGAGAAGAAAGAGAAGAAATACTAATAAAGGAGAATAGGAGGGAAGGAGAGGGGAATCAGTGGGGGGAATCTTAGAGGTCAGAATGTGCATTTCACAAAAGATGCTGAACTCATGCCAGCTCCTCCTACACTTCTGTGGTGAGGCTGATATCCAGGCACGGTGTGAGACATTGTCAAAATGTCTCCCTGGGCATTTAGATTCAACTTCTCACTATTCAAGTTGCACTCCGTCAGAGATAGAGGGGTTGCCGTGGTGGTGGCTGTTGCTGTATTGTCGTTTTTATTGTTGCATTGTTGTTGAGGTTGTTGTGTTGTTGTTGTAACAGTATTGTCTCCTCCAGAATGGCTTATCCCTCATGGTCCCTGAGCTCCTGGGATTTAAAAATCTAGATTCTAATGGCTGAAAGGATGACTCAGCAGGCCAGAACTTGTGATAGGCTTCCAGAGGACCGGGGTTTTGTTCCTACCATCCACCACCACACAGGTTACAACCACCTGTCACTCTAACTCCAGGCGACTCCTCTCCTGGTCTCAGCAAACACTCCTTCATATGCGCGTATAGCACAGAGCATTTTTTTTTAATGGCTTGGTTCTCAATCCTAGTCATTTAACAAATAAAGAATCTGAGGCCAGAACAGATGGGTGAGTTATTTCTTGCTAGACAGCACATCTAAATTCCCATCCTTTAACTTCTGATTTGTTCATCCAATGTGCTTCTATCAACTGGAATCTTGACCCTTCCTTCAAGCATTCTGTTTCTTAGGTAGTGCAAGGAGTCAGGAGACCATAGTAATGCATTGCCTAGTGTTTAATTAAAAGGCTTGAAAGTTGGTTTTGCTAGGAGGAATTGAGAAGAATTGGGTGCTGAGTGCAAACTATGCCTTGGGCAAGCCAGCAGAGGGGGCGGGAGCACTAATTAGCAGGAGGCTAGCTAACACTAACCTAGCTTACTGCCTTCAGATTAATTCTGATCCTGCAATGGTTCTTGATTGCTTGGTTAGTATGTTCAGCGGGATGTTTGCCTCCGTAACAAATGCCTAAAAGAGGAAAGGTTCATTTTGGTCTCGAGGGTGTCGGTTTGGGGTTGATTGGCTGTGTTGCTTGGGGGCTGTGGTTGAGGCACTGTATCATGGTGGGAAGCACATGATAGAGAAAATTTGCTCACTCCAGAGCAGTCAGAAGCAAAGAGAAACAACGGGAAACAACCTGAGTCAGGACGTGTGCTTTAATGGCGCATTCCCAATGACCACTTCCTCTGTCTAGGCCCCCACCTTTCATGGTTTTACCACCTCCCGAGAGTCTTTAAACTTTGAATTCATGATCAGTTAAGCCATTCATTAGGCTGAAGACCTCAGGATCTAATTGGGTTTGGAAACACTTTCCCAGACACACCCACAACTGTGCTTTACAAATTTCTTAGGTGTCCTGAAATCCAATCAGGATCATAGTGACAGTAACCTAGACATTTTTTTTGTTAATATATATAGTTCTATAGACACAAAATTTGGGCTCCCTGACCTGGAAACCTAAGGCACCACCCACTGATATAAAGTGGGCTGTTGGCACCAGTCCCTGAGACAAGCAGATGAGCACACCTTTTGTATCTAGAGCGTGGGTAATAGCAGGCTCACCCTGTGTTGTCAGAAAGCCTGCATTGCTTCTGACTCCAGCCTGATGTAACTCAATAATGCAGGCTGGTGCCTTCAGATGGCTCTCCTCACCCTGCTGGGAATGTGAAATGGCTTTTTAAGCTGGGAAGGAACCGAATGTATAATCAAAAAGCCATGCCCAATTTGCTCAGCCCAGGCAGCTGACAGTGGGAAGGTAGAGAGAGCTTCTTGCCAAGGATGGCTTGTGAAATGGATTTGAGAATCAACGATGCTAGTTCAGCTGTGGCTTTGCAGAACATAAGTAACCCCAGTGGCGGCTGTGTCACCCTCATCATTTTGGTGAGGAGGGGGACTGTGACTGACCATGAGTTACTTTACCTACATCCCCCCCCCCCGCCTGCTCTAAACTGCAGATAAGAATCTGGATTCCAAGGTAATTCTCTGCATTACTCTGTGAAGAAAAATGAGTCTGCTTATCGGGATCTAGGAGAAGTTGGAGAATTAGCTAAACCCAGTAATACCGTATGACAAAATGAAGTGCTTCTGAAGATAATCGAAGGAATACATAATGTGATATTCTAAAAGCAAGTCCAATTGTTCATTAGATTAGAATGGAAAATAAACCACAAGTGAAACCGTATCTAACAAAAGAGATTTCCTAGCTGTATCTGTAACCTACCTATTCCAAGCTGCACTCAGTAGGTCAGAGAATTCCAGTATAACAACAGAAGTTAGCTCTTGAAGTTTGTCAGAATGGACTTGACACATAGTCATTCGGCATAATGGTAATAATAAGTAATAATAATAATTGCTAGTGTAAATGTTTATTATGTGCAAAGAGCAAAGCTAATCTCGTCCGTGCATCTCACAGTAGACAGGAAAATAAGTGTTGAATGGTAGGTGTTGTCATAGTTACCACAGTAAAATCCTATGAGTTAGGTACTGTTATTGTCTTGATTTCTCAGGTAAATAAAAAACAGGTCTCAAGACAGCAAGTCTACCCAAGCTGGGGGGAAGGGAGGGGCCTGAGTGTTTCCTCATTTCTAACTGATTCAGGAGCCTGTGTTTGGACTGACATGACCTAGCCCTTCCCTGGTGTTCGGAATGCCACCATGTTATTTTCATCTATGTGACTGCCTGGAAGGGGCACCTGGGTTACTTGTATTGCTTTTACTTTATGGTTGAGAATGCGGGGCTTTGGGCTGGAGTTCTGACACTGGCCAGCTGTGTGAACGTCCACAGTTATCTATCTCTGTTGCAGTTTCCTTATCTGTAAACTAGGGTTAATAACCCTTCCTTTATAGGGTTGTTGGAAGAATAAACTCCCATAAGTTCTCCATAAGTGTTGTCTATTTTTAATCACTAAATGTCCCTGTCTTAAATGCAAATGATCTTCTTGTAACATACCTGCCTGGACTGTCTGTTTAGAAGGTGTGGCTACTGTCCAAAGGACATCTTTTTCAGCTTGGAAAGATACCAACATCTAAGCTGGCAGCTATAAATTCTAGAATGAAGATGTTGTGACACTGAGTGATGGTTAGAAATAGCCTAACGCCACAGAGGTCTATAGTATCGAGTACTATCTGTCTTTGGGCTTTGTAGACACTGGCGTTTGTGTGTGAAGCTGACTTGAATTATCAGCGTTCTCTACACACGGGGCGTGTGGGAAACTGTCCTCTCAGTCACAGCCATGGCTGTTGCTCTGCAAACAGCAGCTTTGTCAGTTTCCAGAGGAAAACAAAGGCCTGCCTTCATGGAAGACGTACAATGACTCCACATCTACCATGCCTCCGGCACTGTTTCCTCTCTGCCTCTCAAAGGTCCTTGCTCCCCAAGAATCCATTGGTGGGAGTTAAGTATACGTGAAGGGCCCCAAACATTAAACACTCAACATGATTAGCCACTAAAGGTTTGACTTCTTCTCCATGCAACCAGATGGGAAGTCAAAGCTCTCAGGGGTAAGACCCAGGAGGTGAGGAAGCAGGCAACAGAACCAACCTATGGGCTCTGCCCTAGTTTTGGCCTCTACCCACTTAAGCATCAACACTGGACCATACCCATAAAGAGCCACTCAGGGGCTACGGAGATGACACGGTGGCTAAAGTACTTGCCACACAAGCATGAGAACTTAAGTTCAGTCTTCTAGAACTCACACAGAAAGTCAGGGCACACAGCCATGTCTGTAACCCCAGCACGAGGCGGCAGAAACAGGAAGGTCTCTGAGGCTGATTGGCTAGAAAGTCTAGCTGTGTTGGTGAACTCCAGGGTCAGTGAGGGAGCCTGTCTCAAAAAATAAGGTGAAGAAAAATAGGAGAAAACTCTGACCCCAACCTCTGCCCTTCACATGTGTACATAAACATAGAAGAAACATTCACTGAAAGTGGAATGAATTATGCCGAGGTCTAGAATATTCTATAGAAAGCCTCTCTAAGATCTTAACTCAGACACCCTTTCAAATGCCTGAATTGAGGATGCCAGGAGCAGCCGGGGCTTTCCAGAACACATGAAGGGCCTGATTATTAAATTATGTTTGTCATTAAACCATTAGTGATTCATCCATTGAAGTCTAATTAAAAATCTGCTACTCCGCTTAATGACTGTTGCAAAGGAGATAATTGTTGAGTAATTCTAAACATTTAACCTCTGTCTTCAGTGGAAGATAAGCCCTTACTGAGCACTGGGCTATCGGGGGCCTTCTCTTTAGATCTAGGTCCCCAAGATGCAGGCTGCACTGATATCGTTCTGCTAATGAAGCTATCTCCCAATGGCTGGACACTGATGTTACTGAATTATTTTAAAGGTGAAGTGGAAAGGATCACAGAAGTTGGTACCTATGGCCATACAAGGAATTTTCTAGTTCTATGTTATTGAATCAAAAACAAAAACAAAAACAAAAAACAAAAAAACACTTCCTTTTCCATCAAAGAGAGAATCAAGATTCATACTTAAATTTTCAATTGGAAAAATATTAACTTTTTGATGTGTTCCTCTATTACATGTGTTTTATTTCCTTTTATTTTTAAGTCAGTTTTAATTCCGAGTCTCATGAATAGTCTTCAAATATATTTACTGCCTTGGGGACTTGCTTTTGTGGTTTACTGAGGTTGGCCTGCTGTGACTAAGTTGGCATAGTGTTAGAGCCTTCCCACATATTGCTCAGAATTCCTCGCTGGAAAACCATGTTTGAATTTTGCAGGTCTATCATAACTGTTCAAATACAGCAGTGGTACTGGCTATAATAACAATGATTATAAATGGAAGGAACACTGCTCATTCTTTTCCATTTCCTATCCTAATATAGAATTCAGAAATAGCCTAAAGTGAGGAGAACCCAATGTCAGCCAATGTCTCTGTTGAGAACTGCAGCATAGGATAGGAACACCTAACTCCAAGGTCCCAGGTGCCCAAAAATATCTTTTCTTGTGGTCAAAGGGGAAACGGATTTTAGATACAGGACTGAGATTTGGCTTGGAAGTTTGACTCTTCCTTTACTAGGCAGTAGGATTGGAGAATACTTCTTAGCTTCCAGAGCTTCTATTTCCCTATTTATTGAAATATTAATTAGAATGGGTATATCACAGTGACAGGCATGCTATCATGTGCCTATAATCTCATCACTCAAGAGGAAGAGTCAGGCAGATCAGGAGTTTGAGGCCAGCCTAGTCTGTATAATGAGACTCTGTCTCAAAAACTAGGGCTGGAGGTGTAGCTTGGTAGTAGAATGTTTACCATGTACAAGACTCTGGGTTCAATCCCTACCATGAAAAAGATAGAAAAATGAATAGGCACACCCCCAGCTTATGAGAAATAAACAAGACCATGCTGGAAAGTGAATGGCAGGAGTAATTTAACCCGTGCTCATTATCTGATTCTGATTCAACAGTTGATTATGGATTTCTCGTTCCTTCTATAAACCATTCTCCTATCAGAATCTTAATCTAGTCTTGTCCTTGGCAGCTGTCTTCAAAGAAAATGATAATTCATGAAGGTTCCATGTGGAATGCTAATTTGAAAATCTTAGTAACAGCTAACAAGGCCGATTTAATGACGAGAACAATAAATAGTAAGTAAAGAGTGGATTGAACAATAGTCTCCCATAGTCCCTATAAAGATATATCCCCAACTGAACGCCTAGAACCTGAGAATGTATCTTGTTTTGGAAAAGCACATTTTCAGATGAACCGCAGCTAAGGATCTTGAGGTGATGGAACCATTCCAGATGAACCAGCTAAGACTGGAGTACATTGGCAACTATCCTTGTAAGAAAAAAAAAAAAAACAGGAGGAAATCAGACAGGCAGTGGGGGTGATGTGCTCACTGCGTTGACACTGGAATGTTACAGGCTCAAGTCCAGGAGTGTTGATTGTCACCTAAAACTGGAAGAGGCAAAGAACAGTTCTCCCCTACCACCCCCGATAGGAGCTCCAAGCTGTAATAGAACCAATTTCTTTTGTTTTCAGCAGCTGAATTGTTAGAGTAGCCATGGGAAAGTAATACATGATATTGTGGATTATTATTAATAAATACAAATCGATTGTGCACGTTTCTGATCCTTTACAGTTTAGCCATGATATAGAGAATGTTTAGAAGTCCCTATCAGAGCTGGGGAGATGGCTCAGACTTTGCAAGCACAAGGACCTGAGCTTAGATCCCTAGTACCCATATTTAAAACAAACAAACAAACAAACAGATGCAATGGAGGGCACCTGTAATCACGGCACTGGAAGAGGAAGACAAAAGGATCCTTGAAGCTCACTGGCCAGTCAACCTAACCAATCAGTGAGCTCTGTGTCAAAAAGAAGTAGAGTGGAGAAGCAATTAAGGAACACACTCAGTGTTGACCTCTGACCACCACATGCCTTATATTAATAGAAGGAAAAGAAAGGAAGAAAGGGAGGGAGAGAGGGAGGGAAAGGCAAAGTCCCTACCCCAATATTTTTCTAACCAGAACTCTTTTTTTTTTTTTTTTTTTTTTTTTTTTTGGTTTTTCGAGACAGGGTTTCTCTGTGTAGCCTTGGCTGTCCTGGAACTCACTTTGTAGACCAGGCTGGCCTCGAACTCAGAAATCCTCCTGCCTCTGCCTCCCAAGTGCTGGGATTAAAGGCGTGCGCCACCACCGCCCGGCAAACCAGAACTCTTAATAAAATATTGGCAGTCAATATAGAGATCAAGGGCAAATGGAAGTTTTTCTGAATATGGAAGTCACATTATGTTATTCTGCTTGAAGTTAACAAAGTTTTCCATGACTACTGTAAAGAAATAAACTAGGGCACCACATTTAAAGGAAACACTGACCTTCATTTATACTTGCATAACAATTTGAGTGGCGTCTGTCAGTCACAGGCACCAAGCACACTTGACATCCACAGGAGACTTTCCACAAAAGCCCTCCAAATCCAGCAAACCAAAACTGAGAGCCTGTGTGACCCCACTCCCTCCACTGTGTAACAAGCAATGTTCATAACCTCCAACACACTTAAATAGCAAGGGTGTAAAGTTGGCTCAGTTCTTCGACTTTCCTCCAAGAGTTCATGTATCATCGTTTGGCATCTTCGATTTCGACTCACTCGGGATGCAGTGTTCCTTTCATGAGTACATAATGTGCTAAGGTTCTGTCAAGGGTATTGCTATGTGTTTATGAAGGAAACTTTATAAAATTTCTTTTCAACTCTGCATATTGAAAGTTAGCTTTCTCATTAAAAAAAAGAAGAAGAAGAAGAAAACAATTTCTCCATTTCCTGGGGGTGTAGTATAACAGGAAGATCAGAGCACATCAAGAACAAAAATCTCAAATTGATTATATAAGGGGTAATAGAGGTGTCTGGAAACTTTGAGTAGCAGACTGGTGCCTGGGAACCTGTGCTGTTACTAGGATTGGAGTTCAGGGCAATTGTCTTACATATCAGCTCAAATAAGGTTAATGAACTTTGGAATCATTGCTCTGGGAGGAGAGGTACACCCCTGCAGTTTTAGTATGATGTTCTGAACACCTTCCTTTAGTAAGTACATGACCTGAGACTTAACCCAACATCTCCACTTTTTAAATGACTCCCACTTAATGTATTCTAACTATGTTCTTTCACCCATCAGGAAGCATGTTTACCCTTTCCTGATGCTAGACCTTCAGGCAAATGTTATAGGCATCCCCTACCTCTAACTACAAATCATACCTGGAGAGTAAGTGGCTCAGTGTAAGTCCGAATACTAACTTCACGGATTCTCAAAACTTAGTTCCTAATACATAATAGGGTCTCAGTAAATATTAACTGGCAGTCAAACAAACATGTATGAATGCATAGACATGTATGTATATATGTGTTGAGTATCATTAGTGTAAAATGTACATGTATGAATAAGTGAACACATATGGATGTATGTGTTGAGCATCATTAATATAAAGTGTCAAATAACCCATGAGTCAAGGAAGAAGTCTTTAGTAACCTGCCCAGAAACAGACACTAAAAGTTTTAAGCAGTTTCCCAAGGTGTATTCTATGGATCTACCAGGGAGAGTTGTTATATGTTCTATAGTAAATAACCTTTTACAGCTAGACATAGTAGTGAGTAAGTCAAGTACTCATTTTGTGCATAGTCTAGCAATACGCTTGAATGATAAAAATTCATACACAGTGACATGTGGATTGGAGCTATGAGAAACCACAAAGAGGTGTGTTTCAAATAAGATTGTCAGGAAATGCCCGTCCTGTGAACAGTCTTGAGCAGGGACTTGGCATGAGGAAAAGAGCCATACTAATGTCTGCTAGAGAATAATCTGAGTAGAGAACAGGTGTCAAAGCCCTGAAGCAGAATAACAAGCAGAGAGGCAGGCATGACTGAACGAGAAAGTGAGAAGACATGAGATCAGAGTTAACAGAGGGCCAGATCATGCAGAGGCTCACTGGACCCAGAGCTTTGTCTGCACTATGGCTGAGATGCGACGCCATCCTACAAATCTGAATAAAGGAGTGGCAGAAGCTACTGCACACAGAGTAGGCTATGAGGAGCAAGACTGGGGACCTCTTGGATGGCTAACTTAGAGTGCAGGAAGAAGATGGTCTCTTGGACTAGAATGACCTATGTAGAACTAGTGAAAAACAGACTGGGTATATGTGTTTGTGGAGTGAATAAAATTTGCTGGGGTTTGCATGAAGATGATTAGAAAGGAGAAGAATGTCAAGATGGTGAGACAAGGCATTTGAGTGGCATCTCTCTGAGTATCTCTCTCTTTGCCACTCCACCAAATACCTATAGTCATAGTCTGGTTGCCAGGAAAGACATGACTCTCCTAGGGCAGGTATCTGGCCTTAGAGAACTCCTCAGCCTTGACTGGAGCTATAGTTAGGATACACTGGCTCACCAGGTTCACCCTGTCACCTTTCTTCTGCCTGTAGAACTTGCTTGTGTACCTGTGATGTGTCCCCAAGGAACCACAATGGTCCATGCTTTTCTCTTTCTCGACATTTACTCTGTCCGTGTTGCCTTTATGCTCTGTGTGAGAGACTCCCTGCTAACTACATGGACAGATGTCCCTTCCCTTCTCAGATAGTGACCTCAGGCTCCTGCCCTCAGTATTCTGATGGATGCACCCTGAAAAAACCCACCACCTCTCTGTTGTTATCCCAGCCTGCATCCCTGCTTGTATAAGAAAGTATATTCTCCTCTAAGTCATGCCCAATTCCATTGGGCCACATAAGAGTATTTCCAGTGGCATCCCCTGCGACTGTTTGCTTCCTTAGAGCCCACCCACTCCAGGAGGACCTGCCAAATTCAGGAGATGACACCTGAAGACAGTTTGACCACTCACTTCAAAAATACTGTCCCTCTCCATCACTAGTCAAAACTCCAAACTGAATGGTAGGTTGTCACTTCTCCTCTCAGATTAGGTTCCTTACCCCTCAAAGGACAATGCATAAATTGCTTAGTCTTAGTGTGAAGCCATAGAGGGAGCCTAACCTTTCCATGGAGTCTGCCCCTGGAAGCTCAATGAAATCCATGACATTAACATCCTGTGATTCCATTTTCCCCATCCCCACCCCCACACCACTCCCAAGACACTGAAGAGGTAGAAGGTCAGACCCTTAATTTTCCCTTGCTCTAGACATATACAACTCAGAATACGATTACTTGGGCAACTATGGTATAACAAATGCTTGAGCAGATGTTGTACTGTAATTACCAGAGAGGGAAGGAAACTCCCATTATTGAGCACCAAGTTGTGAGCAAGGTTTATGTTAGGTGTTTTATGCATGTAATGTTATTTCATCTTGATGTTCCCTTTGAGGGGGATTTAAATGCACACACACACACACACACACACACACACACACACACACACACACGTGCGCATCCAGCTTTCACATAAGGAAATAACTCAGAACAATGATACACCTTGTCACTAAAGGGCCACAAACAGGGAGCCACACCCAATGGTTCCAACTGCAAGTCTGTATTCTTTCTCCCATCTCCCATGAGGCCTAATGTTTATTTATGTGAGCTCTTTGGCAGATGTTCTCTGTCATTCGTCATTGTGTCCCAACTGCATCTGTCACACCCTAAGTAGGGAGCACCAGCATCTGTGAAACAAGAGAAAAGGGAAAGGAAGGGCCAACGCTTCTGTTGCACACTTTAAAAGTCCATAATAAGTGTTTAGGAATGAACACGAGATTTTAGAGAAGCCCCTTAAAACGTCCCCTTGAGCTCATGGAGCAATCTGATTGGCAGGACTCGATTTATCAGCCTGCTCTGGGCAAGCTTTATAAAAGCGGGGCAGGAGTGATGGGGCCGGAGGTAATGTAATTTCAGCTGAATTCATTAGAGGCCTAGTATGGCAGGAAACTGGGGCACAGAATTAAAGGGCCCTCCATAATTTATACTCAGATACAAATGGGATGTGAGGAGGGACCCTTGCTTTCTAGTCCAATGGCTTTTCCTCTGGTGCTGGAATCAGTTGCCAAATAACAGGGCTTCTACAGGGGGAAACATTTGGGGTGACTTAGAGACAATCTGTACCTGAGTCTAAGGGCAGGATGGAGTCGACCTGCCCTGGCACTTTCTAGTCTATTTTTGATTTTATGATTCTTGTATTTGGATAACCGAGGAGAAGGGGCAGTCAGTTGGCAGGGCAGCTGTCAGATGAGATCTCGTCAGGCCTTGAGAACAGAGAGAAGACCAGGGAGTCTCTTCCTCTTGGTTCTGGACCCTGTCAGTGAGGCACTGTGGTAAATCCTCACTCGTGAAGGTACCCATGTTTCCACACCACTGTGCACAGGAGAAATGAATTCTGCCGACTTATCAAGAGATAAAAGGATATTGCAGAGACTTTGGTATGGGCCCAGTGGGGACAAGGAGAGAATATTTTAAATATGTACCTTTATCTCTGGAGAGCAATTAGGGGATCAGAAAGTTAAAGACTTCCAAGGCACTTCACTGTCTTTCAAGACCTCCTGGGTCTGAGGATCATGGAATTAGGGGACAGAAAGGACCTTTATTTTTTACAAGATGAGGGAACAGGAACCTTGAGCCTGAGCTGTCCTGAAGAGAGCCCAAGCCTGGGCAACACCCGGGCTGGCTGGCCTGAGGCTCCTCAGTATTCAGTTCTTATGTGTGTTATTCTCACTGTGCTTGGGAGTCAAGACACTTTCCCATAAAATAATGATAGAAACATCACCCCATTTGACAGGCTTGTTTTAAGAACCAAATGGGAGAAGTTCCACTCCCGGGCGCTCTAACACACCCAAGATCATAGGATGAGAGCCAGACACACAACACCCAGACTCCCAGGATCCCAGGATCCCAGGAGCTTGGTCACACTAGAATCTCAGGGCCCCAGAGGAAGCTTGACTCCCAGGAATTCTGACACAACCAGGATCACAGGAAGGACAGACTCCAGTCAGATAGAGCGAGGGCAGGTAGCACTAGAGATAACCAGATTGCGGGAGGCCCTTATAAGAACATAAGCAGCAGAAACCAAGGTTATACACCATCACACTGGAAAAGCAACATTCGGATTTAAAACCACTTCTCATGATGATGATAGAGGACTTTAAGAAGGACATAAATAACTTCCTTAAAGAAATACAGGAGAGCCAGGCAGTAGTGGTACATGCCTTTAATTCCAGCACTTGGGAGGCAGAGGCAGGTGGATTTCTAAGTTCAAGGCCAACCTGGTCTACAGAGTGAGTTCCAGGACAGTCAGGGCTACACAGAGAAACCCTGTCTCGGAAAAAGAAAGAAAGAAAGAAAGAAAGAAAGAAAGAAAGAAAGAAAGAAAGAAAGAAAAGAAAAGAAAGAAAAGAAGAGAGATACAGGAGAACACAGGTAAACAGCTAGAGGCCCTTAAAAAGGAAACACAAAAATCCCTTAAAGAACTACAGGAAAACACAATCAAACAGGCGAAGGAAATGAACAAAACCATCCAGGATCTAAAAATGGAACTAGAAACAATAAAGAAATCACAAAGTGGAACAACCCCGGAGCTAGAAAACCTAGGAAAGAGATCAGAAGTCATAGATGCAAGCATCAACAACAGAACACAAGAGATAGAAGAGAGAATATCAGGTGCAGAAGATACAATAGAAAACATTGACACAACAGTCAAAGAAAACTCAAAAAGCAAAAAGCTCCTAACCCAAAACATCCAGGAAATCCAAGACACAATGGGAAGACCAAACCTAAGGATAATAGGTATAGAAGAAACTGAAGATTCCCAAGTTAAAGGGCCAGTAAATATCTTCAACAAAATTAAAGAAGGAAAACAAAAGAAGGAAACTTCCCTAACCTAAAGAAAGAGATGCCCATGAACATACAAGAAGCCTACAGAACTCCAAACAGACTGGACCAGAACAGAAATACCTCCTGTCACACAATAATCAAAACACCAAATGTACTAAACAAAGAAAGAATATTAAAAGCAGTAAGGGGAAAAGGTCAAGTAACATATAAAGGCAGGCCTATCAGAATTACACCAGACTTCTCACCAGAGACAATGAAAGCTAGAAGATCCTGGGCAGATCTCATACAGATCCTAAGAGAACACAAATGCCAGCCCAGGCTACTATACCCAGCAAAACTCTCAATCACCATAGACAGAGAAAACAAGATATTCCATGACAAAACCAAATTTACACAATATCTTTTCACAAATCCAGCCCTACAAAGAATAATAGATGGAAAACACCAGCACAAGGAGGGAAACTACACCCTAGAAAAAGCAAGAAAGTAATCTTTCAACAAACCCACACAAACCTAATTCCACTTCTAACAACAAAAATAACAGGAAATAACAATCACTTTTCCTTAATATCTCTTAATATGAAAATTAGTATTACCAACATATCCTAATTGATTGAAATTCAAAAATATGAAGAATTAGAAATTTGTTGACTGTCACCCAGTGGTCTCTCTAACTTGCTAATTGGAGAGATATGTCCAATATTGCACAATCCATATACACTTTCTGCTTGTTTGTATGTGACAGTGTCTTGAAATCATGCTTCTCCTATCTCAACCTATTAGTAGGACTGTTTATTTGATGTTTTTACACTATACTATGGCTTTTAGAACAGCTTACATATTTCAAAATTATTTATACAGCCAAAAGACGGTAGACAATTAATTTGGGAGGTGACTTGTAAGAGAACAACAAAGAGTGAGACTGAATGCTTTGCTTGATATTTATAATTATTGTATCAATTTTGAAGAAGATGACCTTATAAGTTACTCTTTTTCTAAGATGAATACTTTTCAAAATCATCACAGTCAATGAACCAGAATATTACCCTCACCTAATGTCTGTGCCACCCTCCAAGCAGAACCATTGTTTATTGAAACAGTTGATGAATGACTTTATGGGCAGACCATCTTAATACACACACCATTTCTTAAGTGAACGTAACCTGTTCCCTGTGGGCTGAGAATGATGACAATCACTAAAGTCAAATAGCTTTGACCATATCAGGAAATCTGTATCCTAATAATTGTGTCTACGATTCATTCCTTGGCCCAGCAGAACTGTCAACTCTTAGCTTAGCTTAGCTACTATGGAGGTAAAATCCTTTGGTGATGTGATGTGAGGGACATTGAAGTACAGCTTTATTACAATGAACTCCAATGTCTAAAAACTGTTCTTATTTTGGGTTTCTACCACAGTAAGAGCCAAGATTTTAAGTTCTACTAAAAACAAAGCAAAACAAACAAAAAGACTTTATGTTTTTATGCCCATCATTTTTATAATTGTACAAAAATATATATTGTATTGAATATAATAAAAAATAAAAAAATTTAAAAAAAAAGAACCAAATGGCTCAGAAGTTGAAAACCCCTACCATTAGGCCTAATAGCCCAAGTGTGATCCCTGGAACTACATGTTAGAAAGAGGTAACTGTAAGTGTGAGACCACCAAGCAAAGCCACTCCTGGGCAGAAAGGTTTACTGGAGAAATGAAACAGCCATGCAGCTCTCTCTTGGGAGGAGAGAAAACTGCAAGAGGCAGGCAAAATCTTGCTGGTTTTAAAAAGAGCATGTAACTACAAGGTCAGGCGCAGGCTATCCAGAAGACTCTGAAAGTTCAGGGCAGTGGAGGAAGGGGAGGTTTGCAAGCCAGAAATGTCCCGCACAGACCAGTAACCTTTGTGTTACAGGTATGTAAGTAATAGAGAACTCGAGGTCCCATTTGCTAGAGGTGGGGAGAGATTAGGGAAGTGATAACCCTTCAGACAGACAGAAACCTGTTTGGCAGGTCCCTGAGGAGTGCTGAATGTTTACCCAAGACAGAGTCCAGCCAGAGTTGAGCCCAGACTGCAGCCCACAACACTATCAGCAGTACTGACATTGGAGAGTTTGAAAGCGGGCACTAGGGACCTAAAGAGAACAGACTCCAGCAAGTTGTGCTCTGATTTTTCCTTTGTACCTGCATCATGTGCGCACACACAGGCACGCATGCACACACACACATACACAAACCAGGAACTGAAGAGATGACTCAGCGGTTAAGAGATTTGCTGCTCTCCCAGAAAAAAACAAAAACAAAAACAGTCTGGTTCCCAGCACTCACATGGCAGCTCATGACCTTATATAACTCCTGTTCCAAAAAATTCAGCATCCTCTTCTTGTTTCTGGGAATATTTAATACAGGAAGAAAAAGCACCCATACACATAAAAATAAAAGAATCAAATGAAGTGATAGACACAGACTGAGAATGTCTCGCAAGACAGTTTACACATCTATGCAAATGTAACCAATATTCACATGGCTAGAATTAAAACATATTCACTTCCATTTGATCACTGGTGTAAATAAAACTTTCTAATGGTCATAGATGATGTTTCGGTATACAGTTCCTTTTCAATACTCGAATGAAAGTTCTTACGTTTTATTCATAAGCTTTTCCTTTCTCATTAGAAACAGACCCCCCCCACACACACACACCCCATTCAACATGCAGTAGGTAGAGCTGGAAGAGTTGCCCCAAGTTCAAAGCCAGCTTGATCTACATGGTGAATTCAAGGAAAGCCAGGAGATCTAATCTCAGAACAACCACCAACAACAAAAAGATTCAGCTGGTAAAGGTATTTGCTGCCAATCCTGATAACCTGAGTTCAACGGAAGCTACATAATGGAGAGAAATTATTCCACAAGTTGTCCTCTGGCCACATGCCATAGTTATGGTTTCTATTGCTATGACGAAACATCATGACCAAAAAGCAACATGGGGGAAGAAAGGGTTTATTTGGCTTACACTTACTTCCACAGCACTGTTCATCACTGAAGGAAGTCAGGATAGGAACTCTAACAGGTCAGGAACCCAGAGGCAGGAGCTGATGCAGAGGCCATGGAGGGGTGCTGCTTACTGGGATACTCCAGGCTTGTTCAGTCTGCTTTCTTACAGAGCCCAGGACCATCTGCCCAGGGATGGCACTATCCACAGTGGACTGCCTGTCTCCCATCAACCTCTAATTTATGGAGGCATTTTCTCAATTAAGGTTCCCTTCTCTTATATAACTCTAGTTTGTGTGTCAAGTTGACGTAAGACCAGACAGCACAACTGACCCCTTGTCAGCTTGACATGCAAACACATCACTCTCAAGCCACGCCTTCCCTTTCTTATTTATCACCACGATCTCACATTTAAAACATAAGTAACTTTAGAAGTTCTATAAGCACATTAAAATTTCAGTCTTGTTAAAATATCCAATCTCTTTAAAAATCCAAACTCTCTTTTAAAATCAAAGTCTTTCCAGCTGTGGGCTCCTGGACAATTTAAAATTAAATTGAATACCTTTTTTAAGAGGGAAGAACCAGGGCACAGTCACAACCTGAACCAAGGAAAACCAAACTCCAACAGTATAAATAACTCAGTGTCCAATTACCTGGGATTCACTCATGATCTTTTGAGCTCCTCCAATGAGCTCCGCCCTCTGCACCCACCCAGCTTGTTTTCTAGGCCCTGGCTGACTCCACTCCACTGCTACTGCTGTTCTTTGTGACCATCCCATGGTCCTGGCATCTCCAAAATGCTGAGATCTTCTGCAGCATCTGGGCTGCACTTTCACCTATAGGCTCACACAGGCTCTTATCATGACGCCAAGCTCAACATCTTCGCATGACCCCTTCATGGGCCTTTAACAGGCACTGAGGCTGCACCTTCTCCAATACCCTCTCCTGGCCTCTCACAGTGTCAAGCCTCAGTTGTTCTCCATAATTCCTTCAGGCCTTCAAAACTGGTACCACCTGAGTGAGTCCTGCACAACCATCTTCAGGGTTTGCCAGTTCTAGAACATAGCTTCTCTGTGCTCTCAGAAAACAGTTTCCAGAAGATTTTACCTCAGTGATGCTGGTCTCTTCTTAACCACCACGAATTTCCGAGCTGTAGCGAAGCCAGCATCAATTGTGCGGGCAAAGCAGAGGCTTCACTTCACAGTTGATTCTTCAGCCCCAGCTAACCTGAACCAGATTCTTCACACACAAAAGCCCAGTAGAGTCTTTGCTTCCTTCTGAAGCCAGGCCTCCATCATATTCCTTGCTCTCAACCTTTTTTTTTTCTTTCAACCTCCTATAGAACAACTCACTAAGCAAGCTTTTAACATTCAGTGGCTTTTCTAGCTCAAAGTCCCAAACTCCTTCCACAGTCCTCACACAAACATGATCGGGTCTGTCACAGCACTACCCCCTTCCTGATACCAACTTATCTTAGTTAGCATTTTTATTGCTGTGATGAGGCACGGTCGCCAAGAGCAAGTTGGGGGTTGGTGTGGGGGGACAGGGTTTATTAGGCTTAATGCTTCCACATAACAGTTCATCATAGAAGGAAATCAGGACAGGAACTCAAACAGAGCAGGAACTTGGAAGCAGGAGCTGATGCAGAGGCCATAGAGGGATGCTTCTCACTGGTTTGCTCCCCGAGGCTTGCTCAGTTTGCTTTCTTGTACAACCTACCAGCCCAGGGATGGCCCCACCTACAATGGGTTGGGTCTTCCCCCATCAGTAACTAAGAAAATGCTTTACAGTCGGATCTTATGGAAGCATTTTCTCTATTGAGTTTCCCTCCATTCTGATAACTCTAGTGCACATGTCAAGTTGATATAAGACCAGCTGGCATACCACACTTGTGCTATGTTACATGTGTACACACGACTACACCCCCATAGATAAATAGATAAACGATAGATAGATAGATAGATAGATAGATAGATAGATAGATAGATAGACAGACAGACAGATAGATACTTTAAGGCCAGGCATCGTGGCTCATACCTGTAATCTCGACACTTAAGAGGCAAGGGTAGGAGAGCATTGACTACAAATTCAGGTCTTTGGACTAGACTAGAGTGAGACCTGGCTCAAAAAGAGAAAAAGAAAAAGAAAAAGAAAGAAAGATTGTAGAAAAAAAAAGAAATATGCTCATAATTAACTGTTTGTAAGATTGAGACACATAAAGGAAAATGCTATCAATTGTCCCCAAGTTCAATGGTAATGCCATTAATGTTTTGATAAATCCCCTTATAGTTTTTCTCATGCACATTTTTTCAGAGTCGTGATCATATTGAATTGATTCCTACTTCTCAATTAATGTGTCTTATCATGTTACTAAAAAATGTTAAATACATTAATAGTTGCATGACACTTTGTCCTATGAATAGAATATAAAATACTTGATCACGTTTTTTTTTTCTTGCTAGACATTTCCTTTTTAAGAATCCTATAAACATTTACACCAGGTGATGTGGTAAATTGTTAATCCACTCTAAACTCCCTGGAGGATTCCCGATCTATTCCAGGGAATCCTACAAGTCCCGCCTCTGTCTCTCTGCCCAGCCATTGGCCGCCAGTAACTTTATTGACCAGTCAAAACCCAACTGGGGACAGGCTTCCTTTAGGGGTATGAGTGGGGCAGGCAAACAGGCTTTTGGGTAACATAACTAGCATGAGAACACAAGCCGCTACACCAGGCATAAAGGTACATGGCTGTAATCCTCCACAGGGAGGACAGTGAAGGTAAAGCCAGCTTGGCTACATAGTAAAACTCTGCTTCAAAAGAGCCAACGAGTGATTGGGGAGGTAACTCAGTCTTGTTGAGAAGAACCTGAGATAGAGCCCCCAGATGTATTAAAAAGTGTTTGGGGTGTGGTATCCACCTAATCCCAGTGCTGGTAAAGGAGAGCCTGGTAGACCCCTAGAGAGCTCACTCACTGGGCACTTAACCTAATCAGAGCTTCAGGCCACTTACTAAGGTGGGCCGGGCCTAAGGGAGGACAGCCAAGGCTGACCTCAGCTCTCTACCTCCTGACCGAGGATGCAATGTGACCAGCTGCCTCATGTCCCTGCTGCCACGTACCTTCCCCAGCGTGATGAGTTGTGAGCTGGAACAAACTCATATTTCCTTAGGTTGCTGTCCTCAGGCCAAGGACTCAGAAAAGTAACTAACGCAGGTACAATGTGTTGCTGCAGTAAAATACTGTGGCCAAACCCAATTCGTGGGAGGAAAGGGCTTATTGCATCTTACAGGTTGCAGGGCATCCCTGAGGGAAGACAGGCTAGGAATTCAAACAGGGACTTGAAGCAGAAACCATGGGGGAACGTGATTACTGGCTTACTTGAGGATCCGTGCTTAGCTAGCGTTTTGTTGTTGTTGTTGACCATGACCACTTGCCTAGAGAATAGTGCTGCCTACTATAGGCTATGTTTTCCTACAGATATTAATACATAAGACAGCACACACATGCACAGACACACAGACACACAGACACACACACACACAGGCCAACCTGGTCAGGACAACCGTTCCCTCAGCTGAGGCTGTCGGTGCTTGTAGACTGCATCAAGTTGACAGTTAAAGCTAAGATACATATATAATCAGTTTTCTGTTTTGCATATATTTTATATTCAACAGGAACATCACAGAGAAAGAGTGAGATAGGAAGAAAGACAGCAATCAATGATAAAGTGACAGAGGACCACATAATCTCTTCCAATCAGAATCAAGTGTTTATTTAGTTATTTATTTATTTATTCCACTCAATAAGGTAGGGAAATTATAAAGCCTCACCTATGCCTTTTTTGGTAGCTTTAAGCATTGAACTCAGAGCGTCACATATGCTAAGCAAGCACTTTACCAGGAGGGGTGAGAAGGCTTTTGATACTTTCAAGCCACGTGACCTTTAAATCAGAGAGGCCCAGCGCCTCCTTGAGGTCACAACCATTGTCCGAAGATTAAACATCCTGGATGGTGCTGAACTCAAGTTCAAGTGAAGAAAATAATTCCAGGGAAAGTCATTTCAAGTAATATTCTCAAAAACGGAGAGCTTGCCTCCTATTTTCTGTTGCTTAATTCCTAGCATATCTCATGGAAAAGCAGATGGCAAGGGAGACTCGAGTGGTTGAATAAATATTAATAAGCAGATAAAGGAAGACAAGAAAGTTAGGAAACTAATTAGAATCACCTTAAAAGTGACTCAACTTAAAAAACTCCAAGTTGATAATTCAAAGACTATTTTAATGCCCTAAAGAAAGGAAGTTTGAGCTAAAATATAATCAGGGGGAAAAAAAATCTCCTCACAGCTCCTCTAGAGCTGTTTGAGATGTGCAAATTATTTGCCACAAATATAGAAGAGCAGGGGGAGACGGTAAGAAACTGACCGGAGATGAACTCTTGGCTCTGCAGAGGGTGAAGGCCTCAGAGCCAGACTGTGATTTGTTTTCAGAGACAGTTTGTGACTGGGTTGCAGGCGCCCATCAAAGAGCTTTGCAGTACTTCAACGACAGGCCCCTGGCCTCGGAGTCAATCACCCTTCTTGACTCTGTCTTGGGGCAGTCTCTCTGGACGTAGTTCAAGGAGCCTTCACTGGCCTCTTGCCTCTGTGAAAAGATGGCTTGTTGATCTTCTGGACAGCGGGGACCCTTGTTGTCACTCATTGCAAAGTGGGAAAAATTATTTTCTCATGCTCCCAGGCTTCTCAGCAAGAGTGACAAAAAGAAACACGAATCTCACCCGGCTTCTGAATATCTAAAAGCCTAATAGTCTGCGTTTCTTAATTAAATTTTTTTTCTGCATCGTCTTTTTCATACAAAGGATTGAGATCCATTTTTAAGAGCTGCCCCTTGTCCAACCATCCCTTGAGATCAAGGTCCATGCTTCCAGTCTTGTTAACACATCTTAAGTCAGGGAAGGATTTTTATCACAGAGATTATCTTTATCTCTGAGAGGTTTTTTTTTTCCTCTGCTAACTCCTATGTGTTGTTTTAATTATATTATGCATGAGATTTTGAAAAATCTGTGACCAGTCCTAGCATTCAGCCCCAATGCACTCATTTGCACCAGCATTTCTTCAACTCTCTCTCACACACACATACTGTTCTGCAGATTATATATTCACAGGCATAAATACACATCTGATATTCTCAACAAGTTCATACTCAGACAGGAAGGACAGAAGTAAGAGAGCCGAAGATAAGTCTGGAAGGCTGGTTGCCAATAGATGCTATAAAGTCGGGAGTTTCTCAAGCTTTGGGAAAGCCTTGAACAAAAATCCTAAAAATACTTTGTTAGAAATTCTTCATGTTACAAAAATAAAGAAAAAAAAGTATCTGGAATATGAAGGAGGATAGAAAATGTAATGGTTTCCAAAGAATACAAATCAGACTCCTTAGTGAGTTAAGAAAATGGTGTATTATCCTTAGGAGTTTTGAGTTTTGAGCCAATGGTGGTGGTCCATGCCAGAAGGCAAACACTAGAGAAAATGAAACAGGGATCATTCAGAAATAGCTCAGGTCTCAGCCAAGCATGGCGGTGCAGACCGATAGTCCTAGAACTTGGGGAGTGGAAGCAGGAGGATCAGGGGTTCAAGATTATTCTCATCCAAGTGGCGAGTTCTAAACCAGCCTGGGATACACAACACCCTGCCTCCAAAATGAGGCAAGGAGTTAAGAGAAAGGGGCAACGGCTTACAGCTTTTTCTAGCCAAGTTGCTACAAAATAAAATTGTCAAATTGAACCAACAAAATTACAGAGCAAACAAGCAACCAATTCTGAATTTCAAATAAAGAATAAGCATATTTTAAAATTATGTGTGGTTGTTTGATAGGAATGGCCCCCATAGAATATGGTGTTTGAAGGCTTCACCAATAGGGAGTGGCACTATTAGGAGGTATGACCTTGTTCAAGGTAGCGTGTCACTGTAGGGTGGGCTCAAGCTATGCACAGTGGGGCACACAGCCTCCTTCTGTTGCCTATGGACCAAGATGGTGAACTGTCAGCTCTCCTCTACCCCATGTCTTCCTGCATGTATACCATGTTTCTTGCCATAACAACAATGCACTAAACCTCTGAAACTGTAAGCCAGCCCCAGTTAAATGTTTTTCTTTTTAAGAGCTGCAGTGGTCATGGTGTCTCTTCACAGCAATAAAATCCTAACTAAGACAGTATGTCCCAAATATTGTATAGAGAATACTTATTCTAAGACATTTTCATTGTTTATCTGAAAGTCAGGCATCCAACATAACTGGGTCATAGTATACATGAAATCATACCAGCTGTGATTGCATGCACAAGGCAAGCACAACAAGATCAAACTAGCCAAAACATGAAAGTGGATAGAAAAGAAGAAGGACTTATGGAGTCCACTCTTAGTGAGGAGTTATTGACAATTGGTTATGGAGTCCACTCATAGTTGAGTGGTTATTGACAATTGATTATGGAATCCACTCTTAGTTGAGCAGTTATTGACAATTGATTATGGACTCCCCTCATAGTTGAGTGGTTATTGACAATTGATTATGGAGTCCACTCTTAGTGATGAGTTATTGACAATTGGTTATGGAGTCCACTCTTAGTTGAGTGGTTATTGACAATTGATGGTACTGAGGGAGGGAAAACCCCTGAGAGACTTCCCCACACTCCAGCAAACTGTCTTACACCCATGCATAAACAACTAACACTAAATGGACTCAGTGGGTTTTTAAAAAAAGCACTCAAAGTTGGGAAAAGAAAGTGAAGGAGGAGATAAGAGAGAAATTGGATAAATTTGGTTAAAATATTACATTCATGTATGACATTAATAAACAATAAAAAATCTTTCAATTTTGTATTTTATCTGGTAACTCAAAATAAAGGTAACAGGGAAACGTCCAGGCACTACAGATGTTAAAGAACTAGAAAGCTTTTGGTTCCTATATTTTCCCAAAAAATATTATATTTACAATATAAAAAACTATATATACATATATGAGTGTGTGTGTGTATACACTACAATATATGTATGTATGTATGTATGTATATACTACAGTGACTGGAAAGTTCTTGAAAAATCAAGAAGAAACATCTTGCTTTTTTTTATAGTATCCTGTGACAAAACAGGATAGCATGTACTCAAGGGAGGGTTTTTTGCCTCACAGTTTCAGACGGTCAGTCCATCATGACTGGGCAACTTCATGGTGACAGTAGCATGTGATAAAGCACCTTATGCCACAGTGAGACCAGAAAAACAAAGATAATGTGACAGGAAAGGACCAAGAGTAATAGTCCCCTCAAGGAACTGTTCCCCATGACCTACGGCCTCTGACAAGGTCCTACCTCATAAATGCTACTACCAGTTGGGAACCAGTTCTTCAAATGCAAGAGTATACGGAGCATTTCACACTCAAGCCATGCTATTTTCCTCTGTGATGTTAATGTTATCAATTTGACGAGATCTAGAATCTGTGAGGAGACATGCCTATAAGGGATTGTCATCATTAGGTTCATAGAAGTCAGAAAACCTACCCTAAAAGTGGACAGCATCCTGGCTTGGGTCCTGGGTTGGATAAAAGAGATAAGGTAGGTAAGCAACAGCAATCATCAATCTCTACTTCCTGACTGTGGACTGTGATGTAACCAACCATCTCAAGTTTCTGCAGCAGTGACTTCCCTACCTGGATAGACTGTATCCCCTTTAACTGTAAGCCAGAATGCCTCCTTCTTCCCTTAAAATGTTTGTTGTTGGGTATTTTGTCACAGCAATAAGAAAAATAATTAATGCATCACCCCAGAAGACATTTTATTGGTAAGAACTTAATTTTGAAAGAAAGTGGTCCATATTTTGATTCCAGAAAGGGGTGGTAGGTTTTGGAAAAACAGGTAAGACTGAGAACAACAGTACTGAAGTTAAATGTTAAAGCTTGTGAACAGGAATGTTAAAGTAACAATGCTAAAGTTTGAGTGTGACATGTTCCTCATTGGCTCACGCACTGAGTTCCTTGTCACCAGATGGTGACACTATTTTAGGAAACTTTTGAAGGCTAAGCCAACTCAGGAAAAAGTAGGTCACTGGAAGTATCTACGAAAGTTGTGCCTGGTCTCTGCTCTGTTCTTGGCCTTGTTTCCTGTCTGACATGAGGCAAAGAAGTTCTTGTGCCACACATTCTTGCTGCTGTGATGTTCTTCCCAGTAACACGGGGCCAAGAAACTAGGGACTGAACCCTCTCAAACTGTGAGCCAGACTGGACCTTCCTCCCTTAGGTTGCATCTGTCAGATGTTTTGTAACAATGATGAGAAAGGCAAGACAAACCATAAGCTGCTGAAAGCATGGAACCATCTCCAGATATTTTGTTGTTTTTCTTTAGGCCTCAGTTTCTTCACCTATGGATCAATCATATAATGCTAACCTGTGTGTAAGAATGAAATATAATATTACCAGTAAATTGTCAACACAGTACTTGCACTCCATAAAGTGATTATTACGACCATCACTACTTATAGAGACTGAAGACATGCCAGTAGGAGAGGACCAGATCATGCAAAGTTTTGAAGACAATATGCAAAAGATGTTTAGGAAAGTTTTGCATTCGGGATGGGTTAGCAAGAGATGATCTCCAGGAAGCTAGCTGAAAGGCTGACACGATTCAGGGAGAGGTGTCATTTTAGCTCCTTCGGCTGCTGCTGTGACAATTTACCACAGGCTGGGTGGCTGAAAACAACATAAATTTATCCTCTAACATTTCTGGAGGCCACGAGTCTGAAATCAAGGTGTCAGCAGGGCTTTCGTCCCTTAGAGGATACAGGCATGGAACTCCTCTTGCCTCTTTCAGTTTCTCGTGGCTGCGTGGCTTGTTGGTTTATTGTCACATCTCTCTGGCTCTCAAGTCCAACACTCACAAATCTCTATGTTCATTTGTCTCTCTGCCTCCTCTCCCCTATGTCATCTGTTAATCTCCCTTCGCCTCCCTACAGGGGTACATGATTACATTCAGTCTACTCAGACGTTGTGACTTAAATGTAAAGTGTGCTGAATACTTGGTCTCCAGAAGGGAGCACTATTTAGGAAGGTTGTAGAACCCTTCCAGGGTAGTGTTTCACAGGAAGGAGTCCATCCCTGATTAACGTTTGGTCTTTGATTCTTGGTCTACACAGATGTAAACATGTAACCCCACACTCCAGCACCAGGGCTGAGAACAACTGCTCGCCTTGCCTTCTCCATCATAATGGAGCATATTCCCAAACCCTGAGTCAAAAATAAACCCTCCCTCTATGAAGTTGTTTCTTCTTGGGTATTTGGTCATAGCAATAATAAAAGTAATGAATACACCAGACGATTCAGCATAATCTTTCATCTCAAAATCATTAGCTTCATCATTTTTGTGGGCATCCAACAGTCCCAACTTCAACTCAGCCAGGACTTTATACCTTCAAATGCTGTGGCAAAAAACTAAGGGCTCAAAGTTGGGTAAGGTTGTAGATAAGCACTAAGCAGTGGCTATTTAGCAACTGGGATAGTAGGGAACCTACCTCAGGGTGTTAATTTTCGTTGTCCATTGACACACTTAAGAGGAGTATCAATTAAGAAATAGCCTCAATCAGATGGCCTTCCGGCCATGTCTGTTGGGTGTTTTCTTGGTTGCTGGAGGATTGGGGGGGGGGGAACACACTGAGGACAGTGCTGTCCTTGGGCAGGTGGGCCTGGGCTACGTAAGACATGAGCCTAGAGCATACTAATAAGCACTTTTCCTCCACAGTTCCTGCCTCTATCTCTGCTTGAATTTCTGCCCTGACTCCCTTCAATGTAAAGTATAAGCTGAAATATATCCTTTCCTTTCTGGGCAGTATTTGGTTATGATGCTTTATTACAGCCATTGAACTCAAGCTAGCAAACTCAGGAAGCCCTGACTATGTGATAAGCAAAACTGATGGGCCTAGTTATGAAGGACGAAGCATTAGAACACAGTCAAGAGAGATACCACTATAAACGGCAGACCGTAAAGGTTTGCTCTCCAAGGCATTCGAAGTGGTCATTCTCCAGAGGTCTCTGGAATTTTCTTCCTTTCATTCCCTCGTGCTGCAGCACTAGGGCGGGAGAAGCTAATGATCTCACTTCTCAGTCTTTAGACCTGGTGAGGATCCCCATGTGAAGCTGTTGCAACAGCAATGTGTCAGAACAGATTGTTTACCAAGCTACTGAAAACAGCCTTAAGCCCGGGGGACTGATCTAAATTAGGAGAAAAACAGGTTTTTTGGTCTTGGGTTGTTTTTTTTTTTTCAAGACAGCTAGTGTCCAAGTCAGAAATGATTGCATTTCAGTACCCGGAAGGCTGAGAAAGTCATTGTCCTAACTAGCATGTGGGGTTTACTTATCTAAGATGGATAGGATGGACTCCTGGGACTCCAGTCACAAAGGACTGGTGTTCCTCTCATTTGGCTTAGCAAGAGATAAAGGTAATGTGCCTTTGAGTTTTCCTGTTAGGCAGGAAGGCTAGGGGGGACATTGTTTGTTTTCCAAGACAGGGTCTCTCTGTGTAATAGCCCTGGTTGTTCTGGAACTCACTATACAGACCAGGCTGGTCTTGAACTCACGGAGATCCACCTGCTTCTGCCTTCCAAGTGTTGGTATTAAAGGAGTGCTCTGCTATGCCTGGCTCAGGAGGGAAGTTCTTGATGATCCTTAATCATATATTTTACTAGATACCATATAGACTTCACTGGTCTATCAGACCACTCCTGTTATTTTTAATTTAAAAAAATAATAATCCTATGAATGCTTATTAAAAGTGCATCATCTGACCCTACGGCTAAAAACTAAGAACAAAGATTAACATTCATCCTTTACATTGGCTTGTGATCTCCATGGGCCTCTGTTTTCACTAGAAAACTCTCTGATGAGCATCAGAGTAGAATGGTCCAAGTACCCTTTTGCTCTTATTGGGATATGGCTTTTTGCTATAAACCTAAGTCTGTGTAACAGGCTGTGGTAAAGTGGTTCTAGGCTCTAGCCCATCCCCTGACTCTAAGGGAACAGTATGGTTTATTTTATTTTATTTTATTTTATTTTTTGAGCTGCTATGCAGTTCTAGAAAAACTCAAAATTCAAGAGGCTTGTCACTAAAAATCTTCTAAGTCCTGTTCTGTAAGGTTGCACACTGGTGTCATGGTTTCAGGAGAAAAACAAACTTGCCTTCTAGAAGTTAATGTTTTACCAAACCCTTAACTTTTCAATGCCTATACAATGTGTGTGTGTGTGTGTGTGTGTGTGTGTGTGTGTGTGTGTGTGTAGTGCCTTTGAGTTTTCCCGTTAGGCAGGAAGATTAGGTTTCACTGATCTATCAGACCACTCCTGCTATTTTTAATTAAAAAATAATAATTCTGTGAATGCTGATTAAAAATGCATGATCTGACCCTACAGCTAGAAACTGAGAACAAAGATTAGCCGAAGAACCTATGTATATATATATATTTTTTTCTTTTTCTTTTTTCTTTTTTGCTATAAACACAAGACAGTGGTAACATGCTGTACTAAAGGGTATTGTACCCTACACCATCTTCTCATATACATATATGAAATATATACATATACACATACACATACACATGCACATACACATACATATACATATACATCCATTTGTTATAAATTCTTTCATTTGGTTTCTCAAACAAACAGAAATAAAAGGCTGTGGAAAATGCTTCAGCCTATATTTTGCAAATCTCCAACTCCAGTAAATCCTAGACTTCTCTTCACATCACAGCTTCCCAAGTTGTGTTTTGTTTTGTCAAGAAATGTAGTAAATCAGCAGACATCTGGATTGTTTGGAACTCATTCCCCTTTTAAAGCTAACTTTGAATTTATCTGTGTGTGTGTGTGTGTGTGTGTGTGTGTGTGTGTGTGTGTGTGTGTGTGTGTTTGTACCCAGAAGAGGGCATTGTATTTCTTAGAGCTGGGGTTACAGCTGACTGCCACATGGGTTCTGGGAACCAACTCAGATCCTCTGGGCGAGGGAGGGCACAGTGAAACCACTGGACTGGACCACTCCCTGGGTAGAAAAATATATATATATTTGATGAATCAAACTGCAGGACTGTCTCTGGGGAACAGAGGCATTAGGGAGGAGAAGAGGCACAGTTTACACGATGGTCAGCAGGATGTGGACCTTTGACCTGCTGCAGGCTGTTAAGGGTGCCCTTGCCCAAAGTAGTTCACCTTGAGACAAATAAGGAAGGCAGTGGCTTTCAGGGTAAATAGAAACCGGCCTTGAGATTCCTGAGGAATGCTGAGTTTAGGCTTCTGTTTACCCAATACCAATCCTTGTATCTACACAGTCTAGAGTGCTGTTTAGGATGTCTCCACCAGCACTGCCACTTGGGGACCCAATTTGGACCTAACACTACAAGAACAGAGAGGCTCACCCCACCGCACCATCTCTCCAACCCCAGGTTGAAACATTTTTAAGGCTACAGCAGTCCTTTATCTTATTCCATTAAATACCCCACAACAGTCTTCCCCTTCTATTTTTCCCATCAACAAAGGCTCTGACCTCAAGATAGTTACGTTCACCTTCCAAAAGAGGAAGGTAGGCTAGGTCTATCTTGTTCGGAGCAAGAGATTAAAAACAAAACAAAACAAAACAACAACAACAACAACAACAAAAAAAAAAAAAACCACTGACCTGATAAAAATGATTATCAACAGCTGGGCCTACTCTGTCCACCATTTAGGTCAGGTTGAGTGACTCTGGTCTCCTACTAACAAAGCCGTCTGTGCCACATTTTCTTACAGGCCACAGGTTGCTGACAGTTACCGGCGTAGCTAGAATACTGAGGCATGCCTGTCTCCAGGCCTCTTCCCAGTGGCTTTACACAACAGTCTGAATCACTCCTATTCAACCTTCGCACCTTCCTTTTCCTGTGTTAGACTCCTTTCCCTCCTCTCAGCTTCCCTCTAGTCCTTCTGCAGGCTTCCCTTCTAATTTAACATCTTGCATATTTAACTGCTATGAATGTTTGCTTTTCTGAGGACCTGGACTAAATAAGGTAAGTACGGATCCACCAGGAGGAGCAGAAGGCAATGGGAGGGGAGAACAATGATGTTCCTTCAAAGACCAATTTCACTTTGTGGGATGTAAGTCACAGCTATAGCAATGCAGAGCAAGAGGCCATTTTCAGCACCCATTGTCCTGCCTTTATACTGTGCTAGCTTAGAGAGGCCAGACTACATTTCCCAGAATCCTACTCTGTCTGTTTCCTGTTAAGATAGAGTGGAGGACATTTTTTCCCCTCCTAGAAGTGAAGGGAAGCAGTCATTTTTTAAGTCTATAAACATGCTTTGCTAATTTGCTCATTTACATCATTGATGTTTATCAATGTCTGGACCTGCTTCTCTCCACCATTTCCCTCCTACCTTCCTGCAGTTTTTTGAACTCCCTAGGCTAAATGTTTTATTTTTTTTTTTTGTGAGGGGGGGGTTGGTGGGAAGGAGGTGTGTAGAGGTGAAAGGATAACCTTGACTGTCATCCTCAAAGGAGGTCACAAAATCATATACCTCCTTTGAGACAGGGTCTTTTACTGGCCTAGAGCTCATCAATCACATTAGAGTGGCCAGCCAGCAAGTTCCAGGTATACTTCTCCCTTCATGTCCCCAAGTGCTAGGCTTATAAGCCACAACCTCACCAGTCAGGGTCCTCGTGCTTGCAAAGTGAAGGGCTTTAACAACTGAACCATCCCGAGCCCTGAGGTTTGTTCTTGTTTAGCAGCGTGGTATAAGACCTTGGTTTCTGTGCCCTTATCATCAACGTTAGAAGAATAAAACAACAGAAGAGTTTCGCCCTGACCTTGTGGGGTTCCCAAACTGGCTTTTCTAAGCTCCTTTCTCTGCCTTCTTGCTCATAAACTTTGGGTTTAGCATTAGTCAGTCAAGAAGACAGCCTATGAAGATGGCTTGACAAACTTCTGCAATTGTGTATATGTGTATATACACATACACACACACACACACACACACACAGAGAGAGAGAGAGAGAGAGAGAGAGACTCAGTAGAAGAATGCTACACTCTGATCTTTCTCCAGCTATTCCAAGGCAATGGAACATGTCAGGAATTGCCATAGTCACATGTCAGGAATTCACATAGAACACACAGTACCAAACCCCTCCTCTGCTGCTTAAGGTCAGACCTAGACATCAGCAACACAAGGAAGGTGAAACCATTGGGAAGATAGGAGCATGGTCTCAGCCCTCCTGGAACTGGGGGAAAATGGAATCACTCTGCTCTGTGCTTGGATAACATGCAGCAAAGTGGTTCACTCCATATCATGTCTCCTCTTCCATAAAAGTCAATGGAGAAGGACATTTTATCAGGGTCTACATCAGGGGTGCCATCTAGTTTTAAAGCTCAAGTGGTGGGTGTCACCAATGAATGTCAACACTCTTTCTGCTGAGAGAAGTCATAGTTCCATTTTAAATTGTGTTGTTGCTGGGCCTGAGCATGGTGGCAGAGGAGGCAGGCCATTGTGAGTCCAAGGCAAGTATAGGTTATGTAATGAGTTCCAGGCTAGTCAGAGTTACTTAGTGAGACTTTGTCTCAAAGGAAGGAAGGAAGGAAGGAAAGAAGGAAGGAAGGAAAAGAAAGAAAGATTGATTTTTGTCATAAATTCAGGAAATAGAAACTGTGGTTTTCCAGCAAAACTGTGCCTAGCTATGTGCTCCCACCCTACCTCCTTGGCAAGGCAAGCATTCAAAAGCAGTCAATAGAATGTCCATTTCCACACTATTGCCACTCCTGCCCCTCGGCTGTAGATCAAGAGTCCTTTGGGCCAGTTTGACTGCTATCTCTGCCAACTCCCCTTTTATCTCCCTGTGCTGGAGGTGAGCCTGATCCCTTGTTATCAAAGGCAGGCCTTCATACACTTTTCCTACTGATGACCCTTTTTCAATCAAGAATTTTTTAAAGATGTATTTTATTCTTAATTATGTGTGTGTGTGTGTGTATCTGCATAGGAGCATATGCACAAGAGTACACTCCCCATGGAGATCAAAAAAGGTTGTCAGATCCCCTGGAGCTGGAGTTATAGAGGGTTTTGAGCCACCCAATGGGGGTGCTGGGAACTGAACTCAAGTCCCCTGGAAGAGCAGCAGCCACTGCTCTTAACCACTGAGCCATTTGTAGAGCCTTCACTCGAGAATTGTTTATGTGACCTTTGGTGTTTAGGTATATAAAACATATATAAAATCAATTATTGATAATAAATTTTAAAGGAAAAGATTTTTAGATTATTATGTGTGCGGAAATTTTACTTGCATATGTGTATATGTACCATGTGCATGCCTGGTGCCTATGAAGGTCAGAAGAGTGGGTCAAAACCCCTGGAACTGGGGTTATGAATACTTTGTGAGCCACCATGTGGGTGCTGGGAACTGAACATGGTTCCTCTACCGGGGCAACAAGTGTTCTTATCTACTGAGCCATCCCTCCAGTCCCCTAGAAATTAATTTTAAAACAATTCTTTGTTATCTATAAGTTCTACTATTTATTAAAGATTAAACCAACTTTACATACTAATGAGATTATGATCTCTATTTTTATATAAAGAATAAGTCTTGACTGGTACATTTGACACTGCAGGGCACTGTAAATCTTCAACATTTTTCAGAGTTGAGTGATATTTTGATTTTGTAATCATTGGGGCTGAGATTCACATTTCATATAAATATGGATTACAAAATGGTAGTGGTATATTTACAGCCATTTTAGAAATTCTTGGAAATTCTGACCCAATCAAAATTCATATGACAATTCATTATGAAACTCAATCAGCAAACATTCTAGCACAATACAATCCAAAGATATACTAGCTTGGTACTGACATACCAAGGAATGACAGTAGGAAAATATTACGAGTCTTTGCGTTTTGGATAAGGATTCATCAATCTTATTGATTTTCTCACAGAACCAGTTCATTTCATTGACTCTTTGTGTTGCTTTAGTTGTTGTTTCTACTTTATTGATTTCATCCCAAATTTGACTATTTCTTACCATTTACTCCCTTTGGGTGTTGTTTCTCATTTTTGTTCTAGGGCTTTCAGGTGTGCTCTTAAGTTGCTAATATGAGATCTCTCTGAGTTGCTAATATGAGATCTCTCTGATTACTTTTTTAATGCAGGCACTTCGTATTATGAGCTTGCCTCTTAGAACTACCTTCATTATGTCTTACCAGTTTGTGTTTGTTGTGTTTTCACTTTTATTCAGTTCTAAAAAGTTTTACGTTTCTTTCTTAATTTCTGTTCTGACTCATTTTTCCTTCAGTATTGAGCTGTCAGTTTCCATGAGTTTGTAAGCTTCCCCTTGTTTCTGTTGTTGGTTGTCCTGCTTTAATCTATGGTGGTCAGATAGGATGCAGGGTGTCATTTCAATTATCTTGCATCTGTTGAGACTTGTTTTTAATTAAACAACAGAAACAGACTCCAGGAGTGGTGGCACAACCCTAATCCCAGCACTTGAGAATCTGAAGTAAGAATGTCAAGAGGTGAGGGTCATCCCCTGCTGTAATAGTGAGCTCAGAGCCAGCCTTGGCTCTTCGAGACCCAGTCTAAAAAGAACAAAAGAAGTAAAATGCAAAAAATATATTTAAAGTATGGAGTTTTTAGTATGTCTATGTAAGGATGTTTTGGACTCTAAGTATAGAAACCAAAACTACAAATGGCTTATATAGCAAGATAGCTATCTTCAATTAAAGGGATATGATGGTTCCATAGTTCATCTGTTCTGTTATGTTGTCGAAGGTCAGAATCTAATGTTGTTCATCTCCCTTTGGTACAGAATGGCTATAGTAGGTTGAGCTCTCTCTCTCTCTCTCTCTCTCTCTCTCTCTCTCTCTCTCTCTCTGTGTGTGTGTGTGTGTGTGTGTGTGTGTGTGAGAGAGAGAGAGAGAGAGAGAGAGAGAGAGACTAGAGACAGACAGGGCAATGACTTTGGTGGTTCTATGCTAGAGATTTGAAATACTCCTCCTTTAATGCTGTCATCTCTGATATTAGGACTTTTAATTCAAAGAAGTGTTCTTGTATCAGACACATAATTAAGAAGGACCTGGGGCAGTCAAAACCAAAGTGATCAAACAGTTACCTCCCAGGACCTGGATTTTGTTTGGTCCTGAGTTCCGTGGTCATTAACAAGTACTATAAGGTCTCTGGGGCTTGTTTTCTTCTGTTCCTCATGAAAGACTTGACAACTGCAACCCATGAGTTAAAGGAGTTCATACAAGAGCTTAAACAAAATAAATAAATAAATAAATAAATAAGAGCTTAAACAGTTCTGACATGGGGAAGTTCTGTAGAAGGATTGGGGAGAAGATCCAGGGCTTCTGAGCACTCGCTGTTCTTCCACAGCACTGGCCTTAATTACCATCACAGTGTAGGGAGGTTCAGAGTCACCTGTGACTTCAGCCTCAGGGGGCTCTGCCCTCTTCTGGCCTCATCAGGCACTCACACAAATATGAGCACACACGCACATGAATAAATAAATAAATACATCTTTAAAAACTAAATAAATCTGGTAGAACAACTAGCTATTATTAGGCTATAGTTTGGGGAGAATTAATTGATACACACAAAAGATTTAAAATAATGCCTTCAGTGTGCTAAGATTTTGGTCAGTCTTTGCTACCACAATGACTTCTCTGCTTTAAGAAGATAGAGGAAGGTGATCAGAGCAAGGTGGCATGCGCGCATCATCTCAGCAGTCAGGACACCCTCCTGGAGGAGGATGAGAACCTGAGGCCAGCCTGTGCACCACACTGAGTTCATACCCTAGCCTATAAAGTGAAATCTAGTAATAAGATATACATATATATATATGTATATCTTATATACATATATATATCATATATATAGAGAGAGAGAGACAGAGACAGAGACAGAGAGAGACAGAGACAGAGAGAGAGAGAGAGGCAGGAGAAAGGGATGGAGAAAGAGGGAGAAGGCAAAAAGAAAGGAGAGGGAAAGGAGGGAGGGGAGGAGGGAGGGGAGGAGAGAGAGAAAGAAGAAGGGAAGGTAAATGGCATAAAACACAGGACTAATCATTTAAAATAAATTTATCTGTGTGAAATGTTGTTTTCATCTTAATTGTGAATCTCAATAAATTCTTGTTGAACACATTTCTGTTAACTGCAGAGTAACTGTTCAGGGAAAATCATCAGTACAAATATATTCGTATAAACTTCTAGGGACAGGAGATGTGGCTCAGTATTAAGAATTCTTGTTACACAATCATGAGGACTAGAAACTGTATCTTAGCACTCACGTAAAACGCCATGTGCCCAGTGCAGACTCAACTAGAAGTTAGAAGATCAAGTCAGGAAAATCCCTGCGACTTTCTGGCTTCCAGCTGGCTGAGAAAATGTGAACTCCAAGCAAGAGAGAGACTCTGTCTCAGAAGAATGTTTGAAGAGTGATGGAGGACACCTGAACCCTTCTTCTGGCCTCTCTGTACTAGCACATATCTGCATATATGCACACACACACACATACACATGCACACACATGTACACGTGCACACACACATGTACACACATACATATGCTCACAGAGGTACACAGACAGATACAAATAAATTTATTTGAAAAAAATCTGAATTGTGCAAATCATTTCTTTAAAAAAAATTCTTCTGTACAGACCTGCAAAAATGGCTCACTGGGTAAAAAGTACAAGCATGAAGACTTGACTCTGGCTCCCCAGAGCCAAATCAAAGGCCAAGTACATGGCATAAGTGTGTATAATCCAGCACTCCTAAAGAGAGATGGGAGGTGGAGATAATCCCCTGTCTCAAACAGGGGGAAAGACAAGGACTGGCATACAAGGTTGACCTATGGCCTCCAGACACATGCAATGGCACACATGCACCTGCATCAACCAACACACATTAATGTGTAAATACAATCATATATGCCTATAGGAGAGAGTCCTTAATAGGGTACTCATCTGCATATGGCACTCATACACATATATCCACTAATGGTAGCAAATTAGGAAACTAGATTACAATTGTTAAAGCAACAAAACTATCTTTTATTACAATATTACGCACTAAACAACATGTTTTATTCCAATTTCACACCTCTCCACAATGTCCTTTTTCTGTTCTGTTATTCGATCCAGAATTTTCCGTAGCATTTATCGTCTTCACTCTTTGGCATCTAGGGCCAGTCCACAGTCCTCTTTTCTCACAACCTTGGTACCCTATGGAAGCTGGTCTGTAATTCTACAGCATTGTAACTCCTTCAGAGTCTGATGGACTCTCATGATTAGATTTGGTCTCTAAATTCTTGACAAGATCATCACAGAAGTGATTATTCTAGTCCTTCTCAATGCATCATATCAGGGGCCATGTGAGGTTAATATCTTATTACTTGGGATGTAAATACCAGTCGCTTGACTTAGATGACATGGGCAAAGTTTCTCTACCATAAAGCTACAAGTTTATCTTCTTAATAATGGATCAATTGTTGAGGATAGTGCGAAAATTGTCAGAATCAAAATGAAGTCCATATGTCATCTCCAAACAATAAAGAAAGACAAGATGGAGCCTCAATATTGTGAAGGAAGGAGCTTCACTAATGGCTGCCTGATGGTAATGACCACAAAAGAGTCCTCCAAAACTGCAGCCTTCTACACGGCTAGCACAGCTGTGAACAAAAGCTACTTCCAACAGGACCGTTGTCTGCCTTCACATCAGTGCCGCTCATCTCTTAAGATTAGACTTGGGCTCTTAATCTCTGTGGCTAAATATTATTGTTTCAAAATACTTTATGAGGGTATCCTCAGAACTTGCCTTTAAAAGACTCCCTTTGCCCCCACCTCTTTGATGCTTGTCATAGTGTACCTTGGTGCATGTGTTCCCATGGCAACATCACTGAATCTCCCCAAAAAAGGCTGTAGAGCGCAGTGGGGCGAACAAAACCATCCACATCCTCACCAGAACAACTGGGCCTGACTGAGAGTCCATCAACCATGATAAGGCTAGTTGACCACTGACATTCTCACATCAAGGGACACAGGGAGGAAGGATACTGCATGCTCCCCTGAGAGTTTAGCTGTTCCTCGGGGCTATTTGGATGTCATTCTGCTCTAATTTCCCATGGTCTCTGGAGCTGCCAGAATACATAAGCTGGTAAATGCTACAAGAAGGGGCTTCATCTCTCTTTAGGGGTGCTGGATTATAGATACTTATGCCATGTATAAGTTCCTGCTATAGAGAACCCATTATCCATGCTGGGTGAAGACTTGGCAGTGTTGATGCTTTAGGGTCACCCCCTCCTAAGTGACCCACTCACTTGTGCTTTGTAACTAAGCCCAATAGTTTCTCCAGTTCCCCAGGAATGAATTTTGATGGGACCACACTTTCATTTGTCAATATGATGTTATGAGGAGCAGGGAAGCAGGTAGACGTTGCTCACATCTCCCCCATGGAAGCAATTCTTGTAACACCAGATAAATGCAACATTTTGGAAAATCTCTCTGTGGTTGACGTTGAATGAACAGGAGGCATGTGTATGTAACATGTATGCACATGTGTGGAAATCAGAGAACCTTAGAGGGTGAGGTTCACCTTTGCCTCCCAACTTGTTTGAGGCAGGGTCTCTTGCCAAGAAAATTTTAAGTCTAGAATAATATTCTGCAATTCCTCAAACTTTTAAGGTTTTCTTTATGTGTTCAGGTGTGACTGTATGTTGGTCTGTGGAGCATATATGTACATGTGTCAGCAGAGGTCAGAAGAGGAGGGAGTCAGATTCCTATAACTGGAATTGCAGAAGGTTTTAATCTACTTGGCAAGGGTGCTGGGAACTGATCCAGTGTCCTCTGCAAAAGCAGCATGTGCCCTTAGCCTCAGCCCCTCCTCAAACTTTCACCCACTGATTTGAGCATCCATCCATGGATCTTCGATGACTATTCCCATACTGTTTACTTAGCGACTACTTTTCTCCACTTCTTACGTTTAACTAGAATTCTCCAAGAAAAGCTGCCCCGTTGACCCTCTTTATGGATTTAGTTAGTTATTTATATCGGTGTGAATTCATAGTCATTATAAAAGTGCTTGAGGCAATGTTAACAAATCAAAGGATAAAACACAGAGTTCCTATTCCAATACCGTAGCTATAAAGAATGAAAATGTGCAAGAACAAAACTGTGAAGAGAATATACAATGAGAAGGCTATTTTCTCTTAGACACAGCCTTATATATGCTGATTTCTCTTTTTTTTTTTAAGATTTATTTATTTCTTAGATATAAGTACACTAGCTGTCTTCAGATATTCCAGAAGAGGGCGACAGATCTCGTTACAGATGGCTGTGAGCCACCATGTGGTTGCTGGGATTTGAACTCAGGACCTTCGGAAAAGAAGTCAGTGCTCTTAACTGCTGAGCCATCTCTCCAGCCCCTTCCTTCCTTTCTTTCTTTCTCTCCTCCTTTCTTTCCTTCTTTCTTTCTTTCTTTCTTTTCTTTCTTGTTTGCTTGCTTTCATGCTTGCTTTTTTTAACTGTTAGTATTTTATTATGTACCTCAGTTAAGATGAAAACCACTCACTGGGCCGAGACAGACACTTTTCTAGGGACATAGAATTACTGCACTTCCCAGAAAATAACCCAAAACACATGGTCAAACAAATTTGAATTTCAGATACATGGGGAAGTTTTTGCTAGTATGAATAAGGTCACATGCAGTATCTGGGATGCATTTGTCTTTGTAAAATGGCTATCATTTCTGTGATGTTTCAGTTTAACTGAACTCTCTATTTACCTGGCAGTCCTGGCAGGGAAGGGAAGCAGTGCATTAGTATTTTAACGTACTATACTGGATCTTTGTGAAGGCTCTGGCAGGATATAATCTTTTCAACATTAGTTGGTTCAAAATTTACTTGCCCATCCCTTATTCACACTCCCTGCCAACATGGTTTGATAACAGGAAGCGCTCTCCTTCCAGGCAATAGAAAGGGTACCAGAAATGAGACCCTCTAATTGATTGTGGGGGATATTTAATGCAGTGTTTACCTCAACCTTACCCATCTCAGTCTAGCCTGGGGTAAGCAGATGCTGAAAGGAATATAGGTGACCGGGTGCCAGAGGAAAAAATAAATAAATGGTCCATGGTACTAGGAACAGAGCAAAAGGGGTCTGCACACACACACACACACACACACACACACACACACACACCAAATCAAACACAGCTGAAGGCACGTTTGGATTGCAATAAGGTTGGCATGGTGCCCATCCAGACCAGCTAATGTTCTGTTTGTGCTTCTAAGACTAAGCTACAGTCCTAAACAGATGACTCAAGATCGATCCCAATGAGCTTGCTATAGTGCCTCCTTCCAATATAAAATTCCTGACATCCAAAACAGTGATTTAGAACACACACACACACACACACACACACACACACAAGCATCTCAGGGCTTTAACCGCTGAAATTTTCAAGTCTAACAGGTTTCTGTGGCATCAGAAACGCGTGCTAAGTCCTCACATAAACTCTGTTGCTAACTCTCAAGGCTGGAGTAGTCTCACACCCCTCTTGCATCTCAGTCTTCTGGCCACTCCCTTGAACAACAGCAGGACATAGTCATAACTTGGCCAGAGTAAAGTCCCCTTACTTCCCACATAAATAGCCTCCATGGCAGCTGCCACATTAAAAATATCCCAGCTTGAGCACAAAGTGCTTCTAGGCTATTTGCTGCCTTGGAAGTCAACAATATGGGTCAGTGGGTAAAGAAGCCTGCCACCAAGCCTAGAGGACCTGAGTTCAATCCCAAGACCCATATGGTGGAAGGAGTGAACTGACTCCTGGATGCTGCCCTCTGACCTCCACCATGTGCACCATGGCACACATATGCACACACACACACACACACACACACGCACACGCACACGCACACGCACACGCGCGCGCACACACACACACACACACACACACACACACACACACACACACACACACGTTGAGCACCAAGTCTCAGAACAGTTTGTAGACCTCCCTTCTGCTCAGAGGCTCCAGAAAGCATCGTGGATGTCTGAAACCATGTGGAATCTTGAGGTGGAAAACACGAATTTAAGTACGTTCTCTGACCATGGGTTCCAATACTTGCTAAATGTCCTTGGATGACTTCCTTAGCCTCTTCATACTCCCTACCTATGAATGATAACACACCCTGTTTATTCCATAGACTTTACATGTCAGGATGCGGGAGAATAAGTCAGAAGGGTGAGAACTCTAACCTGTGTGAGGAATGGTACACATCTGCCAGTCTTCATCCTGTGCTGGACACCGAGTTTCTCTCTTCAAAAGTGCACAGTAATGGCACTCAGTGAATATCGTTCCTATTTAACAAGTTACTCTGCTGAGACAAGGAGAGCTTAAAGATCTTGTTAAACCACTGCCCTTATAGTAAACCAAGGACTCAGGATTTGGACCAAAGCCATCTAGCAACCAAACCACTTCCCAGCTCTCCTGCACTACCCTCAAAATCTAGTGATCAAAGGTGAGCTGTGTCCCTGAAGCAAAAAGGCAGTGCTGGGAGTGGGCCCTTCTTCCCTTCTGCACACTTAACTGTGGGTCCCTTTTGTGAGTCTGGTTTGGAGGAATCAGTCTCACGGCTTTTAAAAGGCTTTGTCTATGCCTAACCACTAAATGTTTCAAGGGACCTATCTGACCCATAGCATGGCCAAATTTGCATAGTAGCGTGATGTACCACAGTACTGTCCTACAGTTGTAAGATAAATCAGGAGCAACTGAACACATTTACAGTCTTGCGATTAGCCTTTCCATTGGTAATTGAGTGTAGTGAGAAATTACCCAGACATACTGATGTGAGTGTGTGCATTTGGGAGGAGGAAGGGAAGGGAGAGGGAGATGGATGTTTGTTGTGTACACAGGGTGAGAGAGAGCTTGCATGTGAAACCAGAAATCAGCATCTGGTGTCTTCTTCTATTGCTTTCCGCCTTGTCTGGGAGCGGGGAGGGGGAATTCTCATGGAACCCGGAGCCTTTCCACTCACCCGGCTGGCCAGCAAGCCCCCAGGACCCACCATTTCTGCCCACTCCACTCAGTGCTTATAGGCACATGCCACACTTCCTGGCTTTTACAGGGGTGCCAGGGATCCAAACTCAAGTCTTAGTGCTTGTGGCACAAGCACTTTAATCAGTGAGTGTTGAACATTAGAGAGATGAACCAGGCTTCTATTGGAATCTCACATGGAGACTGAACACGCCAGTGTACCCTTCTCCAGCCCAGGAAGGCCTCACTTACTGCTCAGGACCACCTTTTCCCAAATCTCAAGAGTTAAGTCACCTGCAGTTCTTGGGACCTCTGCTGTGGCCACGTTCATTTACAGATAACAATAATGGCCTGAGAAAGAAGTGCTGATGACAATACAATGCCAGAATCTCTCAGGATCAGGCGACCAGTCATCTTAGAGTTTCTATTGCTGTGAAGAGACACCATGACCAAGGCAACTCTTATAAAGTAAACATTTCATTGGGGCTGACTTACAGTTTAGAGTCTACCATCATCAGGGCAGGAAGAATGGTGGAGTGCAGGCAGAAATGGGGATGGAGAAGGAGCTGAGAGGTCTACATCTTGACAAGCAGGCGACAGAAGTGAATGAGCATCTGAGACCTCAGAGCCCACCCCCACAGTGACACACTTCCTCCAGCAAGGCCACACCCACTCAAACAAGTCCACGCCCACTACGACAAGGCCACACCTACTCCAACACAGCCACACCTCCTAATACTGCCACTCCCTTTGGATGAAGCATTAAAATGTATTAGTCTACTGAGGTCATTCCCTATTCAAACCTCCATACCAATCTTTTCTACTACTCATTAGCAGTTCCCAAACTGGGACCCCCTGACTATGATCTTCATGACCCATGAGAATGATTTTTCCTTAAACACATCTGAAGGACTAGAGAATAGCTCAATGGTGCAATGTTATAGCACAAGCTTGAAGACCTGGGTTCAATCCCCAGCGCCTATGTAAAAGGCCAGCTGTGGTGGCACATATTTGCAATCCCAGGGAGAGAGGCAGAGACAGGGGGATCCCTGGCACTTGCTGGCCATGCAGCCAAATTGATGAGTCCCTGGCCAACATGAGGTTGTGTCTCAAAATGCAAAATGCAACACCAAAGGCTGTCTTCTGGCGTGTGTGTGTGTGTGTGTGTGTGTGTGAGTGTCTGTGTGTCTGTGTGTGTCTGTGTCTGTGTGTGTGTCTGTGTGTGTGTGTCTGTGTCTGTGTCTGTGTGTGTGTCTGTGTGTGTGTGTGTGTGTGTCTGTGTCTGTGTGTGTGTGTGTGTGTGTGTGCGTGCATGCACACAGGCACACACGCATGTCCATGGCTAACCACTGGAATAGCTGATATTTAAGAATTGCTACCTACTGGAAGATCCATGTATCTGTCTGCAGCTCCCTAGGTGTGGATTTAAAAGTCTTTGTGGTATATTTGTTTTTAAGAAAAACAACCCAGTGGGTCCAGAGAGATCTGAGACAGGGAGATGGCCTGCCTCTGGGAAGCAGGAAATAACTGTTGCGCCCGAGGGCTTGCAGTTCTGGAAGGTTCCATTTTTCTAGACACCTCTCTGCACTTGGCATTTCACCAAAACTAAACTATATCACGCTCCTTATATGAAATGCTCTGCTCTAAAGAATTGTTCAATCCAAACATTCAGCCCCTTTCACATTCTTTGGACTTCTTTATTAGCCACTGCTGGTGGTGCCTCTCAAAAATGGTTCCCTGAAAAGCAATTCCTTTCTGAATGCAGTTCTACCTCCCACTGCTCAGAGGTTCATCTTGGACCACTGACTGCCCGTGTGTTTGTTCTGTAGAGAAAGAGGCTATCGTGTTTAGGACCACATGCGACAGGAAAGCTGGACTAATAATAGAAGAGTTTTGAGCCTCCCTGGAAACGTGTGGAGGCGTTTTTGCTGCATCTACACAGTTGAAAGGATGTGGGGTGTTGACAATCCTGGCAGGCCCAACAGATAAAAACTGCCACTTGAACATGGCAAGGAACCAGCCTGTATGTGTGTGTGTGTGTGTGTGTGTGTGTGTGTGTGTGTGTATGCGTGTCTGCGTGTGTGTCTGTGTCTGTATGTGCCTGTGTGTATCTGTGTCTGTAACTGTATGTGTACGTCTGTGTGTTGCTGTGTGTGTGTGTCTATGTGTATCTGAGTGTGTCTGTAACTGTATGTGCGTGTCTGTGTCTGTGTGTGCCTATGTGAATTTGTGTGTGTCTGTGTGCACCTGTGTGTCTGTGTCTGTAACTGTATGTATATGTCTGTGTGTGTCTATGTGTGTGTCCGTGTGCATGTCTGTAACTGTATGTGTCTGTGTGTGCCTGTGTGTGTGTGTTTATGTGTGTGTGTCTGTTTAAGAGAGAGAAAAACAGAGGCAGAGAGAGAGAGAGAGAGAATAAATGATCTTCAGTCATTTTAGTACATTATGAAATCCCTAACCTTAGAATGGGGGGATTCTTTAGGTCCAAAGAAACCAAGAGGATGGGGGGAAAGGGGAAAATAAAAAGGAGAGGGCAGGGGAAGGGAGTGGAAGGGAGAGGAGAGCATATGGAGAAAGAGAGAGAGGGAGAGAGGAAGGAGGGAGGGAGGGGAAGATGGATGGAGGGAAGGAAAGGGAAGGGACTCTGGTGTGCTCCCTTCCCCCACACACAACCTTCCCTAATATCAACATCTACCAGCACATTCACAGTCAGTGTGAACTAACATCACACATGATCACCCAAGTAGCTGCATTACTGATCATGTAAGTAAATGTTTCATATTCTATGCTCAGGGGGTGGCCGCACAAATTTAGACAGATATATGTAAATGGCATGTAACTCCCTATTATCAAACAGAAAACATTGAGCTGCGTTAAAAATCCTCTTTGCCTCAGCTGTTCATCCCTCCCTGCCTCTTAGCTCCCGGGAGCCATTGTCTTCATGGACTTTTGTATTGTTTGTTTGTTTGACTTTTCCAGAATTACCACACTGCAGAATTGCCCAGAACGTAGCCCTTTCTGCTTGTTGTCATTCGTAAAGTAATATTCTCTTAAGGACTCCATGCCACTGCATGGTGTGACAGCTCAGTGCTCATTGAGGGATCATGTGCCATCCTATGCATGTGCCTTCCTTTATTGGTCCATTTACCTGCCTGCAGCATCAGGTCACTTCCAATGTTAGACAAGTGTAAATACAGCATCTACAGACATGCTGGTCCCGGTAGAGACTTTCAACTTACTTAAGTAAATACCAAGGAGTGAGCCCACTGGACCGTCAGGTAACGGTGTAGTTGTTTTTAGAGCAGACTGAGAAGCTGTTTGTATCCTCATTGGCAATGACTAAGACTGTGTGTGTTTTCTACATTATGACCTGTGTTCCACCTTGCTAATAGGTATGTAAGAAGCATCTTGTAGGGCTGGAATGATGACTCAGCCATTAAGAACCCTGACTACTCTTCTAGAGGTCCCCAGTTCAGTTCCCAGCAGTCAGGTCGGGAAGCTCACAGCCTATGATTCTAGCTCCATGGGTTCTAGCACCCCTTTATGGCTTTCATGGGGACCTGCACACATGTGGCATACTCTCAAGCAGACACATACACACACACACACACACACACACACACACACACACACGAGTAAAAATAATTTTAATATTTAAAAAAGCCGGAACTGGAGAGATGGCTCAGCGGTTAAGAGCACTGACTGCTCTTCCAGAGGTCCTGAGTTCAATTCCCAGCAACCACATGGTGGCTCACAACCACCTGTAATGGGATCTGATGCCATCTTCTGGTGTGTCTGAAAACAGCTATAGTGTGCTCATATACATAAAATAATTTTTTTAAGAAAAAAAGTCACCAAGAAGCATCTAGCAGTCTTTACTTGTGATTTTATCCTGATGTGGTATCCGGCTTCTTTCATATGCTTGCTTTCTATCTGTGGATCTTCTTGGGTGAAGTACTATTCAAGTGTTTGGTGTAGTTCCAGGCAGATTGCTCATATTTTCATATGCAAGTCCTAAGAGTATATTTTGGATAACAATATTTAGTGCAGGGGACTGGGACTCCTCCTTCCCCGCCTTCCCCAGTCCATGCACTAGAAGATTGACATTTTGTTAAAGTCTTACTTATGAAACAGTCCTTCAGGAATTGTTCATTTGGTGCCATATTTCAAAACTCATAACTATGCCCAGAGTCCTCTAGAGTTTCTCCCACATGACCTTTTAGTTATTTATAAGAAGATGGTCTTCACAGTGGTCGTCATAAACAAGAGCTCAAGTGACCTGTGTCATCAAAGTTGTCCTCTATGACGTTTTAAAATTTTACTCTTGTGTTTGTTATGATGTCATATTTAAGATCTAGTTTGTGTTTCCCTGTTGACGACTGATGCTGAAGGTCTCCACGTCTCAAGGTGTCTGTTTCTCGGTTAACCTGGCCTTTGGAGAACATGTGATCGTTCCAGAAACAAAATGCACAAACTTCCAATGGTCCAAAAGCTGGTTCATCCGCTGGTTGGCTCCTCCACCCTCCGGGATGGAAACAGGACCCGCAGCATCTTTGTCTCCTCATCCCAGATACAGTCCCAAACCCTCTTCGCCTTCCACTTTGCTTGTATCACAAGAGTGCAGGGTCACATGGTCTCATGGCTCTTGACCTTGGGCGGGACCGACTTCGCTGAGTAAAGCAGGAGATGCCCCTGGTGGCTGGGGAGCATTGCTGCCAAACAGGATGAAGTAAACCAACCCCCTTTGCTTTGGATGCATGCCCGCGCCCGTGGTTACAGGCGGGGCACAGGAGGAACGAGACTCTGTTCAGAATCAGCAGCATGCGAAGTGCATGTCATGAACTGGAACTCAGATGCGTGACATGCGCGGCAGGTCTAGTTCAATACGCGCATCTCTTGAGTTCCCAGACGTGTGTATTTTAAGCATGAACCTAGGCACCGAGGTTGCCGGTGAGCTCGAGACGGGCCCTGTATTAGATATTCTTTTGCTGTCTCACACAAATTGTTGTTTTGACAGGTGCCACTTAATTTGGTTGGCAGGACCTAGTCTACTGTCTTCTTTGTCAGATCTCTCCGAATGTCTCCGACACGGCATAATTACCAACCCAACATAGAGCATGGACTGACTGACCAGTGGTGATAGTCAAAAGCTCAAACTGTCAAATTCTAGCAAAGACTCTTAACTATGCTCTAGAAGCCCAGAGCTCTCTGTGGAGTTTCATCTCATAGGGTGATTTAAATGGTTTATGATCCCTTTTCCTCCCTCTGGTGAATTATTGATTTCTGAGCCTTGAAATGGACATTCAAATAAATCCTCGGCTGAGGAATTTGATGACCCTGTGAGATTGGCTCTTCGGAGACATCTGTCTCCCCGAGCAGTTCTGTGGGCATCCCTGGAGCGTTATTTAGTGGCCTCTGTGGGGAATCACTGCGTGCTTGTTCTCCTCAGCCGTGACACCCTGAGGAGAATTATGTTCCTTGCTTTTTGTTGATATAAGATGAGTTTAGCAGAAGACCATCGCTGTGTGAACCATCCTTGGGTTGAACTGATTTAAGATGAACATGGTAGATACGTTTTATGAGTAATATCTCCAGGGACTACGCTTCTTTTAGAATGGAGAATTTAGAGACGAGGGCATCTTCCCTCCCCACTCCCAACGTCTGTGCCATTTTTTTTTTACTTTATAGAAAAGGTCTTTTTATTGGAATTCTGCCGCTTGGGCACCGTCTATATTTGAATTCTTAAGCTCAAGGGTCCTGTCCATACCTCTGCTGACATTTGGTCATGTTAGCCTAAGGCCACTGGGATGTGGCCATCCTGTGGAAACTGATGGACATCAACTCTCTCACAGTCTGTGTACTGTGTGCATTTTCCCACCAGCCTACCCACGCCTCTGTTCAGTTTCATTTCTTTGTTTTGGGGTGTCTTGTTTTGTTTTGTGTTGGTCAGGACCGTGTGACCTCTCTCTGTTTTCTGTGCTTTGCCTTTGACTAAGGAACGCTCTCAACCAGACCAGGAGTAGCTCATTCCACGGAGAACACAGAAGGAAAGCTTCAGACCCCTTGGAAATGGTTATAGACCTTTGTTCCTGGTCTCTTTTAACCTACTATGGGAACTACTGTCAAAAGAATTAGAAGGAGGGCTGGTAAGATGGCCCAGTGGTTAAGAGCACTGACTGCTCTTCTGACGGTCCTGAGTTCAAATCCCAGCATGGGATTTGTGGCTCACAACCATCTATAGTGAGATCTGACTCCCTCTTCTGGTGTGTCTGAAGACAGCTACAGTGTACTTACATATAATAATAAAATAAATCTAAGAAAGAGTAAATAGAATTAGAAGGAAATGAACGATACTGACATTTTGTGTCCGGAAGCCAGGAGGCTAACAGAAAAAGTCTGTCTCTCACAGGGTATACAAGCTATACCCTGCAGGCTTCCCAGACCCTCCCCACGCTGTGGAAGTTATGGCTTGGTGGGATGTACTACCCACAGTCACTACCCTTCCCAGAGTAGTCCACATACCAGAACTGTGATGTGGGATACAAGCTGGGCCACCTCAGCCCAGTCTAGAACAGTTCTAAAGAGTCGCTCCAGTCCCCTGTACTCTCAGAAGGCCAGGCTGGTGTGAAGCTGTTAAGAGTCTGGCATTTCCCTCTGGACAAACCTTTCACAGATACTGATCCCAAGGACAGTGGCCAACCAACACTGGAACTCTGACTTCCAGGGGTGACACGGCACACACAGAGGGAGAAGGTCATCAGATTGTCGCCAGAGATCCCAGACCTTCTCGACTAGCTGCTCACTCTAGCTACACATAATCCTGCCCTGGCATACAGGTGGCAAAAGGATGACGGGCCTGTAACTCTGATGACTTAACTGCCATGACTTAACGGGGTGCTAGGATGGGGCAGCTGCCTGGGTGACGCTCCTGATCATGTAGTGACTCACCCATGCTCCTGTATGTAGCCCCAATAAACATGTTATTCTGTTGAGTTGGATATGAACAAAATTAATTTTTGGTCTGTCATTGCTCCATCTCCAGGTGAATAGAAATAGAATCCCCAGGAAATGTCACACAGGTATTCTGCACACAAAACTCTGGAGACCCAATATGTGATGTAGAGTAGTGGCTCTTTGTGCAAAGGAAAGGGCATCATCTTGGAATAATGTCTTCCTTATCCTTATCTGATGCTGTTACAACTAACACTTAGAGCCGGCCTCACTGTTAATAAGACAACACCAACAAGAAAGCTAATAATATAGACAAAAATTTACAGTGTTCCCGTAACAGCAACATCAGTGACCAGGCATCATTCGTGTGTGAGTGTGAGTGTGTGTGTGTGTTTGTGTGTGAGTGTGTGTGAGTGAGTGTGTGTGAGTGAGTGTGTGTGTGTGTGTGTGTGTGTGTGTGTGTGTGTGTAATTTTCTAAAGTGTCCTTGAACTTACTATGTTGCCAAGGACGACTTTGAGCTCCTGATCCTCTTGCCTGTATCATCTCTAGTAGACTGGGATCATAAAGTAAATACTATCCTCATTTTTATGAGTTGGGAAATAGATTTGGGGTGTGAAGCATCTTGATTAGGCCACAAAGCTAAAATGGATGTATGCCTGCACTGTATCAACCTCCAACTATCCCCCATTCCTGTGATCATGAGCTTTTATCGTCAAAATGATAGAGGGTCACTTGGGAAGAGAGTCTCAGTAAGGGATTGTCTACATTGTGTTGGCCCTCAGGAATGTCTGGGGGAATTGGCCTAATTAAATTAATTGACATGGAAAGACCCAGTCCACTGTGGGTGACAACTTTCCCTAGTCAAACTGAGCACAAACAAGCAGCAGACATTTTCATTCCTCTTTTCTCTTAACTGTGCATGCGCAAGTTCCTGTTCTGACTTCTGTACAATGATAGATTCTATAGCCTGGCATTGGAAGCTGAAATATACCCTTTTCTCTGCCTAAGTTGTCTTTGTCGGAGAATCTTATTGCAACAACAGAAATGGAACTGAAACGCGCCGGCCTCCCTTTGCTCACTGTTGCCTTGAATGCTCCTGCTCAGCTAATTGCTGCCGTTTAACACGTAGCTCAGTAATGTCTCACACACACAAGTTTCTGAAAACTGGGACGTCTGAGAAAGATTTCTCCCAAATAGAGTTATATTCTACTGTGCTAGCGTAAAGTTAATTTTGTGCTCTACGGCAGTACTTTAATAAAGTTTAAGTAACACAGGTAAAAAAATCAGGTCGAACTCTTTAAAACCCACCATATGGAGAAAATAAAACTCTATTTTCAATCTCTGGTACTTCAGTTTGCGAGCACTCATGGACAAACTGAGTTAGAATAGGTCTGCATTCTTGTACTCAGAACTATTCTGTCAAACTACAGCTTTAACCCTTGCAAGCCAGTGTCTGTAACCCCATGGCAGGCTCTCTATGTTCCTCCTTGGCGTTCTTGCCAAGCTCTTATTGTTGCTTGGTTCCTTCATTACATATTTGTTTCTTCTCGTCACTTGCTATGTATGTTACTCTCCATGTTCTAAATCCCTTTTAGAAAGTCATTTCCGGATCCTGAATCACGTGGTGGAACAAACACAGAATTATAGTCAAATGCCCATGAACTCAAGTCAACAATGAAGCTCTGAGCACATTCACCCTTTTTGTACACTAAACCCATTAAACGTTATTATTGCTTGAAGGGTGTGGAATGTTGTGTGGGCTGTAAATGATGCGTTTAAGCCACCAGAAGTTATACAACAAATAAATCTATTATTATTTTCATTGGATTGTAAGTTCCTCATGGCCAGGGATGGAGCAATGGACCTGAAACCATGAAGTATGCTGCATCAAATGGAAATGGAATCACGGAGGAGAGAAGGTAATGCTGGATTGAGCTCAGGTGTGTGTGTGTGTGTGTGTGTGTGTGTGTGTGTGTGTGTGTGTGTGTTTGTGTGTTTGTATAGAGTCTTTTATTTTTTTGGTGCTGAGGATTAAACTCAGAAACTCATGCAGTGTTTACTACTAAGCCAGCCACATCCAAAACCTTTATATTTATTGGACATAGATAGATAGATAGATAGATAGATAGATAGATAGATAGATAGATAGATTCACATATTTATGTGTATATATATTTTTTTTTCTAGGCTGTCCTTGAACTTACTGTGTAGCCAAGGATGACTTTGAACTAAGTTGCTACCCATTAACCATTAGCCAGTTATCACTGCTAGAAGCAGTTGAGTATGTTTCCTCAGAGCTAAAATGAGAAGGTGTAACTGGATCACTTGCTTCTAGGACCCCTTCACCTTTACGTTCAATGAGTGTCAACTATGTGATAATTGTTTAGTCCACGAGATGGACAAGATAGATCAGAGTATCCCCTCTCTTCTTTCTCCTCCTTCTATCTTCTCTCACACACCTTCATGGGGCACAGGTATGTAATGAACTTTCTCCAGTGCTTATCTCTCCCTCAGCTCAGGACTCACCACTGGCAGCAACCTGAGACCTGCACCCACCACAGCATAGAGTCTGAAGGGAATGGAAGGCTGTATGGGTCGTGTCTTGATTCCTGTTTTATTGCTAGGAGAAGACACACCATGCCCAAGACAACTTTGAAAAGAAGGTATTTAACTGGGGACTTGCTTAGTTTTGTGGGGTTGGTCCACGGTCATGACAGGGAGCGTGGCAGCAGGCAGGTAGGCACATCACTGGAGCAGTAGTTGAGAGCTCAGTGTCTTTCAGCCAGACCATCTGGTTCCATAGGACCACTTGTTTCCTTGTGCACAGGGGACAGAAGTTTTTATGCTAAATGGGACTTAACTTATTTTGAAGGAATTTGCTTGCCCAGAGAAAGTCTGTAAAATATAGGCGAGTTAAGAAGCTCCTGAAACCCTTTCCATGTGGGCAAAGATGGTTAATGTGGACTGTAAAAATGTGTCTATCAGTCTAGAACCACAAATATTATCAGACATCTGTCTCATCTTGGCTAAGAGCCAGTCCAAGAAGTCTGGTAGCTTCTGATTGGGTAATGCAGGTGTAAAAGACATAGGGCAAGAGGATAAAGTGCTTGTCATGCGAGCATGAACACCAGAATTCAGTTCTCCAGAGTGCGTGCAAATCTCGATGTGTCCATGCAAAAGGCTGGGTGTGTACGGTGCTGTAGTATCCATCTGTAATCTCCTATGGCAGGCTAGGAGGTAGAGATGGGAGAAGTCCTGAAAGCTTTTTAGCCAGTTGGCATAAGCAGCTGCAAATAGCAAGAGAAGCCCTGTCTCAAAAATGGTGGATTTACTCCAGAGATTGCTTCAGTCACATCACACACACACACACACACACACACACTCATACATACACACATATACACACACACATTTATACCACACACACATACACACTCACAAACTCACACATACACACATATACACACACATTTACACATACACACATACACACAAACACACACACAAACTCATACATATACACACTCACATTCACACCACATACACACACAGATACACACACATATACACAAGCTCACATACACACACACATTCACACCACACATACACACACATTCACATTCACACACACACAAACACACAGACACACAAACTCATATAACCACACGTTCATACCACATACCCACATACACACAAACTCATACACACAGACTCACATTCACAACACACACACACACACACACACACACACACGCCAGATATATATATATATATATATATATATATATATAACTTTACTGGTGCAGGAATTTTTTAATTGTGGCTGCATTGCCTGCACACTGTAAGGCTGCAGTTAGCTGACTGACCTCCTCTAACCTTGGCTTTCCTCATTGTCGGAAAACAGTGAGGTGGGAATAGCAACCTCGTGGGTGCTGTAGAGAATATAGAGTGTTCGGCATACAAACATGCATGGAAGGCTGTGACCGAGATTATAATGACTGGAGGACAGGCTGTGTTGTAGAGTCACTGTGAAGGAGTTGGTAAGATAAAAGTATGCTGTCAGGGGAGCAGTGTAAGACAGCTATGACTGTCCTGTCTTTTTCACACCTCCAAACCCTCTCTCTCCCCACCTTTGGAAAAGGTGGAAATTCTTTTTGACAGGACAAGATTATGCTAAAACTCAGCTCCTCCTCCTGCCAGAATGTGAGGTCTCTGATTCGTCGCTTAGCTTTCTGGGTCTGTTAGCGGATTTCCTTTTGTCAGTTGCTTTAAGTTTCGCTCTGCCAATTTACCGATCTATTGTATGAGCAAATTCAAAGAAAAAGTCAAAGCCTATGCCAATACGTGGAGAAGCTTAATTGGTAAAACTTACCAGTTAACCTCTGAAAACAATCACAAAGGAAACACATATAGTGAAGACTAATTCCCAAAAAGTCTAGAAACTATCCTACATGATAAAATGCTCTAAAACCATTTTTATTAAAATTAAGAACTAGACATGTATATTGACATTGACCTTATTATTTAATGTTGCAAATCTGAACAATTAAAATAAGAGTAGGAAATGAAACGGTCAACATAAACATTGAGTTAGAGAATCTAAAACACCAGGTTACCAAAGGAAGTATTGGAATCAGTAAGGAAATGAGGTCAGACTGCTAGATTAAGGAAGGACTTACAAAGGGTAATAATTTCACAATGAAGTTAGGAACTATGCAGGTTTGGGAAAAATGTTAAGAAATGAGGAATGTAGAATTATAAACATATGGGGTTTGTTCAAAACAATGATCTCTTCCAAGTTGGAAAAGAAGAATAAAGAAAAAAAGGCAAATTCAAATCACCAACAGGATAATAAAACTTATGAGCAATAGAGAAAATGCAAATTAAAATAATAATTAGATTTCATCTTATACCCTACTATATAGCAAATAGAGGGGGGTTTTTTTGTTGATTTTTTTTTAATGTGTGTAAAGCTTATTACTGGCAAAAACACTGACAGGAAGGAGAGTTATTTCATCTTTAGGGAAAGCAATCTGGCCTCATCCATTTTACTTAAATATCTCTTTCACACACACACACATGCAGAGAGAGAGAGAGAGAGAGAGAAAGACTCTCGTGTGCATGTGCACATACACACACGCAGGGACACATGTTCAACCTTACCTATTTTCAGTATTTTCAGGGGGAAATTCACATTAACAATAAAAATCTTAAAAGTATTTCCTTTAAGAGGAAAAACAAAACCAAGGTAGGTGGGTTTCGGTGACATTACTAAATATTAACATTAAACCAGGTCCTAACCAGAACACTAATTTTTTTTAAGTTTAATGAGGTATCAAAGGGTCATTCTCTCCCCATGTGAAGGGTGATCCCAGCATGCTGGAATAAATAAAATTCCTCTTGCTTTTTGCATCGATTCCTATCTCCATGTTGTATCACTCTTTCTGATAAGTTGGTGCATTGGCTGGGAATCTGACCTCCTGTGGGGATACGCTGGAGTAGTGAATCGGAGGTCTCAAGAAGGTAACATGGTGGGGTTTTTTTTGTTGTTTTTTTGTTTTTTGTTTTTTTGTCTGTCTCACTGTTTGTCAAAGTCTGGGTCTGTAAGCTTGTCTAAACTTTTGGTTTGCTTGCAAGGGTCTGGGAGGCTCGAAGAGCCTACAGTGTCTGGTGCGGTCAAGTTCGACTGGCAGACGTGCCATAAGTCAAGACCATGGGGGGACTGAAGGATGTTTCAGGCCCCCATGAGAGAGTCAGGAAGGCTCTGCTCCTTCTGGAAACAGCAAGACACTAACTGCTGGAGCCGGGTCTTGCTATAATCTGGTTTATCTGGTTCCTGCCACATGGGCAGGAGCATCTGGTGTCTGTAACTGGGCCCATCAAGGGGTGAACTATGTGTTGTCTTTCTGTGTTCTCGAACCTGGATGCTGGCCTATGGTAGGGTCAGGCTGTCTGTGTGGTGATTGTTTTTCTCTGTGTTTGTTAGTATCTTGTTCTGTGTTCTTGGACTTAGACTGACGACATTGTTTGGACATTAGACCGACTGAAAAGCAAGTTAGTTACTCTCTGCTTCACCGAATGGCCCACCCGTAGGGACCTTTGACTTGCAGGTGATCAAAGCAGTAGAAGAGAAAGCCTTTATAGTTACCTGGAAGAATCTAGTAGAGGACCCACCTCATAGGTAAAAGCCTTTCTTTCCTGAGACCCACCTCACAGGTTCTGGCCTTCAGGAAGAAGGAAGCACGAGTGGAGAGATCTGGACCTGAGAAGTCGATCCCCCCAAAGCCCTTCAACAGTGGACCTGTTGCTCCAAGACCCTCCCTGTATCTCCCTACCCTTGCTCCCATGGCCCCACCAGTTGCCAACACTGGTGGCTTTTTCTCTAAGAGCATATTTTCCAGGGGACTGATTAATCTCTTTGAGACTGTTTTATTTATAATACAGGAAGCCAAAAAGAATGCCCCCTCAGACACAGGGGCACCATCGATTGACCAGGCTGTTGGGAACAGTGGGTTTTCCATGACTAGACCTGACTGGGACTTTAATATGGCAAAAGGTAAGGGGCACCTGAAGGTCCACCACTAGACTCCATTGACAGGTCTCAAGGGGGCCATATGGCAACCCACAAATTTGACCAAGATATGTGAGGTTAAACAGGGACCACCGTCTTTCTAGAGCAGACCATGGAGACATTCTGCCAATACACACCCTATGACCCCAGAGGCAAGGAATATAAAACTACTGGGACAATGGCTTTTATAGACCAGGCTAGTAGAGATATCAGGAAAAAGCTTCAGAGGCTAAAAAGACAGGATAAGCCGTTGAGGAATTTAGTGCAGGTTGCCATTACTGGGAGACAGAGGAGAAGAAGTAGCAGAGAAAAAGAAAGAATAAGGCATTGAGAGATTTAGTGCAGTTTGCTGAGACAGGGAGACAGAGGAGGAAAGGGAACACAGAAAAAGAAAGAAAAGTGACAGAGAAGGAAGCTACAGAGAGTCCTGGCTACAGTAGTTAGGAAAAGCCGAGAAGAGAGACAGAAAAGGACCAGTGCACGTACTGCAAGAAGAGAGGCCACTAGGCCCAAGAGTACCCTAACAAACGTAAGCCAGGAGCAGGAATTCTCAGTCCTTGGGAAAAGCACCCCCAAATGGCAAAAGTGTTAGCCCTTGGTAAAGACAGTGACTAGGGGAGATAGGGTTCTGACCCCCTCCCTAAACCCAGGGTAACTCTGAGAGTGGAGGAGAAACCCTCTCAATTCTTGGTGGACACAGGGGCTCAACACTTGGTCCTCCAGCTGATGGCCCTGTTTCCAAGAAAAGATCTTAGGTCCAAGAAACCACTGGCACCAAAATGTGTTCATGGACTACCCGAAGAACAGTGGACCTAGGGATGGGATGGGTAGCCCATTCATTTAGGGTCGCCCCAAACTGTTCCTACACCCTGTTGGGGCAAGACATACTCTCCAACATGGGGACCCAGATACACTTCCTGCCTGATGGGCTGCAGCTTACTGGCCCAAAAGGAGAGACCTATCCAACTGACCCCTGCTAAAGGCAGAGGCTACCTGGTTTACAGACAGGAGCAGTTTTCATGAAGGTCAGAGAGGAGCAGGTGCTGCTGTGGTGGACGGCACAAATGTCATCTGGGCAGAACCTCCACCCCCTGGCATGTCAACATGGAAAGTGGAGCTAATTGCCCTCACCAAGACCTTAGAACTTGGGGCCAGCAAGAAATTAACATCCACACGGATAGCAGGTATGCCTTTGCCACAGACCACGTCCACAGGAATATATGCCAAGAGGACTGCTCACATCAGAGGAAACAAACAGGAAATCTTGGACCTCTTAGATACCCTAATGAAGCTGGCAACTGTGAGTATTATTCACTGCCCAGGACATCAGAAGGGAAAAGACTCAGTGGGCAATAACCAGGCAGATCAAGTGGCTCCAGAAGTGGCTATGCAGGAGCCTATCCCAGTTATGGGGCTGCAAAGAGACACCCACTGGAAAATGGGACTGGAATAAGGGATGGCCTCCCTAAGAATATACTGAAGAAAAAAGGACTCAGATTGCTAGCCACCCTACCAACTATTACCAAGAGAAGGCGCATGCAAGAAGGGAGAACTATGCTCCCCAGAAAGTAAGCAAGAGACTTACTAGGCCAAATGCACAGATGGACTCATTTAGGGGATAAAAAGCTTGTCCAAGCAGTTAAGGGACCTAAAGTACATGTTTATAAGACTCAGGTTTGGGGCCAGAGAGATAGTAAAACGGTGTAAGTTATGCCAGCAAGTGAATGCCTATGCAGCCAAGAGTAAGCAGGGGAAAAGACCTAGGGGAGACCAGCCTGGAGTGTATTGAGAGATTTTACAGACGTTAAGGCAGGAAAATATGGTTACAAATACCTTCTAGTATTTGTAGATGTTTTCTCTGGATGGGTTGAGACATTCCCCACCAAGCAGGAAACAGCTACCATGATAGCTAAAGAAGATATTAGAAAAAAAATTTTCCCAAGGTTCAGAGTGCCCAAGGTAATTGGATTGGACAATGCTTTTGTCTCTAAGGTAAGTCAGGGATTGACAGAGACATTGGGGACTAACTGGAAGCATTATTGGGTGTACTGTCCCCAGAGCTCTGGGCAGGTAGAGAAAATGAGAGACCTTAACTAAGTTGACCTTGGAGACTCACTCAGGCTGTGTGGTGCCCCTCCCCTTGGCCCTGTTCTGAGCCCAGAACAGCCCCTGCCATTTTAACCTGACCCCTTTTGAGATCCTCTTTGGTACCCCAACTCCTTTGGTGTCCACTGAGCCCTCCCAGGAGGTATCCCACAACATGAGATTTGGCCCAAACTGTCTGCCTTAAATGCTTCAGGGAAGCCAGAGACTCCTCACCGCTTCCAGAAGTAGTGACTAGATCTATGTAAATATGAGGCTTCAGGGACAGTTACTGGAACCCTGATATTAGGGACCCTTCCTGGCGCTACTAGCTACTCCCACAGGCCTCAAGGTGGACAATGTTTTGGCCTAGGTGCATGCTTCCCATGTGAAACCTGCAGATGCCCCACTCTCCAGAGACCCCTGCTGGACGGTACAGAAGATGGACAGTCTGCTCAAGCTCAAGATCACTTGACCTTGATGACTGCCTGGTGGTGCCCTTAGATTCTGGTTCCTTCCCCCATCCTATGTGCCCATTCACCAACCCTGTTATGGCACTCACTGTCTCCCTTCTGTTGGGGTTAGAGATGGCCAGGGCAGCCACCAGGACTTCCACTCTGGTCTTACAAGGAGAAAATTATGACAGTCTGAGGACAGCCATTGATTTAGATATAGAGAAAATAGAAACTTCCATCAGTCACCTTCAAGAATCACTGACTTCATTATCAGAAGTAGTTCTGCAGAATAGGAGGGCTATGTGCTGCCTTAGCTGAGGAGTGTTGCTCTTATATAGATCATTCCGGGGTTGTTAACCCTGTTAGGACTCCTAATTGGTCTCCAGCTATAGTTGACTTTTGGCCCCTACATTTTGGACCACTTGGTCACTAAGAAACACTTAGGTACAGTACAGCTAATGATCTTAAAGCAGAGATACAAAGAACTAGATACAGAAGACCAGGAGTATGAGCTATCAGAATACCAGCAATTGCTTCAGGATTGAAGCATGCACAAAGAAAAGGGAGGAATGAAAGGGTTAGCTTAGGAACTTTGGAACACTTGCCCCTCCCAGAAGGAAGATGCTAAATTACATTCTTCAGAACACAGGGAGGTCCCTGCGACTAGGAGAGGCCCAGAGGCCATTGGCCACCTACCTCATTCCCTAGCAACCAATTAGTTTAAAGGTAACACTGTTCTGCCAATCACATTGTGCCTAATGGCGGCTGCCCTGAGGACTGTATAAAGGCCATTGTGGTCGTTCTCTCCCCATGTGCAGAGCCACCCCAGCATGCTGGAGTAAATAAAATTCCTCTTGCTTTTTGCATTAAAAAAAAAAAGGGGGGGTGTCAAAGAAGCAAAGATTGCCATTGTTTTCAGATAATAGAATTATATGTTTATTCTGGAGGTTGCTTAGCCGAGCTAACATGACACTGAGCCACAGTCTAAACACTTGTGTTTGTAACTGTAGGCAAACGTTACTCTCAGTTTGGCCAGAGAAGCTTCCCTTTGCAGGCAATGGCAGTGAGTGCAGAGACTCATGACTGCTCAAGAGGCTTAGATTAAGTAGCAGTTGAGTGCTAGCCCTAAACAGGACACTTCTATAAACCCTTCTAAAGCTCGGGGGGGCATTGTGGAAGAGGTGGCAGCAAGGTTGTAAGAGGCACCGAGAAGAGTTGCAAAATACTGTCTTCAGAGAGCCAGGCAGCCATTGCAAACGTGATCTCAACGCAGTTGCCGTTGCCTGGACTAGGCCTGAGCAAGACAAAGTCTCAACAGGCAGTCATGTGTCAGCAAGGGGCCCACAGGGCCCACATGCTCCCCCGTTAAACTATTGTAAACTGGTGGCTTCTAGGGGAGGGACAGTGAGTGCCATCAGTTTTGTTATCCACAAGGCTTCCGAGGGCAGTCCCGAGAGTGTGGCCACAGATATCCTGGTTAAAATCAGTGTGTCACAAAACAAAACAAGAAGGTATGAGAAAAGAAAACCGGTGGGGAGGAGGGGCATGACAGAGGTAGCCAGGAAGTAAGAGAGGGTCACAGTGACAGTAAGCAGAACGTACCAACATATGAAACTGTCACAGAACACGTCTAATTGATGAGCATAAGCACTCATAGGAGAGTTTTCAGAACTAGCGTTTATCATGTTTGTGTAATACAAATATATACATCTAAATACATAAAATAAACAAATAGTTTTGTAGTTTACCATGTGTAATAGCACCAAAAATGTCAGGTGCCAAGAAGTAACCTACTAAGAAGTATGTAAGACCATTATGGAGAAAACTAACCCACACAGACAGAGACAAGTTAGTGTGTGTGTGTGGGGGGGTGCATGTGCATGCATGAAGATCAAAGGACAACTTGCAGAAGTAGGTTCTCTCCTTCCACCATTTGGGTGCTAAGGATCAAACTCAGGTCCTCGGGCTCCACAGTAGATGTCTTTACCCACTGAGTCATCTTGCTGGCCTCACAACACATGAACTTGACTGGTTATCCCCACCGGCCAATGGTAAGTGGGAAGTCCAAACTTATTAAAAGGATCCGGTCAAAAATTCAGGGACTAGGATGTTTATGATGAGAATCTCTGAAGATTTTTTTGTCTTCTCACAAGTCTTTGCAGAAAGTAAAAAAAAACAAAACAAAACAAAAACCAAAAGCAAACAAAACAAAACAAAACAAAATCAACCCTGAGGTCAAGAGAGGACAATCGAATCGAGAGGACTACTGGGCAATGGATGAGTTAGTCACTCAAAGTCGGTAAGGATTGGATCTAGTCATCATTTCAAAAATGGGCTGATGTATCTCCAGTGTAGAGTGCTTATCTGCCCTGTGCAATGCCTGGGATCAATAAATGAACACATCAATCAATCAATCAATCAATCAATCAATCAATCAATCAATCAATCACTTTTCCAGTAGAAGAAAAGTACATGTCTTCTAAGGAGAACTCAGACGAAGAGCCAGGAAGTTGAGAAAACCCCCAAGCTGGCCTTTGCCTCAATCGTCAAAGATAGCAGCCTCCTCCTTCACGTCTGGTGGGGTGAAACCAGCATTGTGTTCCGTCTATTAGATTTTAAGACTAGCCACAAAAAACAGAGCAGGTTCCAACTCGGCTGCTTCTCTTGTCAGTGTAGCAAGACTCTTGGCAACTTTCTTATTATCTCAGTTCTCCAAGCTATTTATATACTGGCATTGGGAAACATATTATTTGCAGAAATGCCTCTGGATCTTATGTCATTTATACAGGGACAGAAGATGTTTTCAAAGAACCATATTTTTGTAGTATTTTTTGCAACCAAGATGGTATAAGCAATGATCTGCCAGGTTGTGTGGGTGTAAAAACAGTCACCATGGACTATTCTCCAATTCTTCTTTGGCTGTTTAAAATCTATTCAAGTATCTCCGTCTGCCCATACTTCGATTTCTGTTACTTTTCCATTGATCAATTTGCAGACTAAAAGCATATAACAGAGCCTCTGGGGTCCCTTTCTGAATCCTGTCCTTTTCCCATGGGTTTTATTGAAATGGGGCCAGTACCAGTGCACTTTAGAAGGCTTGTGTTAATCTGGAAATAAACAATCATGTAAATAATGGAGATGTCTTGTTTTGCTTCCATGAGCTCCTCATTAGCTCGTATTCTCTTCTGATGCCAAGACAGGATTAGTCAGGATTCTCGGAAGGAGATGCCAGTGAGGGGGATGGAGAGTGGGGGAGCCCAAGGTGGTAAGAAGATCTGGGAAGGAGACTGGAAAGCAGCGAAGAAGCCAGATTCCTCCTCAGCAGCACAGTACCAAGGTGACCTCAGCCAGGATGGAACCAGTCATTCACCAGAAAATCTGCTAACTTGTGGGAGCCAGGTCTGCAGGAGCCATGGAAGCCAATGCGGGGACAGGGACTCAGAACTGTTGGGATTCCAGTCTGTCACCTGCTCCCTGCTGTGGGAAAGGACAGCTGGGGACAAGCAGCACCCATCTCACCTGCTTACAGATTAAGAGACAATGCCTTTTGCATTGTGTTTTGGTTGTTGTTGCTGTTGTTCCTGCTATTGTTGTTGCTGTTGTTGCTGCTGCTGTTGTTGCTATTGTTGTTGTTGCTGTTATTGTTGCTGTCGTTGTTGCTCCTGTTGTTTTGAGACAGGCTGGCCTCCAACTTGCTACATAGCCAAGGATGACCTGGACCTGTTGCTCCCACCTCCCAAGGGTTGAGATTGTAGGCATGTGCTACACGAGATGCTTAGGTTGGAAGTCACAACCTTCGTGCATGCTAACTAAACGTTCTCCCAGATGAGGTATACCCTGCACCGATAATGTTTTCTTTTACAGCTCTGAGTCCTAAAGTGGCCCATCTCCTCACATGGTAGGGAAAAGGAGATCAAGAACCACCACGCCCCCAGAGAAGACCACTGTGCCACACTACCCACCGGGGCTTGTACTTTTATCAAATATCACATTTCTACCTGTGATTTAGTTTATAGGGAAAATGATCTCATCGCTTTTCTAGTTTCACAATGCGTTAAGAAATATATTGAGAGACTCATAGAATTCAAACCCTTAATCATGGGGTGAGTGGGGATAGTGATTTCTACATGCCTCTTTTATCAGAACATACATTTCTTTGCATGTAAGATGAAATTCCAAAATCCATTCCACATACCTAACATCCTTTTCTTTCTTCTCTTAACTAAAGATTGCTCACAAGTCATATATTAATTGTCATCTCTTCACTGATGCTTTCCCAGAATTCCATGGGCATGGCTCCTGCCACTGTGTCCCCCTAAACACATTGTACCTTGATTATAGTTTTGGTTACATTTTGTGATAATTCTTAGAATATCTGTGTCCTGGAAATCATAAAATGTCTGTTTTATTCTTTCCCTCTTTCTTTAAGAGGTGAATAGTGACAGCCCTCCACAAATACTCTTTTTGTTCTACAGCCAAGAATGATACTCCAGCTCGTTCTGTCGGAACTATAGGCAAGTGCCTGGCTTTATATGGTATGAGGTTCGAGCCCACAGCCTCGCACATGCTAAGTAAGTGCTCTACCAGGACTTGGTAGAGTTACCACAAACTAGGTGGTTTAAACAGTGTAGCAGAAAGTTATTGCCTTACCAATCTGAGGTCCAAAAGTTCAAAGTTGGAATGTCAGAAGTGATTTCTTCTGAGAATCATGAGGAAGAATTCACTTCATGACTTTATCATGTTTCGGGCAATTTCCTGGAATCTTTCTCATTCCTTGAGTTAAAGTTGCAAAGATGCATCACCCAATCTTCCTCCTCCTCTCCCTCCTCCTCCTTCTTCTGACAAGGTTTCATAATGTAGCCCTGGCTGGCCTGAAACTCACTATGTAGACAGGCTGGCCTTGAACTCAAAGAGGGCCACCTGCATTTGAATCAAGAGTGCTAAATTATGAGCCCATCTCTATTCATCTCTATGTGGCATCCTCTCAATGTGTGTGCCTGTATCCTAATGTCCACATGTAATAAAGATACAGTCACACTGGCTTAGAGACTGCCTGTCTTTGTATGACTCAATTCTATGCACAAAGCAATAATAGTTTATATTTAATCTCACCGTCACTCACAAAGTTGTAATAGCAATGATGTTAACACTGAGAATTAGGTTAGTGCAAACACATCCATCTCATGACCCGTGGGTTGCATGCATCCAACGATATCTGTGAATTTGGTCTGACATGTTTGTAGATGAGTCACACTGCAATGGCAAAAGTGTGGACACTCCTGATTTACAGTCATTATTTTAGAGCTAATTCTTCTTCCCTTTTTCTACCCATCCTTTCTCATCCTCCTCTTCCCTCTCTTCTTCCTCCTCTCCCTCTTTCTCCTTCTCCTCTTTCTTCCTCTCACCATCTTTGTCTCTCTGCAGCACTGTTGGCCAGGGCTTTAGTCCCTCTGAAAATGTATAGTGAAGATTTAAAATTACATGAAGGACATGGATTTTTTTTTAATAGGGTCGAATGGTGTTCCACATCCCCAAACTCATACATTAAAGTCCTAATATATTAGAATATGACTTTATTATAAAGCAGCAGCTATACACCTTCCTCAATTTGATCCTCAGAATCTACATAAAAAGAAGTAGCCACACATAGAAGGCGGTGTATATAATCCAGGAACTAAGGAGTCAGAGACAGGAAGAGCCCTGGGGCTCACTGATCAGTAAGCAAATGTTACCTCAGGTTCTGCCGTGCTGGAATTCAGAGACCACTGTGATTAGAAAGAGGGCCAGGCTGTATCACAGGATGCTAGGAGAGCTTAGTGTTGCCTATGTGGTGCTGATTGTAAAGGCATGCAGAATGCAAGAGTCCTCCAGTCATCGGACCTTGCACTAAGCTTCCAGGAAAAAATTCAAAGAGGCCTGGCAATGTGCAGCAAGAAAAGATTCTCTATATGGATCTCTGTGCATGAAGCTGTAAGGGTTACCTAGATTGCAGTAGAAATCCCAAGATATTGGAAATTCCAGAAACATAGACTATCACTGACAAAAGCAGGAGGCACAAGTGGAGCTGGCCCAAGAGAGAGGCCACATGTATTAGAGGGAGCCGGGACCTAGGAGCCTATGCAAGTATATTGGAGCACATACAAGGCCACAAGTCCCAGATGCTAGACATGGAACTACAGGATATAATGTTTGTCCTAATGGGTTCCAGTCTTGCTTTGGTTTACTATATTTTTTTTTGTTATCTGCTCTTTGGCATGAGAATGTTTGTTCTGTGAAATTGCACATTGGAGGTATGGTAACTTGCTTTCTCATTTTATAAGGATCACAACTAAGAGAATGCCTTGAGTCTCAGGGAAAACTTTGGGACTTCAGATACATGGGTAGTGTTGGCACTCTTAAGACTACAGAGACTCTTGAAGTTAGGCAAGATGCATTTTTCATGATGAGATGACCACGATCCAATTAGGGTTAAGGGCTAGATGTTATGACACGGATCTGAAGTATCCCACTGGTGCATGTGTTTTAATGCCTGTCCCCACAGCCCACAGCTGGTGGCACTGTTTGGGGGCTTGATGGAGCCTGACTGGCAAGGGTAGAACATCATACAGGGACAGGCCTAGATGGCTGTGGTCCAGCTATGCCTCTGGTCTGAGCCCTCTGCATCCTAACCATCAAGGAACCTTCACCACATGCTCCAATGTCATGAACTCTGCCTCGCTTTCTTTGCTATGAGGCCCTAAAACTGTGAGGTATGAAGAAATCTTTCCTCCCTGAAGTTTCCTCTGTTCAAATTTGTCATGGTGACAAGGAAGTAACCAGTATTCACCTGCCAATTTATTAATCTACACCTGTTTGATGGGATTGTATTATGTGTCCAGTCATGTTGCAGGTTCTATTGAAGCTAAAGACTATGGTGAAAAAAAAAAAAAAACCAAAGATGACAAAAAAAAAAAAACCCAGCAAAATGACAGCAGCTCATAGAGAGACTACCCCAGGAGTGTCTCCTAACTTTCTCAAACCTAAAAAACATGTTGGATATTGGGTGACTAGCATTCCCTCCAGGAACAACAGAAAGTACAAAGGCCCCAAGATAACACAAGGCCAAAGGGACTTGACTGTATTTATCAAGCAAGGAGAGTTTGCAGAGGTCATAGAGACAGAGTCCAACTACTGGGGCTTTGTGGCCCAGCGTAAGGATTTGTGAGGACTTTTCTACCTAGAATGCTCAGTCACTGGAAGGCAGGAAGCAAGCCTGGTTTATACTTTTCAAAAGTCACCATGGCCACCAGATATAAAATGTGTTGAAGATGATAAGAAAATGGGCAGAGGATTGAGGGGAGGGAGTCAATTAAATGATTCCTAATGATATTCTGTAATACTCACAGATCGGTGCCTAGCCCAATTGTCATCTAGGGAAGTCCTCCATCCACTGATGGGAGCAGATGCAGAGACCCACAGCCAAACACTAGGCAGAGCCAGGGGAACCTCCAAGAAGAGGGGGAGGAAGGTTTGTAGGAGCCAGAGGAAATGAGAACATGACCCACAGAATCAACTCAGCAGGGCTCACAGAGAATGAAACGATAAACTCAGACCCTGTATGGGTCTGAGCTATATCTCTTCATATACCTTATGGTAGTATAGATTAGTGTTCTTGTCAGACTCCCAACAGTGAGAGTGGGGGTGTCTCTGATGCTTTTGTCTGTGCTTGGAACCCTTTTCCTCCTCCTGGGTTGATTTGATATGAGGGTTTGTGCCTAGTCATATTGTATCTTGTTATGTTGTATTTGGTGGCTATCCCTTGGAAGCCTGTTGTTTTGGGTTTTTTGTCAGTTGTTTGGTTGGTTTTTTGTTTGGTTGGTTTGTTTTTTGTTTGCTTTTTAAGGGAGACCGAGAGGGAGAGGAGAGCTTAAAGGAGGAACTAGAAGGAGTGGGGGGAGGGGAGACTGGGGTCAGGATGTAATGTATTAGAGGGGAAAATAGAAGAGCCTTTGCCCAAATCCAAGCAGCAGTTGATGGAGATTTAGAACAGGAAATAACACCAAGGGTCTACATGGGTTAACATGTACAAAACAAGACTACATAGGTACACACACGTGTGTGTACACACATGCACACAGACAGAAACATTCAGTATACATTTAAGCATATCTTTCCAACTCATGTCTACCCCTGTTCTCTGTTCTCCCAGCCCTAACTGTTAGGAACTGAGTAACCACAGCAGAGAGCATGGGAAGTTGTGTTTGAACACAGACAACACCAACACAAGTGTGCTCTTCAAGACTGCTTTCTTTCTTTTTTTTTTTTCTTGTCCTCATCTGCATCCATAATTAAAGGTGACATAAAGTTGTGTCCCCTGAGCAAACGCAGCACCAGATTGACCATGCTGACTGACTGACTGGATGGTGACCTGAGTGTTTAATTAGTTGAGCACCTGATCTATTAAATCATCTCTTACCTTGACAAGTGAGGTTGTCTAATTAGCAGCCCTCTATTCTATGTACGCCTCCAAAATCCACTCGGCGTATTGTTCTTGGAGTGTTGGAGCTAATAGGCAATAATAATAATTGCATTAGTCCATGCTAGACGCCATCTTGAGCAACTTGAACAACTTCTCAAGCTCCTTTCATGTATAGAGCGCCCTCTGCAGGTCTTGCCATCTAAACACCATCCCCTGCCTACATACGGCACCTTTTAAGCAGAATTGAGGAGAGAACGCTGCTTTGCACATTTGGATGTTTACCTAAGTTTACACAGCCAGACCTCCCTATACATGTGTTCACTAAGCCTCCCCTTCTCTCTCAGTGATGCCTTCCAGGAATGCAGGTCACTGCCCCTCTTAAAGTACAGACCATAGAACCCTGAGGTTGAAACTCTTACAGGGCTCCTACGGTAAGAATATTCATGTTAATAGTGAAACGCTATTTGTTTCACTATTATTGTTAATTATTATTAATTTATAAATAATTTATAAATAATTATAAATATCTATTGTTAATAGTGAGACGCTATTTGTTTTTGACACTGAATTGACACAGGTAAGAAACCATCTTAATGCAAACCAAGGCAGGTCTATCCAACCACCCAGGCAGTTACCGTGTTCCTCACCACCACACTTTTGCCAGGAGAAAAAGAAATAGGAGAAAGTTACAATTAACAACGCTCTTGACGATGCAATAAAAGTCACTTACTTTATTAAAATTCAATCTTTGAATACATAACTTTTTAATGCTCTCTGGGATGCAGTGGGAAACGCATAATAAACCTTCTGCCACCGACTACACTGTAACAATTATCTAACATCTCTCTTGGTTTTATAGAGCACCATTTTTTATTTTGTCTTCTGCTGGCTGTATTTATTAATTACTGACTGAAATATATTAAAATCCCTGGTTTTGATTAGTGGAGTAGCTGTTTCTCCTTGTAGCTCTATTTGGGTGTTTTGCTTCATTATTTTGCTCATGTTGTTATAATAGGGCACACACATTAAAGATTGTTATGTCTTCTTAGAGACTGATACCTTGATCCTTTAAGAATACCCACTTTTGAAAAAAATAGGTATAATATTTCCATTAATTCTTTGAGAATTTCATATCATGTATTCTGATTGTACTTACTCTCTAATCCTCCCTAAAACTCCTCCCAAGTCCTTCCTACCCAGTTCGGTCATGTCCTCTAACTCCAGCTGACTTCCTGGTTCTCTGGCTCTTACTGTCTTTCTGCCCCCTCATCCTCAGTGTTCCCCGACCTTAGCTGTAGGAGTCAGGTCCTAACTGTGTTTAAGGGGACAAGCACACCATTCGTGGTTGTTCTCTTTGTTTTGATCAGCAGTGGTCTTCTGTCATGTTCTCCATATGCTGCACAAAGAAGCTTCGTTGAAAAAGGGTGAGAGCTACACTTACCTGCGAGGATAAGAAAAAACTATTTAGAACTGCAATTTCCTTTGTTGGAATCCCTAATAACTCTTAATGGTCTGAAGTCTGATGTTCGAAATTAAGGTAGCTACTACTACTTTCTTCCAGGTAGTGTCAGTATGGTACACTTTTCTCTATATCCATTTGTTTTTAATCTGTTTGTGTCTTTACAATGTTTCTTGTAGACAATATGTTTGGGTCTTGCTTCTTGATATTTCTGCAGTTTTTTGTTTTTTTTTTTTTGAGGCAGGGTCTCACTATGTAGCCCTAGCTGGCTTGGAACTCGACAGGTAAAACCAGGCTGGCCTTGAACTCCCAGACATCGAGTAGTGAGGGCAAAGATATGTGCCACCATGCTTAATTCATCCTTAATGCATTTTATTTATTTGTTTATTGACTGATTGTGGGGGTCGTGTGTGTACACATGTAAGCCAGCTGGGTTTTATGTCAACTTGACACAAGCTAGAGCCATTGGAGAAGAGGGAACCTCAGTTGAGAAAATGGCCCCCTAAAATCAGACTGTAGGAAAGTCCATAGGGCATTTTCTTAATTGGTGATTAATGGTGGAGGACCCAGCCCATTGTGGCTGGGGTCATCTCTGGACTGGAATCCTGGCTTCTATAAGAAAGCAGACTGAGCCGGCGGTGGTGGCACACGCCTTTAATCCCAGCACTTGGGAGGCAGAGGCAGGAGAATTTCTGAGTTCAAGGCCAGTCTGGTCTACAAAGTGAGTTCCAGGACAGCCAGGGCTACACAGAGAAACCCTGTCTCGAAAAACCAAAAAAAAAAAAAAAAAAAAAGAAAGCAGACTGAGCAAGTCATGAGGAACAAGCCAGTAGGCCACACCCCTCCATGGCCTCTGCATCAGCTCCTGCCTCCAGGTTCCTGTCTTGAGTTTCTTCCCTGCTTCCTTCCATGATGAACCATAATATGAAAGAGTAATCAAAGTAAACCTTTTCCTCCCCTAAGTTGCTTTTGATCATGGCGTTGCATCACAGCAATAGAAACTTTAAGACAACATGGTATGTCATACATGTATGACAACATGCTATGCCATATATGTAGAATTCCACAAGGCAGGTCTCTAGGATTGAACTCAGATCGCTAAGACTGGCAGCAAGCACTTTTGCTCACAGCATCAGAATCTAGAAAGATACTGTCTCAACAAGGTGAAAAGAAGAACCAACTCCTGGAAGTGTCCTCTGACCTCTACACACATGCCATGTCCCCCCACGAGGCCACATTCACACACACGCCCACAAAAAAAATTAAAAAGAAAAAGGAACCCCCGATTTCCAGAGAAATTCATAGGATGAATTTACATAGCTGCAATCTCAGGTGAGAGGCTTATGTGGGAGGATTATGAGCCCAAGATTGGCCTGGGATATAGTTTACCTAAATTGACCTTATAATAATAAAAATATTACCTAAATATTTTTATGTGTCTTAACACATAAAAAATTATAACTATAAATGAAAAAGTCAGCTTCTCCTCCTCTTCTTCCTCCTCTTCCTCCTCCTCCTCCTCCTCCTCTTCTTCTTCTTTTTCTTCTTCTTCTTCTTCTGGAAAACACCAAATGGCGGATATCGCCGGTGCAGCGGGAGGGCCCGGAGGACCGGAGGCCCAGGATTAGGAGGTTGCTGCGGCTTCCACGGCTTCCACGGAGGATTCGGCAGCAGTCTTAGGGGCTGGGGCTGTGGTCGAGGCCGCGGGGCTCGTGGAGCCAAGACAAGAAGTGGATCCCCGTCACCAAGCTGGGCTGCCTGGTTAAAGACATGAAGATCAAGTCCTTGGAGGAAATCTACCTGTTCTCCCTGCCCATTAAGGAGTCTGAGATTATTGACTTTTTCCTGGGCGCATCCCTAAAGGATGAGGTTCTGAAAATCATGCCGGTGCAGAAGCAGACGCGGGCTGGCCAGCGGACCAGGTTCAAGGCATTCGTCGCTACTGGGGACTACAATGGTCACGTTGATCTTGGTGTCAAGTGCTCCAAGGAGGTTGCCACTGCCCTCCGAGGGGCCACCATCTTGGCCAAGCTCTCCATCGTCCCTGTGTGGAGAGGCTACTGGGGGAACAAACTGGCAAATCCCACACTGTTCCCTGCAAGGTGACAGGCCTCTGTGGCTCTGTGCTGGTGCATCTCATCCCTGCCCTAGTGGCACTGGCATTGTCTCTGCTCCTGCGCCCAAGAAGCTCCTGATGACGGCCGGTATAGATGACGGCTACACATCAGCCAGGGGATACACTGCCAGCCTGGGCAACTTTGCCAAGGCCACCTTTGATGCCACCTCCAAGACCTACAGCTACCTGACCCCGGACCTCTGGAAAGAGACTGTGTTCACCAAGTCTCCTTATCAGGAATTCACTGATCATCTTGTGAAAACCCACACCAGAGTCTCTGTTCAGAGGACCCAGGCTCCAGCTGTGGCTACAACATAGGGGATTTTATACAAGAAAAATAAATGAATTAATTAAGTCTGTTAAAAAAAAGAAAAGAAAAAGTCAGTATGTCTCTCAAAATTTAAAACTTTTTCCCCAGATGGAAAAGCAATCCACAGACTGGGAGAAAGTATTTGACAAAAGACTGAGGTCTCGCATGGATAAACCATTCTTAGAACAAGGCAGTACACACCTTAATGGAATGGCAAATGATTGGCGCAGACACACGGAAGTGATCCCCAAAAGCCGCAGAGTTTTTGAGGGTGTTTAGCATCATTAGTCACTAGGGAAAAAAAATTAAAATCACAATCTTACTACACATCTACTAAAATGGCTAAAAACAAACAAACGAACAAAATATCCAGGCATAATGGCTCAGTGGTGGTTGCTGCCTAATGACCTGAGATCAATTCCCAGGACCCACCTGGGGATAAGAGAGAACTGACTCTGGCAAATTGGTCCTCTAAGCTACAGGTGCTCGCACACACACCTAGGCACACGTCACGAATAAATGTAATTAAGGTGTAAAAGGCTCACAATACCAAGTATTAAAGGGGGCGGGAAGCACTCTCTCTCCAGGGCTGGCGGGAACATTAGATGGTGTGGCTGCTTTGAAAAAGCTTGACACTGTTGTAAAATGTTAAACATACCATGAGGTGACCCAGCCACCCCATCCTTAAGCATTTCTCTCTGAGAAGTGAAAACAGACAACTGCACAAAAGCCTATACATGAATATTCATAACAGATTTATTTATGATAGCCAAAACCTTGCAGGGAAAAAAAACAACAGATGTCTGTAAGCAGGAAAAGAATAGAGAAATCTGCCCATCAGACAAGAGAAGACCTCTCAGCAACAACAGTAAGGCAATCCCAACGCAGACCACAGCATAGACACTCTTCAATACCATTATAACATGTGAACCAAGCAGCCAGGCCAAAGAGACTGTTTCCTCATAATTCCATTTAGATAAAAATTACAGAACCACACTGCTAAATTATCCCAGCCTCTGGCCACATATGTCTGCTGGGTACCAAATGTCTAGGTCTAAACTGAGAGATGCTTTAGTTACTATCTGCTGCTGTGATGAACCTCGACCAATTGGACTAATGGAAGAGTGACTTTATCTTGTCTCATGGCTCCAGAGGGAGAGTCTCGTGGTGGCAGGGTTGGCATGGCAGCAGGGAGCCGGAGCAGGAAGCTGCCTGATCACATTTTGTCACACAGGAAGACAAGAGAGCGAACAGGAAGTGAGTTGGCAGTATGAATTCTCAGAGCCTGCCCCCAGTGGCTGAAATCACCACTTCCCCAAACAGTATCATTAAATGGAGACCATTTGTCCAAATACCTGAGTCTAAGGGGAGACATTTCTCATTCAAACGACCACACTGTGAGTGTCAGATTCCAGACTCGGTATTAAAACAGTGTCTAAAGCGTCTCGTTAATAGCTTCTCCATGATTGCACACCAAATTAATTAGTATTTTGATATTCTGTATTCTGTTACAGGAAATATGTTATGTAAGTAAACTTAATCGACCAGTAATATAATAAGAATTAGATACAAATGACCTTCACACTAAGAAAAAGTCAGGGTTTATTTTTTTCCCTCAAATTTGTTCTGGTGGGAGGGTTTCTGTAATTTGAAATTTTTCTCTTTTTTTTCTTCCATTTAAAACTCTATTGAAGCCCAGCATGATGGTGACAGACCTTCGATCCCAGCACTCAGTCTTCTGGGAGGCAGAGGCAGGCAGATGTATGAGTTCGAGGGCAACCTGGTGTGCAGAGTGAGTTCGAGGACAGGCAGGGTTACACAGAAAAAGCAACCACAACAAAAACCTTCCCAAAATTGTTAAACTGGTCATGGTGGCACAAGCTTTTAATCCCAGCACTCAGCCCCCGGCACTCAGGAGGTGAGTTCAAAGCCAGCCTGGTATATACCAGTGTGGTAATTCTATGATCATATGACGGAAGGAGCAGATATATAAACATGCTGACCTTGTGAACATTTCAATTAATAGGAAACTGTTCGGATAGTAAGCATCATATGCTGAAAAACCTCCTTGGGAAATTAGCTGTGATAGTTCCTTCATATATGACAGCCTGACCATTGGCCTTTCTTAACCTGAATCTATTGTTGCGAGTGGTCTTACATGTAACCAAAAGTCTATGCCAAGATCCAGCCATGGAAACTTAGAACCCCACCTATGACCCCACGCCACTGTGATTTAAATGTAAAATGCTCCACACAGGCTATGTGCTTGAACGCTTGGTCCCCAGATGGTGGCGCTGTTCTGTAAAGTTATAGCATCTTTAGGAGGGGGTGAGTCGAGGTTTTATCGTCAAACCCCACTTCCTGGCTGTTCTCTGCTTCCCGACTGTGGACAAAGTGCGACCAGTCACCTCATGATCTTGCCACTACATTTTCCCTGACTGTTAATCCATGAATCAAATGAACACTTCCTTAAGTTGCGCTTGTAAGATACTTTGTAAAGGAAACAAAAGAGCGAGTGAGAGGGCTCAGAGAGGGAGAGTGCTTGCCACACAAGCCTGAGAGCCTGAGCTCGCTCCCTGGAACTCCGGAAAGAGGTCAGGAGAGCACACCACACAGGTATCCTCCGACCTCCGCAGATCCTGTACTCTGACCTTTAGACCTTGTCTCAGAAAAGTAACATGGAGCAGGATGGAGTAAGATATTCAGGTTTGACTTCACACACACTCACACACTTACACACACGCACTCACACACATATACACACATACATACATTCTCACACACACATATACACACACATACATACACACGCACTCTCGTACACACATACACCTGCACACTCACATACACACAATATACACACTCTCACATATACATGCACTCTCTCTTATACACTCACACACACACACACACTAATAATTTAAGAAGAGAAACAAGCTGGGCACATACTTTTAATCTCATCACTCAGGGGGCTGAAGCAGACAGATTTTCATAAATTAGAGGCTAGCTTAGTCTACAATAGCAAGTTCCAGATCAGCCGGAGTTACATAAGACCCTGAAAAGGAGAGGGAGGAGGAGGGGGAGGGGGAAGGGGGAGGGGAGGGGGAAGGACAGAGGGAGGGAGAGGGGCAAGGGAGGGGAGGGGGAGGGGGACGGGAATATCTCCAAACCCAAAGGAATACGCAAATGAAGAACTATAAAACTTTTAAGCGATATAAATTCATCTGTTAATGTTCTGTAAGCATTCCCTTTTCATTAAAATTACTTTAAAATAGCAAGACTCTAATCAATGGCTGTCACCAGGAATCATCAGACACTTGGAAAAACTTGGCTTTGGCCTCCATTGTGCCCAGCCAACTTCATTATGCTTTCTGCCTGATAATTACAGATCTTATTAACAAAGAAGGGCTTGATAACGTAAAAATAATAGGCACTGCGAATTGCATGCTCTCCCAAGGGCGTAAAACTTCACACACTTCACACACCAATGTGCAAAACATGGTTTTGTTTGTTTAACTCAGGCAACCGGAGTTCTCTAAATACATTGAAAGTCTCCAATTTCGTACTGATGTGAGCTGCACTTTGTGAGCTTTGAGGAGATGAAATGGTTTGTCACAAGGCTGTCATTGCACCCCTTTCTTCTTTGCACACAGGTCAGTCCACGGATAACAACACAGAAATACACTGAAGAATTCCCAGGCATTAGCCAACCCTTTTAATTATTATGACCATGATTGTGTTCAACAGAGAAAATAAAGACACACACACAAAGTAAAAAAAATTTTTTTAAAAATCCCACAATCTAAAAGAGCTCCACTTTTTAATACTTATTTTCTTTTTCAATTTTATACTATACTTATTCAGCGCGTGTCTCTGTGTGTGTGTGTGTGTGTATGTATGTGTGTGTATGTGTGTGTGTGTGTATGTGTGTGTGTGTGTGTGTGTGTGTGTGTGTGTGTGTGTGTGTGTTGAGAGAGAACATGCTTACACATGTCTGCACCTTCCACAGCAAGGCACGGATCTCAAGAACCTAAAGGAGACGGCCCTCTCCTCCCTCCCTGAGGGGCTCAGAGATGGAACTCTGGTCTTCAGGCTTGGGCACAGGTGTCCTTGAGGCTCAGAGATGGAACTCTGGTCTTCAGGCGACAGATGCCTTTGCCCGCTGAGTTATTTCTCTGGCTCACAATTGTTAATAATTTGTGGTATTTTATTCTATTGTTTTTAATAAGCACATTTCTCAGAGTTGGGATAATTTCACATACAGCTTTTTTTTTTCATTAATGTAAGCCTGTGCATTTTGAGCACTTTCTATTTTTAATTCAGATCTTGGTAAACATAATTTTAATGTCTGTGCCTTCTACAGTATGAGTTCGCACCATTTACCCCACCCTTCCTTATTGATGGACATTTAGATATCTCACTTTTCCACCATTATCTGCCTAGTGTGGGCCTGGAATCCCAGCTGCTACGGAGGTGGGGGGAGGAGGATCAGAAATCCAAGGCCAGTCTGGGCAACGTGGTGACAACTGCCTAGCATACTCTTACTCTGTTCCCAACTCCCAGGACTGCAAAAACAGCAAATCAAGAAGGCTGGGGACAATAGTCAGTGGCTAAGGAGCATGCAATGACAGCTTAAGGACCAGAGTGTGAATCTCCAAGAACCCAAGTAAGTGGGTCCAGGTGGCTGTGGCTGCTTGCCTGTAACTCCAGCCTCCTTGGGAAGTTGGTTACAGGGATCCCCAGTGCAAGCTGGCTAGCAAAAAACGAGCCATATCAGTTAGCTCTGGGTTTGATTAAGAGCCCCTGCTTCAGTGAGTAAGGCAGATGAGAGATCAAAAATGATACTGACATTAACTGAGGGCCTTTACATGCCTTCACACGCCTTCACACACTCGTATGTACAGTCCCACACATGCGCACCTACACACATGAAAATGGAAAAAGGGAAGGAACCAAATATGAGATGCCTATTTGTCCACATTACACTGTGAACTTGGGCCCAGACCTACAAAGAGTGACATGGGGAATAGTTTCCTGTTAACTGAGACCTGAACTATCATCTAAACTCATCCTATAGAACTTCAAGGCTGAGGAACATGAGTGTGTTTAGAACTCTTAGCACACATGAACAAATGGCTTCCCAGAAGGCCGTTCCAGGTTACAGTGTACTAACACAGGACTGAGGTGTCCTCTACACTATGCTGTGGGCAACACTGGGTATGTATATTTTAGGGTCAAATTACTTGTATTATTTTGATGTATGTTATTAGATTACTTGTGAGTCGAAACATACTCCCCAGGCATGAAAACTCTTGATGTAAAATCTATGCAACATGCATTTTATTTTGCAGACATTTTTTTACTTTCCTCCGAAGTGACATGGTAACTTATGTAGAGTTTAATATTCCATCTTGATTTTAATCCTTGAGTCAATGATAATAGATCGTTTGTTTTGTTGTGGTGGGTGTTGAGGTTTACTGACTTTACTTCATGTGTATGAGTGTCTTGGCTACATGTATGTGTACCAGCTGCATGTCAGGGGCCTGTGGAGGTCAGAAGAGGTGTCAGGTCCCCCTGGAAGTTGTGTGCTGCTGTGTGGGGGCTGGGAATTGAATCTGAGTTGGAGCAACAAGAACCCTTAATCCAGGAGCCACCACTCCAGCCTCAGTGGTGGTTTAGATACTGGTGTGATCACCATTCTTGATTTTCATTTCTTTTTCAGGCATGGTCTTGCCATCCTCCACCTCCCTAGGACTGCGTTTTCAGGAGTGTACCACAACACTCAAGAGCTTAGGGAATGTAGAATACACACCAGGGCCAGCCAAATGCACCACCACCAAATGCTCACCACCATGCCTGAAAACTCGATCCAATCCTTGGAAATCACACGAGAATGTAGAAGGGGGGAAAAAATGGACTCCCAAAATTTGTTTTCTGACCACACATGAACACACAGAGATAAATAAATATTTTTGAAGGGTAGGCTGGAAAATGCAAATAAATAAATAATAAAACCACTGTTTAAAATTTTTGCTAAAATACTGTTTATCTGGTGAGGTTTTGGAGAATGTTCAACTAGGGGAAAGAATCTGCATTTTTTGCGTGTCAATGGCAAACTATCACCCATTCCAATCAGGAGCCTTTTCTTCATCGATTTTTCTGGGCGTTGCCTTCGCTTCGAAGCTAGCTGCGACATTAGGAGTGGCTTGTCTTCCTGATCTGCCACCACTCTTTGAGCGTCACCCTCCTGCGCAGACTTGCTTCCTCAAAGGGCAGCAATTTAGTTTTAACATTCAAAGTGTGTAAAGGTTCAGGTGATTTCTCCCGCTTTTCAATACACACTAATGAAAAACAGATGTGGCTAAGGGAACACAGCCAACAGAAGCAAAAATGCCTGGTCTCGTTTTATTTAATAGAATGCAGGAGGCCAGAATCAATCTATAGTTCACCCCACAGAGACTAAATCAATAACATTTCCTACAGACTCTGCCCCGCCCCCGCAAAACTGTGATCAACACACATCTTTTAAAATCACACAACGTTGCTACCAATTACATGGCGTTATTCCCATTCTATAGATGGAAAAACCAGAGATCCAAGAAACTGGAGCTAGGATTCCCTGTGTCTGTCTTGTTCCAGGATCTGGGTAAACTTGTTGTATCTTTATGTATTTTAATGTGTGCATTGATGAGGGACTGCGTATGGAGGCTGGAGGAGGCTATTGGAAGTCATTCTTTTCCTTCAACCACGTGGGTCCCAGGGATCAAACCCAGATCGGCAGGATTAGAGGCAAACGCCCTCACCTACTGAGCCACCTCACCAACTCTGTTAGACATTTTGTTTTCAACAAAATATATACACAAAAAGTACACAGCAATATATCACATCTGTAAGGGCCTCAGAATTGGTAGAGAACACATCCAGACAACAAATTTTCAGCACAAAGGAGATTTATTATCCGAGAGGGACCAGCGAGAGTGGGGGTTGGAAGTAGGGGTGGGGAGGTGGTTTTTTTGTTTTTGTTTTGTTTTGTTTTGTTTTTTTTTGCAGGTCTGGGTAAAAAGGGGGAAAGAAAAGAGGAAGTCTTTTACTAAAGTATGCTAGTTAAGTCCTGACAGACAGATTAGCCAGGGCAGCCAAATAATAAATCTTGATTGCTAGACTACGGTTCTTAGAGTCAGGTATGAGTCAGTGGCCAAATAAGGGACTAGACCTTGGAACTTTAGAAATGTAATCTAGAGGGCTGGAGAGATGGCTCAGTGGTTAAGAGCACTGACTGTTCTTCCAGAGGTCCTGAGTTCAGTTCCCAGCAACCACATGTTGGCTCACAGTCATCTGTAATGGGATATGATGCTATCTACTGATGTGTCTGAAGACAGCTATAGTGAACTCATATACATTAAATAAATAAATGTATCTTTTAAAAAAAGAGAAGAAAAGAAAGAAATGAAGAAATGTAATCTAAAGGTTAAACTAGGGAAAGGAAAGGGGAGAAGATAAGGGGCACCATGTTTGTCATGCTTGAGTCTGTTAGAGAACCCTTGAACATCCGAAACAGAACAAGCCTCATTTAATTCATTATCCTGTTACTTACACCTTCAGAACCCCCTTTATGTGTATCTCCTGGCTTAGCCCAAGCACACCAGACAGCCGCTCCCCAGAATTCCACATTACCAACTCGGTTCTTCTCCTTTGTAATTTTGCTTCGCACGTCTGTATGGTTGTTTTAGTTGCAAAACTGTTTACTATGTTTTTGGAAACCTTTGCCTTTCTTGGAAACCTCTCTCCAACATAAATTAATCATAGACCTATAGGGTACCTCACTGTAGAATTTTAAGGGCAGTGTGGGTTTACTGTCACGTTCATAGTTTAAGGTAGGATTATGATGGGGTTTAGGACATAACAAAATACAACATCTTAGCATTAAGAAAACAACAGAAATTGTTTGATTGAGAAATGTCCCATATAGATTAGTGATTTGAATGTTCAGCCCATAAATGATGGAGCTTTTTTGAGAGGTGGAAACTTAAGGGTTGGGAGCTAGCTAGAAAAATAGGTTGCCGGGGGTATAGATCAATGGAAGTGTGTGTGTGTGTGTGTGTGTGTGTGTGTGTGTGTGTGTAAGGAGGTGCTCACTCTGTAACCCTCAACTTGATATGCTGATCAAGCTGGACTGGAACTCATAGACATCTGCTTGCCTCTGCCTTCCAAGTGCTGGGCTAAAAGTATGAGCCACCACACGCAATCCATGTATATTCTTACTGCTGCCTCTGTGGTGTAAACAGCTGTCCTCTACTCCTGGTACATGATGTTCTGCTCAAGTGTTTGTTGCTATGATGGAGAAAAGTAAGTACAGATTGGATCCTATGAAACCATGAGCCAAAATAAATCCTCCTCCTTCATTTCCAGAAGGTATTTGGCCACCACAATGATAAAGTAACTAATGTAAGCAAGAAGATCTTTCTCCCCCTAACCCCGCCCCAACCCTGAAACGGTTCTTAAGACCCTCATGGTAGGTGTTCTTCCTACATTGGAGGAAAGGAGCGCCCTTCTCTCCAAAGCCCCAGGGCCGCAGAGAAGTGTCTGAGTTCTCCCAGTGTTTCACCCTCAGATCACATCCTTTTGAGCAATCATAACTCTGCATAAGTGCCTCCAAGATTACAGTACCTCAGTGCCTGAGAGGAGGGGGGTGGTTCAGTGGATAAAGTAATTAATTAGCAAGACTGAGGGCCTGAGGTCGAATCTCTTGCATCTGTATCTCACCCAGAGGCAGACAAGAGGAAATCAAGGGCTCGATGGCCAACTCATCTGGACTAAACAGCAAGTTCCAGGTTGGTGAAGAGATTCTGTCTCAAAAAAGTAAAATGGAGCAGGATAGAGGAAGACACTCAGAGTTGCCTTCACACGTGTGCACACACACATACACACACATACATACATACACATATACACACATACACACACATACATACATACATACACACACATATACATACATATACACATACAAACACATACATACACACATATACAAACATACACACATACATACACACTCATACACACATACATACACACATATACACACATACACATATACATACACACACATATACATTTACATACATACACACACATACACAGAGAGAGATATAGGGACAGAGAGAGAGTGAGACAGACAGACAGAGATAGAGAGACAGAGACAGACAGAGACAGACAGAGGCACACACACAAACACACACGCATGCACAGATAAATACAATTTCTCTCATCCTTTGGACCTTTGTTTCTGGTCTTCCAGGTCACAAAAAATCAATTTGTTATGCTGTTCTCTTGTCTCTTGTGTTATAAGTCTCCGCTTCGAATCTAGTGATGGGAAAGGAAAGAAATCTCATCCCCTACCACTGTCTACTGGGTTCGGAATAGCAGGCATGACTTGTGAGATATTATGGGTGTGATTAAAGGATATTTGCTCTTTGCCAGAAACCTAAGTGTAAATGGGCATCCTGCCTTTCATCTGCCAGCCCTCTTCTGAGGAATGTGATTACATCGCTTGATACCAAAACACTAACTGTCAACAGCTCTGAAGGGAGATTAGCCGTTTTGTGGCAGTTTCTCCTCTGTCAGGGGTTCACTGTGTGACTTTGAACTTTGCCAGCTGTGGCTTTCTTATTTTTAAAACAAGGAACATAGAGACTTCCTCAAAAGTGTTAAGTCCTTTAGGGGATGTAGTGTATGCACTGAGGGAGGCTGAGGACTGAGGGGGAAGGGTGTCAGCAGATTGGGGACAGCTTGGGTGACAGAGTGTCAAGCCAGCCTGAGCTATAGAGTAAGACTTTGTCAAAAAAAAAAAAAGAAAAAGAAAAAACAGGAAAAATAAGAAGTTAAATAGCCTCATTTATTCTAACAGAATAGCTTGCTTGCATATAGACATGATAGGTCAAGAAATAATACAATTCACACATCAGCTCTAGATGCAGATGAACCCCAAGAAACCCTAAAAATTCAAGTAAGTAATCTTCCTGGGTGTGTCTGCCTCTGAAGTGCAGAGCTGGGAATCTCTCTTCCTAGGAGAAGGCGTTTAGCCCAAACGTGTCAGAGTTCTATTCTAAAACTCCAAAGTTGGTATCAGGTCTGTCACATGGTGTTTCCATCTTTTGCTGTCCCTGAAGAAACTGACTCACTGCAAGAAACTTTCCCTTAGCGGTCCTGATGAGGTCACTCAACCTTGTCTCCAGCCAGTGGCTGTTTGTCCTTTTCAGTTCTGTTTTCAGAAAAGTACACTCACTGCCACTGGAAAACTTTAACATTTTTTCTTTTTCTTTTTTTTTCCTATGACTTTATATTCTTTGTAACCATGATAAATTCAGATTACCGAATTTAATTCCAAAAATGTAAAGTCCCAGGTGTCTGCAGCAGGCCAGCGTCTTGAGAAAGACAGCAGCGTGCCCTTTCCTCTCTCAGCCTCTCAGATGAGGAACTCTTTCCACCAGCTTGGTGCGCGGAACCGCAGCAACAGCCAGATGCCAGCCAGAAGCTGGTGACAACGTCCTTGGCAGCTGACGTGAGCTGCAGCGCCCCCTGCAGGCCCTCAGAGACGCAATGAAGTGTCAAGACCGCATCCTGGGTACCAGCTCTCAGGCTGCTGAAGTCTGCCCTCTGGTGACGATGGAGACTAACTACACTTCTTAAAACGCTTGCCTTTCTCTGTCAATATAAGCGTTGAGTTGAAATGGGAACCCATTCGGATGTGGCACGAGTGGGAGACCAAGTCTCTACCTCTTTGGATTTCTACACTCTAAACTCATGGACCCCTAGATATCACAAAAGTGAAAACAATACACACAAATGCACTTACGTTCAAGTCTTGTCTCTAATTATGACAATTTTGGTCCAAATTTGAGATTTATGAAAGGACGAGAGTAAATGGGAATTTTCATAAGATTGGAATTGCGTGGTTGAGGGAGAGAAATGGATCGTAAAAGTCAGCTGTAAGGTTGAACAGGTGTGACTGCAGGATAAATAGGTGTTCAGCGTTATTCTCAGTGCAGACAGGGACACACTGTGTACTGACTGGTTTTGTGTGTCAACATGACACAAGCTGGAGTTATCACAGAGAAAGGAGCTTCCCTTGAGGAAATGCCTCCATGAAAGCCAGCTGTAAGGCATTTTCTCAATTAGTGATCAAGGGGGGAGGGTCCAGCCCATTGTGGGTGGTGCCATCCCTGGGCTGGTGGTCCTGGGTTCTATAAAAAAGCAAGCTGAACAAGCCAAGGAAAGCAAGCCAGTAAGCAGCACCCCTCCATGGCCTCTGCATCAGCTCCTGCCTCCAAGTTCCTGCCCTGTGTGAGTTCCTATCCTGACTTCCTTTGGTGATGATCAGCAGTGTGGAAGTGTAAGCTAAATAAACCCTTTCCTCCCCAACATGCTTCTTGGACATGATGTTTTGTACAGGAATAGAAACCCTGACTAAGTCACACTGCTCTATATTAACAGCTCTGTGATTCCAAGTTGAGGGTAAAAATGACATCTGAGCAACCTGATCATTTAGACTATCCTGAGCTGTCTCAGAGTCCCAGAAAAACTTTTCAAAATATATCTCATGATGATGAGGACACAGAGAAACTGAAATTGGATACGCTGCTAATGAGATTGTGAAACATTGTAAGTGCTGTGGAAATCGATTTGGCATTACTTCCAAAAGTTTGGCATAGACTCACTATATGCTTGAGCAATTCTACTCATAGATACATACATACACACACACACACACACACACACTCTGAAAAGAAATGAAAAACTGGTCCATAAACAGAACATGAACACTAGACACAACAGCCAAAAGATAATAACCCGAATGCATAAGAAACAAGTATACCTGTACAGAGGAGAATTGATGAACCCGAAACATTGACGCAGGCTATATGTTAAAAGAAGACAGACAAAATATTGTGCTGTATGCTTTTTCATGGAAAATATCCAAAACAAGAAAATTTATAAAGAAAAGGATTACTGACGACCTGAGAGCAGGGCACGGGTGTCTTTGGGGGACAGTGAAGTTTTGGGGACTAGATAGTAGAGATAGTTCTACTGCTCTCCGGTTGTGTTAAATGCCACTGGATTTTACACTTCTTAATGTGTGTGTTTTTATGCTCGGCAGACGTTACCCCACAATGCAAAATCAAATTTTAAAATGGCTTTAAAAATCTTTTTAATGACCAGTAACTGTAGAAATGACTTCCTAGCTGAAGAGATAAAGTGAAGACTATTGCGGTTTGAACGACTTTAACCCAATACCCTTGGACCGTAGTCACCAAAATGGAAAGGTTTGCTTTTCCTGAGTTGGCAGTATTTAAATTGTGCCCAGTCTTTAATGTTATGATATTCCTGCAATGTATTCACATGGTTGATGATTACGGTTGTGAAAGTAATCAAGTTTTAATGAAAGGTTAAAAAACAAAGTCTCACTGTGAGCCAGGTAGGTTTTGTGTGCCTGTGTGCCACACCTAAGCAAAGCTTTCTTAGGCTAGGGACATGGTTCCGTGGATAAAGTGTGCTTCACATGCATAAAGACTTACCGTTAGGTCCCCAGGATCACAGAAACGGTAGAGGCACTTGCCATTAAGCCTGACAATCTGAGTTTGAACCCTAACACCTACACAGTGGAAGTCAAGAATCAACAAGTTGTTCCACACACATAACACGAGTGTGCTGTGTGCAGCGTTATGGAAATGAGTGTGTGCGCGCGCGCGCACACACACACACACACACACACAAAATAAATAAATGTAAAAACAAAAGGAGGGGCTGTAACTCTAGCACAGGAAGGCTGAGACAAGACGGGAGGATCTCAGGGGTTCACTGACTCATCAGCCTGGCCAAGTGATGAGCACCAGGTTCAGTGAAATATTGGAGAGAGAGAGAGAGAGAGAGAGAGAGAGAGAGAGAGAGAGAGAGAGAGAGAGAGAGAGAGAGCCCTGAAAATGGGTATTTCGTTCTAAATTCCTTACCTCCTAGATTCTAAGATGCAAATACACAGCGGTTGACTTTTTCACTGTCACCAATGAAGCAGAAGAGAAAGGGCTGATTTGGGTTCCTGGTTTACAGGGACACAGTCCACTACAGTGGAGAACAAATGGAGGCTCTGATACTTGGTATGAACAAAGTATTTGAGTGGCTGCAACACAGCAGTCCAGAAACATCTTTAAGCAAGATTTTTTAAGTTTTTTTAGGGAAAGGACTTAAAATGCTGGCACCCTCTTTTGGTTTTTGTAAGGTTTTAGGAAACATTTATTAAAGATACTAAGTTGAAACGGGCTTATTTTTCAGTAAGAAATTGTAGTCAGGTGTGGTGGCACATGCCTATAATCCCAGCACTCAAGAGGGAGAAACAGGTAGGTTTGTGTGAGTTAAAGGCCAGACTGGGCAATAGCAAGTTCAAGGCTATATAGTGGGACCCTATCTCAAAACTAAAATAAGAAATTGTGCAAATTTTAATATTTAAAATTCTGGGTACTTTTAAAAAAGATATACATGTTTAAGAATATTTAGAAAAGAATTAGCATATTTGATTAATCCTGACATTAACTATGTTTATGTCCCATGGAGACAAACATGCTGTGATCACTTGGATTTCATTTCATACTTATTGAGATGGCATTTTTGATGGTTTGTATATGTTTGGCCCAGAGAGTGGCAGTATTAGGAGGTATGGCCTTGTTGGACTAGGTATGTCACTGTGGGTGTGGGCTTTAAGACCCTCACCCTAGCTGCCTGGAAGTCAGTATTCCACTAGCAGCCTTCAGATGAAGATGTAGAACTCTCAGCAACTCCCGCACAAGATGCTGCCATGCTCCTGCCTTGATGATAATGGACTGAACCTCTGAACTTGTAAGCCAGCCCCAATTAGATATTGTCTTTATAAGAAGAGTTCTTGGTCATGCTGTCTATGCACAGCAATGAAAACCTTAACTAAGATAACTTTTAAAGACTTTTTTGGGAAAGATTTTATTTTGTATTGCTTATATATGCTATAAACAAGTAAACAAACATCTTTCACATTTAGAATCCAATTTTTCAGGATACTTTTTACATTAATAGTGATTAATTTCCATGTTTTTAAATCAAGAGTGGTCCAGCCTACTTGGGTGAGTGGTTGCCTAGCATGGACGAAGCCCTGGGTTTGATTCCCATCATTGCGTAACCTCAGGTGTGTGGCGCACACTTATCATTCCAGCACCCAGGAAGCAGAGGCAAGAAGATCAAGAGTTCAAGATCATTCTTGGCTACATCACAAGTTCAAGGGCAGCCTAGGATACACGAGGCCCTGCTTTAAAAAGAAATCGAGCCAAGATAGTTGCTAAAAGAAACCAGGGTTTGCTTAGGCAGCACATAGACTAAAATTGGAACTACAGAAAAATTAGCATGGCCCCTGTACAAGGAGGACATGAAAATTCATGAAGTGTTCCATATTTTTCTGAAAAGAAAGCTGGCTTTGCCTATTTCTTATTTTAAAACAACAACAACAAAAACTTGATGTAAGAGAAAATGTTCCAGGAGCTGGAAAGATGGCTCAGCAGTTAAGAGCATTTGATGCTTCTCCACAGGACCATGGTTCAATTCCCAGCACCCATCTGGGGCTCACAACTGTCTGCGACCTCAGTCCCAGGGGATCCCAACACTCTCTCTGACCTCTGAGGTCCCTGAGTGCACACTGGCACACAGACCTCCATGCAGGCGACACACCCATATGCATAAAATTAAAAGAACTTTGCACTCTTGTCTCTGGCGTGTATTCCCTGGGCATTCGACTTTTTAAACATTATTCTGCTATTGCATATGTATTGTCTATGTTTGTCTGAGCACGACATGCATGCCTAGTGCCTGCCGAGGCCACAAGGCATCAAATCCCCTAGAACTGGAGTCACAAATGGTAGTGAGCACCGTATGGCTGCTGGGAATCGAACCCAGGTCCTTTGAAAGAGCAGCCTGTGCTCTTGACCACTGACCATTTTTCTACCCCAGTTTAATACTTTTTGATGTCCATGCGAAAGCAATGACTGACACGTCATAGAAGCTGCCTGACCTCATGATGGTTAAAGACATGTTGGCTTTAGTGATATGAAAGTTTAAAAACTGACCGGATTCACTACACCCCTCCCTGCCTAAATTCGCGTGCACGTATCTCTATGTGTGTGTGTTTGCCTGTGTGGCTGTGCATGAGTGGGTGCATGCGTGTGCATGTGTGTGAATCTATCTGTGTGTATGTGTGTATGTGCCTGTATGTGTCTGTGCATGTGTGTCTGTGAACATGTGTGTGTGCACACATGTGTGTGTGTGTGTGTGTGTGTGTGAGAGAGAGAGAGAGAGAGAGAGAGAGAGAGAGAGAGAGAGAGAGAGAGAGAGAGAGTTGGTTTGTGAAAGGACACTGAGGTGTAATTACCCTCAGGAATAAGGTGTTTTAGGAGAAATGCCCTTGAAGCCGTAATTGGACTATAAAGCTGGGAGTAAAAACATTAGAAAAAAAAAAGCACCTTTACATATAAAACAGCCTAACAGAGTCTTTAAGGAAAGGAGAGGCTTTCTCTTAGAACCTTGGAGAAGAGCTTCATTGTGGGTGAGCATAAGAGATGGGGGGAGCGGGCAGAAGAGAAAGCACCTTCAAAGAAATCCCTAGAACAAAGAAAATACCTGACTTTTATAATCTTTGCAGGAACAGGAAGTTTCACATCCCGAGATTTAGTTCAACACAGACTACAAGGCAGAAAGCATGGAACTGCCAAGCGCCATGTACTGTTTAGAACTGTAAACTGGAAGATTCTTAACTCAGTCCTAGAGGGCGCTGCAGTGGGTGTGGCCTGATGCCCTCCAGGCTGTGGGGATCACTGTCTTAAGGGGGCAGTGTTCTAACAAGTGAGTTTCCTTTGTTATTTGCTCTGTGCCGGGACTTTGTTGTGCAGCCCAGGTTGACCTTCCTAGTGCTGGGATTAGTTCCAGCCTTTTTACAAGATCAATAATCCCATTCATAAAGGGGAGACCCTCATGACCAACCCTCTCTGAAAACTCTCCTTGTCTTAAATCATGACCATGGGATTTAAGACCTAATGTGATTTTTAGAGAAACACAAACATTCAGACCATATTGTTCATGCTTTAATATCACAGAAATCAATACCTCCGTCTATGCAGCCATCAACAATATGAGAGAGAGGAGGATATCTTAGATCAGAGACCTATGGGTAGAGTATGTGAGAACACTGGGAAGATCCTAGAACAGGATTTGTTGGTGGACAGGAGGAAGCAGGACAGGGGATAGAGAGATCACAGATGATGCCCAGTTGAAGATGTTCAGAAGCCTTGTCAAGAACTCATTTAAATTACATTCATCAAAGGGATGAGTCACAGTGAAAACCAGAGAGAGAGGTTTAATCAACACATCAGGAAAAGAACCAATAACCCTAAGTCTATCTTTGGGGTACTGTTATGAGCTCTGGATTTAAACAGAATTGAGGCAGGGGCAAGAGGTCTGTGTAATGAAACAGTTCTATACAAGGTCCTGCCCACCATTGTGTGAGCTTGAGTCTTGCAAGCTAACCTAGCAAATTGTTAATCTGTTTATCACTGCCATCACCCAAGGAGACTAATCTGGTTTCTCTAAGAAGATCTGCTCCACTGTGTAACCTCTACATCACAGATAATTGTTCTCACTGTGGTAGTGGTCCGATCTGCAAGTATTTGCTCATCTTGGAATCCAGAGTGACTGACTTATCTGTCTGAGTGCTTCTGGCCTCAAAGGTCCCCCCTTCACTAAGACAGGTGATGGAGCCAAAACACTCTTGGAGTGATTAACAATCTCTGCAGAGTCACTTGGGGTCTGAGCCAAAGCAAAGACAGACACAGAATGAAAGCAAGAAGTCCCAGGCTTGTAGCTACCTTGTGGGCCCTAGTGAGAAGTCCATGCCCTTGGCTGCCTGCCCACACCACTCTGTGTTCCCAGAGTCTGAGGAGCACATGTCAATAAATCCTGTGTGTACAAAGTCGTACTTCAGGGTCTGCTGCTGAGACACCGAAACTAAGACCAGTGCATAAGTGACATTTGAACTAAAGGAGAGGAGGCAGGGGACTTGATTGGCATTGTTTTTCATTACATTCAACATTTTCAGAGACTTTGTGTAAATTGAATTACTTTTTCTGTTGGAACCAATATGTAAGTGTCCTGCAAGGGCAAAGATCTCCTAGAAAAAGACACTGTGTTTCTTCCTTTGGCTGAGTATGGAGACAATGGGCCCCAAAGAATTAGAGTTTCCTGAGGAAGCCCATGCTAGGTGGAGGAAAGGCAAGGCAGATGCCTGTCACCAGCAGGAAGAGGTATTTGCCTCTCAGGAAATGACCTACAAGGTTTTGACAGCTTACCAGACCATCTTGAGAGACAACCTGGAGCCCAAAGAATGATGGGTGAATGACAAGAAGACACCTTGACCAGGGCCTCTTAGTTATGCGTCCCTCTGTCTTCTTTTGAAACCTACATCTCATGTCAACATGGACTGGGGTGGGGTTATTACACCTTTTTATATATTCCTTTTTCCAGTGTACTCAGGCTGTATAAACATCTCTCTTCTTTCTGTGTGTCTCCCTTTTTCTCTATCTCTCTGTCCCCTCCACGTTTGTATGTTTGTGTCTATCTGTCTGTCTGTCTGCCTGTATGGGTGTTTCTCTCTGTGTGTCTGTCTGTCTCTCTGTATGTGTCTCTCTACCTTTGTTACTGTCTCTGTCTCATATAGAGATTCTCATTATGTAACCCAGGCCGACTTTGACTTGATCACAGAGATCCTCCAGATACTTGGAGGATCTGTCTTCCAGATACTTGGATTAAAGGTATGTGCCAAGGTCCAGTTTATTTGTGTCTTTAGATGTTTTACTGAGGACGGGTGACTGAGCCTAGCTTGTTAAGGTTACCAGCGCCCAGGCTCTGAATAGAAACTCTGGTAACAATTTCAGTCTGAATGTACCCACCCATGTATAATATTGATTCTTGCACTGCTGAATCTTTCTAGGAACTACTCAAGATTCCACTGGTATGGAAATTCCCAATCTAGTCAATATTCCATAAATATTAGTTTCTGGATGCAAGTATAAAAATCAGTAGAAGATAGGCTAGGAAGATGGCCCAGCAATTTAAAACACTGGTTCTTTCTGAGGACTGGATTCAGTTCCCAGAACTCACATAGTAGCTCCCCCTGTGCCCTCTTCTGGCTTCTACAACTACCAGGGACACACATAATATACATGTAGGCAAGACGACATTCATTAAATAAAATAAGTCTTTTAAAAATTTAAACAGTCAATAGGACAATCAGATGTGGTGGTCACATGCCTGTGATCCAAGCACTCAGGAAGATGAGAAAGAACCTGGTCTAAAGAGGGAGACCCTGTTTTAAAAACAAAATAAACAGCAAGGCAGTGGTGGCGAACACCTTTAATCCCAACACTCCAGAGTTGGAGGCCAGCCTGCTCTATAGAGTGAGTTCCGGGAAAGCCATGGGCTATGTAGGGAAACCCTGCTCTGAAAAACAAAACAAAAATAAAATATTAAATTAAATAAAACCAAAGGAAGACAAGCATGATTCTACAACTATATATGTGGGGTAAGTATATATGTGAGCATCTGTGAGCCTGGGAGTGTGGAAGTTCTGTAAAAACATCTGTGTATGTTTGAGTAGGTGCATATTAAGAAGGGTAAGGGAGTCCATTAGGCAAAGCTAGGAATAGCCCCAGTGGAACTGGAGAATACATTCTGAATTGTGGAATATTTTGCCAAATGCTTAAAGGCCATACGGTCACACCCATCCTTAGTTATTGATGAGCATTTCACGTTATGTATACTTTTCTGGCACAGGACTTTGTGCTGAGGACATTATGTGAACTGGTCAGACATGAGTCTGCTTTCACTGCCCTTAAAGTGTGCAGATGGGGGTAAAGGGAGGCGAGATGACACTTGTCATTGTTTGAGTTAGAAGGGTATCAGGTGTTGTGAGAGTGAATGATGAGACTAACAGAGACTGGATTACTGTGCCTCTCAGAGGAAGTGACCTCCAGGCTGACCCTGTAGGATATAGGGGAAAGAGTGCATTCTGAGCTGCCTGCAGACTTAAGGGACCAGAGTTTCTATTCAGAGCCTGGGCACTGGGAGCCTTAACAAACTAGATTGAGTCACCCATCCTAGGTGCAACCACCATCCCAGCAACCACCAACCCAGCAGGCCATGGGAACTCCACCCTGCAATTTGTCCCCTATTCAACTTCCCATGAAGAGGATATATATGTGTGTGTGTGTGTGTGTGTGTATGTGTGTGTGTATATGTATATATATATATAAATATATGTATATACAAAAATATATATACATATATATGTAGCATACATATATACTTATATATATATACATATATACATATATAATTTTGCCAGCTCCAGTAAAATTTTAACATTCCCTTCTCTGTGTGACTCCAGTGTCCCTGATACATCATAGGTCCTTATTAAATGCACATCGGATATTAACAAATACACCTAATCATGATACTCAGTAACTTTTTCTTTCTTTACAAGTTTGACCCACCTCCATGTTCTGAGCCTTGATGTTGCCTACTGCACTCACTGATCAAGGAAAGGCCCAGCAACTCAGAGGCTTTGAGGGAAGAAATGGAGCTATCGAAATCTGAAGGCTGAGTTCCGGAGAGAGAAATCACTCTGGGGCAGCAATTCACATAAACTCTCCCTAATGTTTCCTAAGAAGTCTCCAGGGGCGTGTACGTTTTCTAGTTGGGTAATTAAGAAATAGTTACATCCTCCAGAGACTAGCCGAACGCCCTAGATAATTTCTCCAATTTTGATTTAGCAAAAGGGTGAAATAACTATGCTATATCCTTTTTGGTTCGTGCCTGTTAGCGTCAAACTAAGTAACGGCTTAGGCACACCACAGACTGACCGGTGGTGAATCTCCTGAGCTACAGAAGCTTCCTTCTTTGAGTTCCTACTTCCAGTCTTCCTCTTCCAGTAGCTTTAATTATCAATAGTGCAGACATTGTTATGGGTGTATTTATTCACTGAACATAAATAAAATCCAAAGAAAAAGAAGTATACAAAACAAGCATGCTTTGTTACACAGTTTATACCGGAAATCAGGAAAGAGAAGCTTGGGAGATTCTCCGGGCGCACGAGTGTTTTATCTGCCACGCTTATGCCTTAAAAGATGCTCCTAGCTAATCCTGAATGCAAACCGAGTATCCAAGCATCCGTTCTGTGGGTGGATTAGCATTCGCATAATTTATCTTTGGATTTTTAAAAACTCCGTGACTAATTTTAAGAGTAACTTCTACAGAGTCCTAAACACATAAGAGAGTTTATTACAGGTCAATGGGTTTGTCTTCGTGTAGGTAAAAAGTTTATCTCCCCGAAACTTCCGAGTGATGGTATTTTTGTACCTGTTTTGCAATCGAGGAAGCAAAGTCAGAGGGGCTGAGTGACTCACCTGGGACCTCATAAGCTAGCTCATTGGTGATCAAGACATCAAACGGGGGCTGGAGAGATGGCTCAGCACTAACTGCTCTTCTGAAGGTCTGAGTTCAAATCCCAGCAACCACATGGTGGCTCACAACCATCCGTGATGAGATCTGATGCCCTCTTCTGGGATATCTGAAGACAGATATAGTGCATTTACATATAATAAATAAATAAGTCTTTAAAAAAAAAAGACATCAAACGGTTGGAAATCCAAATTGGCTTTTCTTCAAGTTCCCTCTACCAAAGTTACTTCCCCACCCCACGCCCCATGGTGAGGGAGGCGTGGCTATCGGCGGAGCATGTGGTTGCTTGGTTGTATCCTGGAAGAATAGGAAGCAGAAGGGAGAGAAAACTATCGTTCCATTGGCTTTTTTCCTCCCCCCCCACCTCAGCCTTTGGGGTGATGCTGAGAATCCCAGGCTGAGGACACATTTCTGGTTTGTCGGTTTGTTTGTTTTGGGTGGTTGTTGGTTGCTTGCTCTTTTTTTTTTTAATTCTTTTAAAAGGAATTTTTATTTTTATGTATATGAGTGTTTTGCTTGCATGCATCTAGGTACAATATGTGTGTGCAGTGTGCCCACAGAGACCAGAGGAGTGCACCGGAGCCCTTAAACTGGAATTACAGATGATTGTGATGTGGACGCTGGAACTGAACCAGGATCCTCTGTAAGAACAACACATGCTCTTAACCGCTGAGCCATCTCTCCAGGGCCTGTCTGCTCGAATTATGAGACAAGATCTCATGTAGTCCAGGCTTGCATCAACTGGAGAATGACCTTGAACTTTCCATCCTCCTGCCTCCACTTTCCAAGTGCTGACATTGAGGTATGCACTACCACACCTGGCTCATAATTATACATTTCAAATAGGAAGTGTGTGCAATCAACAATAAGTCGAGTTGTATTTTATTTTATTTTGTTGCGATGGAAATCTGGTGTGAACATTTTTACCACCAGACTAAAGAGTCTCATTGCTTTCCCGAGAGAATCTCTGTACAGTCACACAAATGCTTCAGGAGAATGCTAAACAGTGCTATGCCTATTTCAACAGAGTCTGAGCAAGAGCTGACAGGGAAAGGTTAGCAGGCAACCGCTGGCATCAGAGGAAGCAGCAGCTTTGTTAAACAAGTTAATCCCTCGGAGAGATAGCCTCAAGAGAGCCCCCTCCCACCTCCTTCTCTTCTTCGTAGATTCCAACAAATTTGACTTTTCAAACATACTAGATCACAACAGAATTGAATCTAATAAAGGACGCACAACAGATTTTTTTAAGAAGTTACATTATCTGACATTAACTTTTTATCACTTTTTTTAAAAAAACAAAAATCTGTTTAAGGGCTGACAAGATGGCTTGGCAGGAAGCTGTAGTTCTTTATATCAAACAACTAAAGGACTCTGGTTCAACAGAGCAAAAGGAAATTCTTTGGGAAGTATATGGTCCATGTGAGGTTGGCCTCAAATAGGAGAGGTCCAAGAGTAACCTGTGGTAGCAAATGCCTGCAGTCTTGCACTCCAGAAGCTGAGGCAGGAGGATCAAGAGTTCATTGTCAACTGGAGCCGCATAGTGAGACCCTTTCTTAAGAGAGAAAAAAAAATACAGCTAACTCATTCTCGGCTGTGTTTTGAATCTCAGTGAAGGTCTGTGGTATAAGGAAGTAGATAAGGAAACGGGGGATTTGTGAACCCTGGAAAAGGCAGGGCAAACACACCAAAGTGTAGGAACCTACAGCAAATGAAAAGTCAAAGTCCTTAGAGAAGATGCCAAGTAAAGCTGGCCTTGGGTCCTTGAAAGAGGGAAGGGCACTTTTTTCCTGCATCCTCTCCACGGAGGAGGTTCTCTACTCTTAGGCCCAAAGCCCAGGCTCCTATGATCCTATTCATCTGCATTAGAAGTTAAACAGGTGTATTTAGGGATGTCTCTGTGGCTAAGAGTACTTAATGCTCTTCCAAAGACTCTCAGATTCAGTTCCCAGCACTCACATTGGGTAGCTTACGACCACCTCCAGAGGATCCATTGTCTTCTTTTGGCTTCCAAGGGGTACTGGAACATATGGAGTATATGTGTATGTGTGTGCATTTGGGGGCATACATCTTGGGTTTCCAAACATTGACAGAAACCTCCACAGTCCATTTTCTTTCTGGGAGACACCTCAGTGCACAGTTTGTCAGTCTTCGTCCATAGCTGCTTGGGTTGGATTTAAACTGAGAAGTCTGGCCTGGGGACATCCATCGTCAAGCCACAGTCCTTCTCATGTGCATAAAATTCAGTTAAGCCCTTAACGATGCCTGGTGGCTTTTGTCACGTCTGCTACTGTGTCTTTATTTAGTCTGACGGATTTTTGACTGACTGATTGCAATGCCTAGGGTTCTTAACTCAAGGATATCTTTCACTCTCTTGGGGACACGGAGAGCCTTGGGTAGCATCTCTGAGACAGTACTATCAGGGGGCTGTCTGTTGACCAAGGGCACTTCTACCTAGAGGCTAAGAGATGAGAGGAAGGTCAGGAAACTACCTGGAGGGAGAGGGTGGAGGGGTAACCTTGAGGCTCTGGGCAGAGGACTCTACCACGGGCCCAGTTAAGAAACATCCTTCTGTTTACCTCAGTCTGTCTTCTTTCTTGCTCAGACCCGGAGAGGCTACAGCAGACAGGAAAGAAGAGCAAAAGTGAGAGCTAAGCCAGTCCTGCCTCATCTTCCTCTCTGTGGAGGGTCCAGTGAAGCTCTAGCTCAGGCCTAGAGAGGGGAAGAAACTAGGATGAGTCTCTAAGGTGGAATACCTACATACATGCATACATAGATGCATACATATGCATGCCTGAAAACCTGCATAACACTTACTAGTTTCAAATCATACCCTTGACAAAATTATCATATGAAGCTGAGCCAAATATGTCTGGTATGCTCCCATAATCCCAAAATTTGAGAGGTGGAAGCCAGCGTATCAGACGGTGAGGGTTAGCTGCAGCTACGTAGTATCTTCTAGACCAGACTAGGCTACTTGAGCTTCTATCTCCGAAACTAAACAAGCAGAAGAAACTGCTTGCCTCTTTCAGTTATCTTATTGGTTTTTTTTCTTCTTCTTCCTATTAACTTATCAAAGCGACCACAATTGAGAATATAGCTAGGTAGTGTTGTTTTGATCTTAAGTCATCTATATGGGTAATCATTGAAGTTAAGAATCATCAGAAAAGTGAAATGGCTCCCGGAACTTACACCCCAAATTACAGCAGCTTTGTAGATGGAGACTCTAGAAATGTCCAGTCTGAGATGCTGGACTTTCAGCATCTTAATTGAAAACCCTGGGAACTTTGACAGTAGAGTTCATACTGGCCTCTCTGGCATCTATGCACCCAACAGCCAGAATATTCTCATTTATAAAGTAAGAGGGCCACACACCTGTTCATTCTCACATCGTGTCTTACCCCAAGCTCTGAGCAGCTTAACGCTACTGAGAAGTACGTCCACTTCCCCCATGATAACCCCCAGGCAAATGTACCTTGGGACCCCCATCTGCTCTTAGGGTGACTTAATTAATGATGTATGTGGTTTAATGTCTAGCTGGCTACTAGTAGTAGAATTCCTCAGAGACATTTATTCTACTCAAATTGAGTCAGGAGAAAAGACAGGAAGATAAAAGACATGAAGGCCAGAGAAAGAAAAGAAGCCCCTCATTCTGGAGTCCAGTTGAGGCCTCTTCCAGTTAAGAGTCAAGAATTCCTGCACGATTAGCAATATTGCCTGCAAAGATTGCCTACATAGAGATGATATCTCTTTTATACAGAAATATTTAAATAAGAATGTTAAAATAGCAATGAATAAATAGAATGCAGAATGACTTAGTTGTTTTTCCCAGATAGTTTCTGAGACTCTTACAGACAAGACTTAGTTTTTTTGGAATGGTTAAAACATCATGACTCACCTTACAGGGCTTTTTTCTCTCTAAGGTGTTACCTGTCACAAGTCAATAGTCTTCAGAAACCACTCTATGATCCCATTATATTCCTTAACAATCCTTCCAAACCCACCCAAATCCTTCTTCTTAAGGCTATGGTAAAGACAGTGAAGTATGACTTTCCCTTGAGATGCTACAACTCACTCTTGTCTTCTCTGAACACCTCTCTACTAACTCCTTTGCTTAAATCTATATCAAAACTCACTTTTTAATAAATGTCCAATCTACCTCACACTGACTTGTTCTAAAGTTCATTTCTACAGCAAAGGATCTGGCATTAACCTGTGATCTCTGAAAAGAACTCTGAAAAGTGCTTCTTGAGGGAGCATCACGATGGGCTAGGTGGCAGCTTAAATACATTTGGCCCAGAGAGTGGCACTATTAGGAGGTCTGGACTTGTTGGAGTAGGTGTGGCCTTGTTGGAGGAAGTGGGTTACTGTGGGCATGGGCTTTAAGACCCTCCTCCTATCCATGTGGGAGCCAGTCTTCTCCTATCAGCTTTTAGATGAAGATGTAGAACTCTCAGCTCCTCCTACACCATGCCTGCCTGGACGCTGCCATGCTTCCCGCCATGATGATAATGGATTAAACCTCAGAACCTGTAAGCCAGCCCCAATTAAATGTTGTCCTTTATAAGAGTTGCCTTGATCATGGTTCCTGTTCACAGCAGTAAAGCCCTAAGCCAGGCAGTGTCTCCAGTCAGCCTCCACCAGTGGCAAAATGAACTGATAAAGCTCCCCCCTAAGAACCATGCCCTTCACATCAACCAGGAAATAAATAACTTTACTGCTAGAAACAGAACTGAAATTTCGGCATGTGATGACACATTTTAAAAAAAGATTTTGTGTGTGTGTGTGTGTGTGTGTGTGTGTGTACAGCACATGTGTAGGGGTACCACTGGAGGCCAGAGAGGGCATAGTATCCCTTGGAATCACAGGCGATTGTGAGCCAATGTGTGTGTGTATTAAGAGTAGAGCTCTGGTCCTATGGAGGGGAAGCAAGAGCCTTAACTGTTGAGCTGTCTCTCCAGCCTTTATTAAAAATTTTTTAAAACCCATACTTCTTACCTTAATTAAATCTAAGTTATAATATCTACTGAATGTCTTGGCAGGGCATTTTATTGCAATGCAGTTCTTCATTTCCTTAAATAATATGCATGTGTGTTTCAATTTTGCAAAAGAGAGGGAGAAGGATTTGAAGAGCTATTTTAATCATGGGAACTTAAGGTTTCGTTTACCAGGATATATTTAGCCCGAATCATTGAAACAGTTCCATAAGAAGTAGATGCAGCAGGTTGCATTGGGTTTGTTGGCAGCCAGCCTATAATTAGTATTTGGTTTTGTTTCCAAAAATAATAACTCCCCACAAAATCATATCATGTCATATTTCCCAAAGAAAATCAGCCAATTTTGAAAGAAAAACATTGTTAAGGGTAATTAATTCTCCACTGAGGTTTTCCTGCCTCATGTATATTAATATGGGTTAGCGTTGATTAGACCAAGCATCTACGTGACTGATGCAGACCCTGTAGGGGAAGAGAGAGGGCAAAGCTAGCTCGAGCACAGGGAATTCTTTGGCATTTAGCTTTCTGATACATGAAACCACAGTCGACACAAATCTTTGCCTCCACTCCATTCAGCCATTAGCTATTTTTAGGGCAAATTATCTAAGCTTTCACATCAGAGGTTACCTTTAATTATGGATGCGAAAGAATATAAATTCTCTTCCCGCTCAAAATACATCAGCTCAAAATACATCATGATGTTTAGGCAAAATGCACCTGTCTGCAATCTACGACGTCAGGGGGGAAAAAAAGCACAAAAAATAACAGGGAAGAGAGAAGCGGGATAGCAGAGCACTTGGCCCGTGGACCAAACTCTTAGGCCTCAGTTAGAACCACAATAGTGAGACTTCACGAGGTATTATAAAAATGTTATATGGCTGTTCCATATTAAAAGGACAAAATAGGTTTTTTTTTTTCAAAATGCCAGAGCTTATTTCTTTTCTTTTCTTTCTTTCCTTCTTTCCTTTCTTTCCTTCCTTCTTTCTTTTCTTTCTTTCGTTCTTTCTTTCTTTCTTTCCTTCTTTCTCTCTTTCTTTCACACAGGCGTTGTGTAGCCCTGCCTGTCCTGTCCTGCAGTGTCCTTCCTATGTAGAGCAGGCTGGCCTCGAACTCACATCACAGAAAACAGATTGCCTCTGCCTCCTGAGCACTGGAATTAAAGGTGTGCACCACACCCAGTGACAGAGCATTTCTGAAAGAGGAAAGTGTCACCATAACCTGTATTTCCCAGCCAGTCTCCCACAGCAGTCCAGCAAAGGGAAGTGGGAAGGGTGTAATGGTTCTGGATTTTCCTATGTCTTGTGGCAAAACTACAAGATACCCATAAATCCTGCTTCAACAGCCTGGGGACATGGTATAAAATTGTTTCTCAAGTGATTCTCCTGTTCATCTCCAGCAGTGACTTTCTTCCCTCCAAAGGGATTCTTCTTCCTTAATACATTAAAAAAAAAAGTCTGAGATTTTCTGATTTTCTCTTGGTTGCAGTCAGAACTGACTCAGTCACCTTTGGCTAGTCGAAGCTGTCATAGTTGCTGACTGTTTTGTGCTAAAATTCGGAGTTCCATGCTATGACTGCCTCGTGCTCCCAATGAGGTCATCTTTAGTGACTTAGACCTTTCTTTATGTACACATACATTTCTCACCCTCGTTACTAGTGTCTTCAGTTGGGATCTAAGTGGCTCTTTCCTATTAGAATTTACATTATGACCTATTCAAATCTTATCTGTCTTATCTCACACTCTCTCCTTTCCCTTCCACCAAGGCAAGGTCCTTTGTGGATCTCCTTATTCTCCTAGTTCGACCATCTGGACTTATCTGGGATGCTTTATGCCAGTGGGACTGTTTTCTTAAAGATGGCTGCTATGGGAAGGACATTTCTATGGTGGCTGTGACATTGGTGAGCTGTGTCTGAGAACCTTGGTCTCATGATGGGTAGTATTGTCAAGGCAACGGGATCTAGAGTTATCTAGAAGACAACAAGTCTCTGAGTTATTTAGATTAGATTAGCTGAGGTAGGAAGAGCCACCTGAACTGCGGGCAGGACCATTCCATGGCTGGGGGCCCGGACTGCATAAAAATGAGACAGCAAGTTGGGCACCAGCATCCATTCTGACTGAAGATGCAACGTGACCCGACTCAAGGCCCTGCCTTTGAGCCCAACCACCATGACTTTCCTACCATGATGGACTGTCTCCTTAAATGGATAGCTAAAATAAATTCCACCCTTCCTTCCTTCCTTCCTTCCTTCCTTCCTTCTTCCCTCCCTCCCTCTCTCCTTCCCTTTCCTTTCTTCCATCTGTTGCTTTTGTCCAATATTTTATGGCAACAGAAAACTAACACAGTCCTATGTCAGATGCCATAAAAGTGACCCAATACGCTGGGTGTCTTCCTGCAGTGGCCTCTAAGTTTGAGAAAGCCAGGCTGGTAAACAACTGGGTGAACAACTGTCTGGTACTAAAGAAGTTAGACAGTCAAGTTTGACCAATAAGATGGGCAAATCTTTCTTTGTTCACTTTCTTACTTAGGGCTCACCTCTAACCCACCCATGCCTCAGATTCAACTTCAAAGTGGAAAACTCCTTGCTTGCTAGCCAGGAGCATATACCTCTCTTCTCCCTCCTTTCAGAAGGCAGAGTTCCTGGGAGGGGCCTGACATAGTCTTGGCTGGGCCACGCCCACTCTGCTCCGGGGCTGTTTTCTTTATCTCCATCCAAAGATCTAGCAGTCTACTTGCATGCGCAGTGGTGTCCTGGACGACCTACCAAAGGCTGGAGGGATGACTTGCCTTGGCTCTCTCTGCGGCTTTAGTTTTCACATCACCCTGCATCACTTGCTGGCCCTGTGATGGTAGGGCGGAGACTACCATCTGACCATACCAACCATAAGTACCTTCCAGAAGTTGCATTGGATGGAGTCTTTGGGTTTGAATTTATAAGGTAAGCCCCCAAAACCCGCCCCCTTTGGTGATTCTTCTAAAGCAAAGCCAAAGTCTTTGGGGACCACTCTATTGAGAATGAGAATTCTTTGTGGGCATCTCCTCCGCTCTAGAGTAGAAGCTCACACAGACTGCGGTACAATTTACATTCCCGACGGTGAGACAGGGGACATGTACATATAATTTTGCCTGGCACAAGTGAGCTTTCAGTAAATAAAGGCTCTCACCACAATATAATAAAGATTAATGACATTAGTAATGCCATCACCATATCTATAGCATCTAGTTCCTAGATACATATGTATATATGTATATATATATAGTATATCTGAGGATCTATGTGCATTATATGTATACAATATATATTATATATCTGAGGTATATGTGCATTATATATTATATATATATATATATATATATATATATATATATATATATATATATAAATGTATATTTGAGGATCCATGCCTTGCTGTGCTTTTAGGAGGTAGTAGGCAGTCAGTAGGTGGAGCATGCTTCTATCTCCATTTTTTCCAGCCAAAGTTTCCTTCCCCACCCCCACTCCCACAGCCTCTAGTTGGGGTAAGGAGTCAGTAAAGGTGGGTACTAATTATATTTTTTTTAAAAAAATTAAAATGTGAAATAAAACAGGTCTCACTGAGTTTGCCTTTAAGATTTATTTCTGTTCTATGTGCATTTTGCCTGCATGTCTGTGTATGGGCTGCACACATGCCTAGTGCCTGCATGCAGAGCCCAGAGGGCGCTGGATTCCTTGGAACTAGAGATGCAGAGGGTTGTAAACTGTTCCGTGGGTGTTGTTCCTCCTTCGTCATCTCCACATTTTACAACACTGAGATTAATCAAAGGGCCTTCACTGACAAGCTAATTGCAATCCAGACTGGAGGTTCATTAGAGTCTCAGGTGCACTGTAGTGGTTAGACCCTACTGGAGAAAAAGGAATCAACCATCCCACGTACTCCACAGAACTTTTTACTACCATGCAAAACTGGTGTATTAAGACATTTATTATGTGTAGACTTCCATGCCCAGGTATAAACAGACGTCAGAAATCAGGAAAAGAGCCATGGAGTCTAAGGTTACAGCTGCTGTTGGCACGAAGAACTATTTTCCTCCCTTGCAGAAGGGAAAGGGCCCTGTACTGGCTCAGTGGTCCTCAGCCCTAACTACATCTCAAAAGTCACAGAGAATCTTTCACACAATAGGGAGATGTTGCAGTTAAATCAAATGCTCTCGGGCTTGAGCCAGAGGATGGGAATTTAGCAGTGTCTCCCACATTATTTGGAGGTACAGCTAGCCTTGAAAACTGCCAACTGAAATTATAAGTATCAGTTGTTTTCATTAATAATCATCAATTATTAAGCCTTTTCCTTCTGTCCCAGATAAAGCTGAAACTTCATTCTCTGAAAATGATTGTCTCAAGTTTTCTTGCTACTAATTCTATTTTAAAAATTAAAAAAATAAAATGGGTCTCATTGCGTTTACTTTTAAGATTTATTTTTACCTTATGTGTACGAGTATTTTACCTGAAGGTTTGTATGTGCACTGCACACATGCCCAGTGCCTGCAGAAACCAGAAGAGGACACTGCAACTGGAGTTCCCTTGGAACTAGAGATGTAGAAGTTTGTAAGCTGTTATGACAGCTGTTATTAAGTTCTCCCACGTGAAGACATTTCTACATTACAGTAGATCAGAAGATTTCGTTTCTGTGGTCTACTTCTTTGAAGGGAAAATGATTTGTTTGTAAGATCAGAGGAAGTGGTCTCCATTAGTCATGCAAGTCCATATACTTTGATGTATGGAGTTGATCGATTATTTATGAATATTTTACAGATAGTGTAGATTGAAACACACATTAACAGAAACAATGGTTTCTTCCCTTAACGCATGATACAGGATCTTTTTCTTTCCATCTGAGCAAAATGACAAGGCCACATGTCTAATTAGCTCCTGTTATCATGGGACGAAATCTGATGTGCATACAGAAGGAAGTGGGGTGTCTTCTGCTATTCTTTCCTGCTAGTTCATGGTAGGCGCTTCCAACTTTGCAGTGCAGGAAGTCACTCCAGGCAGTGCCTGCCTTCTGGGGTCTGCTGACTGTCATCTGAGACTTTGCTGCCCCTTTCCAACTCCTTTCTCTCACATTCTTCAGCTGTAGTTTGGCCTTGACCCTGTGCGGCAGACTTTCCTTTTCTACCTTCCTAGTGTGTGCCCTGCCTCTGCTTTCTTTTTCAAAGTCACCTTGCCAGCTTGCTAGCTTATCTTCAGTAGAAATTGGAGTTACTCGGTCGCTTATTTAGAAACATGGAAAACACGGGCCTCTCTCTCTCTTTTTTCTTTTTTTCTTCCGAGACAGGGTTTCTCTGTATACCCCTGGCTGTCCTGGAACTCACTCTGTAGACCAGGCTGACCTCGAACTCAGAAATCCACCTACCTCTGCCTCCCAAGTGCTGGGATTAAAGGTGTGTGCCACCACTGCCCGGCACATGAGCCTCTTTTAGGTGGATGGTTCTGGCATCTTCAAACTCAATGATACCCAGATATTTACACATTTGCAAATCTAAGTTAGGTCCTGGCATTTAAATGACCATGCTGCCTCTCACTAAGAGACCTCTGACAATGACTTGGTGTGGAAGCTTCTGGGTTTGTACAGCTTTGCACTTTAGTGGGGGTTCCACTAAATCCTCGTGGATCACTTGGCCTGTAGTGAAAATTTGTTGCCACAGGATTTCTTTTTTTTCTTTTTTCTTTTTCACTTCTCTCTGTGAATGTCGAAAAGTGCTTCTCTCAAGGGACACAGATAGGAATTGTGCAGGCATTTCTTATTACTCATTTTCTGACTCAGTAGGCTTGGGTGGGACCCTAAGAGGCTAGACCTTTATCAAATTCCCAAGGGATGCTGATGTCAGTTTCGAGAATGCTGCCATAGAGGACTTCTCTGCAGCTCTGATTCCTAACACAAAGTCTCATCACCGACGCACTCCCTGCACTGAGGTAATGAACTCTTAAATCAACTCTCAAACAATTCCCACATCAACACTAGGCTAAGAGCCTCCAGTATTCATGCTGTCTCCCCAACTTTACTTAAAGCTTGCTCATTTGCCATTCCATCTACTTTCTGGTGATTACTATTCACGTTTTCAACATATCCTGTCACTTGCTTCTGTTCCATGCCTTTGCTCATCCACATAGAACTTTTGTGTGCAACAGTGGTCAATTTCTCTCTGATTGCATTTTAAAAGTTATTTATTTATTTATTTATTTTGTGTGTGTGTGTGTGTGTGTGTGTGTATGTTTTAGAGGTCAATATTCAGGAGTCAGTTCTCGCTTGCTACCATGTGAATCCTGGAGAATCAGGCTTGGAAGAAAGCGCCTCTAACCTCTCTACTGAGCCATCTTGCCAAATCATCTAATTTCATTTTTTAAACGTTATTTCTTTTTAAAATATAATTATCACTTTAAATATTTTTTTAAAGTATAAGACCTGATTAAGGGTACTCATTAAACACCTTGAAATACAACATGTAAATGGGAATAAACGGTGTCAGTCAAGATAGTAATAATTGGTCTGAACTTGTGAAGCTGTTTTTTTCTTAATAACTTGAAACTAATTTTTTTTTAATGTTTTGGTGTTATGTTAAAATTCCTTAGTTAGAATTACCTTAGTAGCCGGGCGGTGGTGGCGCACGCCTTTAATCCTAGCACTTGGGAGGCAGAGGAAGGCGGATTTCTGAGTTCGAGGCCAGCCTGGTCTACAGAGCGGGTTCCAGGACAGCCAGGACTACACAGAGAAACCCTGCCTCGAAAAACCAAAAAAAAAAAAAAAAAAAAAAAAAAGAATTACCTTAGTAAATTTATAGCTTATTGTAGAGAGGTTCATTCAATTGAATTAAATAAAAATATATTTAATAGCTCCCAGTATCTTACCTGTGTTTTCCAATTTGATTGGGTATTATGTTACCTGTGGTTGCTTCAGTATTTTTGTTGCCTCCCTGTAACTGTACTTTAATAGTACTTGTTTGCAGCAGGTTCTATTCTGAATAGAAAAGTACACAAGCAGGCAACGCCACCCTTTCTTAGCTGAACCAACTCAGAAATGAGATAAAAAAAGAGGACAAGGTGATGTGCTAGACATTTCTTTCTCATCGCTGGAACTAGAGACTTGAGCGGAAGCAACATAAGGGAAGAAAGATTTATTTTGGCTCACGGTTTAAACGGGTACAATCCATCATGAGAGAGAAGACACAGCAGAGTTCACGGCAGGAGCATGCCGCTGAAACACCTCAGGCCACCAGGAAGCAGGGAGAGACAGGAAATGGGCCAGGGCTCTAAGGCAAGAGCCCCTCCCCAAAATGGCACAATTCTTCCAGCTAGGTCCCATCTCCTAGAGATTTTACAACTTCCCAAATCAGCTCTACAAGCTGGCACCTGTAAGAAATAATAATTAATAATAATGATGATGATGATGATAATAATAATAATATGGTCCATTTTGAAAAGTGTCTTGATGCTCAACTACAAATGAATAGAAAACAATACCTCTCAACTCAAACTAAAAGTTTAGAGTAGAAAATTACTAACAGCCCAGCTTGCCTAAGGACCTACAACACATGCTAAGGTCATGTGGCTGATCAACTTTAAAATAAACAGAACGTGAAATGCAGAAATGAACACATATGCGGTCTTTGTTGGAAACAGACAAATATAAGCAGCAAAGGAGATTAAAAGCTTAGAGGGAGAACCCAGGTGATGTACAAGATTGGATCCTTCTGATTATTCAGTCAAAGTCTAAAGGGGAAAAGGGACCTGCATTGGGGGTTGCAAAAACTGTTCTCTGTGCTCAATGTGCCCCCCATTCTGGGCTGGTGCCTGGCTTTGCCAAGTGGCAACAATGAATTGCCATACTTTCACTATTCCGAGTCTACAGGGCTCTTATTATGAAGTGAGGATCCATATTTCCCACACCACCGAGTGTTTAAGCATGTAAACCTGTAGAGAACAATTTATATGCAAACCCTAGCAGGAAGCTAACTCCTCGATTTTATTTTGATGCAGCTAATGAAACATAAGACTAATATTTATCGGGAAGCAGAGCTCCTGATACTGAACCTCTTATAACTTTGACCTTGTCATGAAAAAGAGGATGCCACCCTGGTAGGCAGTCTTAAAGCAAAATGAATCCTCGGTTCGGAAGTCTGCACTCAAGAAAAAAAGAAAAGCATGACTAAACATCCAACTTCCTAGCTCAGTAGTCCTCTCTCCTGGGTAGAAAAAGCTCGGAGTTTTTTGATCCCCTTTTCTACGTGGAAAGGCTGGGGATGCCACTCAGTGGTAGAGTGCTTGCCTAGAATGCCACAAAGGATGCTTGAGATGTCCCGGGGACACGCGGTGAAACAATTGAAGGGAAAGGGGCGAGGCTGAAAATAGAGGAGTATCCTACAATAGATGATAGATAGACTAGCCCAGGGAGAGAGCATAGAGAGGAGAAGGAGTTTGTGAACGCAATCTTGGAACTGTAGGGATGAAAGGAAGAGAAAGATGAGCAACTGCATTGAGATAACTGAAAGGTTGAGAAAAGATCGGCTCAGAGAACAAGGAGGGTTGGCTCAGTGGTAGAGCCTTGGTGTGCAAGATACCGGGTTCCACCCCCACAAGGGGGCGGAGGAAGGGTAACGTGGCTTTGGCAACAGGAAGATAGGAAGGGCACAGAAATTTGATGGGGTCGGTCAAAGATCTAGAGTGTGAAAAGTAAGGGTTTGGAGACAGGTGATCATCGCCGATCAACACCGAGTACCAAATCCTTGACTCATTGTTGTCACAAGAGATTCCCGCAGCGCTCTTCCGACTCTTGAAAGCCAACCCGTGACTAAAGGGCGCAGGGGTGGAAATCATCCTTCCAAGAACAATTGCACTTCAGTTATAACCTTGGAGAAGGCCAGCTCGGGTTAGAAACGGGAGGTCCGGCTTCCCGCCGGGTCTGCGGGGAGGGCGGGCGCGCTCGCGAAGGCCCGCCCCTCGGCGCAGCGCGAGCCTTCCCTGAGCGCGGCACTGCGGCTGCGCGGGCCGGGCGCGCGGAGGGGGCGGGGACGCGGAAGGCGGCGGCGGCGGCTGCGGCGTGAAGCGAGAGCGAGAGCGGGCGCGCGGGGCGGGTGCGCCCGACGGCGTCCGAGGGTGCGGCGGCGCGAGGCCTGGGGGCGGCGACGCGATGCTGGAGACCCTGCGCGAACGGCTGCTGAGCGTGCAGCAGGATTTCACCTCCGGGTGAGTACGCGGTGGGCGGCCGAAGGGGTCCCCGCGCCGTCGCGCGGGGGAGACAACGAACTTCGCAGCGTCCCGGCGGCGGCACCGAGCCCCTTCGGTCCCAGCGGGCGGGATGCCCTCCTGCCTGGTCGCAGGGCAGCTCTGCTTAACCGGCCGGGATGATCACGTGAGAGGCTGTGTCCTCCGCACTGGACGCCCGCGGGCCTACCCCGGGCAGGACTCACCGGGCCCCCGCCTCACCCTCTTCTTTCTGCCGGTATACCGGACCATTCGGCCCGATCCTTGATCACCCCTTCTCCGGCCTGCTCTGCCTTTACCCCGGTTTAACTAAACCCTGGTGGAGGAGCTGGGCCAGAGGGACAGAACTGGAGCGAAGCTGTTCCCACCCGGAGTTGCCTAAACTTTGGACGCCCCGGGAACCTTTCGCAATCTCCTGGCTCTCGCCTCTCCGAGCTTGGGTTAAACCGGAATGTCACGGGATTCCGATGTGCTGCAAAGTCTGGGAACTTTAGTGGGTACCAAGCTGCCTAAAAGACTATTGTAGGATTTTACCACTTACATCTGACTGCGAGCTACCCAGTCTCTTGTCTCTGCTTACACTAGCTACTTACTGTAGGATAGTGGTGAAGTGCTTATCTCGCAGTTAGTGGCCGTGTTAAATTGGCCGTAAGCACTGTTTGTAGGGTTTTTCGTATTTAATTCCTTTCACTGCTTTACAAAAAGTGTCACATTGTAAAGGATCTGCCATCCTTTTGGCTTGTTCGGTTTTTGTTTTGGTTTTGGTTTTGAGACAGTGCCTAACGCTGCAGCCCGGATCGGACTTGAACTGATGGGAATACTACTCCTGCTTCAACTGCCCCCAACCCTGTGATTTCAGGCATCCACCACCATCCCCCACCCCACTGCTGGTCTGTCATGTGTTTGGAGAGTGTTTCTAATGTGAGGACACCTTTGTCATAATGCTACTTTAATAATTAATGGGAAAAATGACAGCTGATCTCCCATTTCGTGGAACAAAAAAATGCTTATACTGTTTGCCTGTTGAATAATAACAAACTGGCAGATACTGTATATAATGTATATAAAGCATTACTGATGATTTTAGTTTTGTGTTCTTGTCAATATTAATTACGGGTGCCTAAGAAATTATTCAGGGATAAGTGTTATTTCATGCTTGCATTTTTTTTTAAAGTATAAATTTAGGAAAAGTAACTTCCTTTTTTGAATGTAAACTTTAAAACCTTTGGTGTATTGCCGAGTGACCAAGACTAAAACCTACTTGAATATCCTTCTGTTACTCCTTCAAGGAATTCTTTGATGGCTCCGCAGTCTCTTTGGTAGTTGCCCGGCGTGTAGATCTCATGTTTGTCTCAGAACTCATTCCTGGGCTTTATGTTTGCTTGGGAATGTGGACTCTGGACTGCACAGCACCACACCATCTTCAGAGATCTGGATAGCTTAAAAGGTTGAGAGTTTAGTTAGGGACAGAAGCTAAGGAGCTATGGTTAGGACCCCTTGGAAATCGATGTCATAGCCTGGGGCCAGTTCCGTTAGACAACATCCCGAGAAAGTTTTGTTCTGTGTAGGTTCTTATGTCTGAACTTCCTTTCTGACAGGTTTCTTAGCTGACAGGTCAGCAGTCTGCACCATCCTCCTGTTTCCCGGCAGGGACAGGACAGTCTTCAAGTTATGTGTGTCTGCCAGTTGAAAGGGCCATTCTAACTGCGCGGAGGACCTCGATTTCCTACACTTTCTTTACTACCACAACGAAATCCATCTTTCTAACCCGTCCAAATTCCTGCCTGAGAGGTGACCTACTCTGTTTTACATACTTGGCCATTTTGGCCTTGGCTAAGAAACTAACCGCAGAAGTTAAGGACATGTTTCTGTTGTAACAGGCTCTGAGGGGTTCAGTTGAGCTATGGCAATCACCTCCGAAGGCCATCAAAGTGAACCTGGTGTCCCTGAAGGACCCTTGGTAGGTAGAGCAAGTGTTCTGCAGACAGAACAGCTGCCTTCTAAAACAGTTGTTAAGTATCCTGTGCTCAAGTTGCTCTGAGTTTGATGTGTGTAGCCTTGCTCCTAAGACCTAGCAGGAACCGTGACTCTCAGATTTTATGCTCATTTCTGTTTCTGAAAATTTATGTAGCTGGAGTCTTAACTCCAGGCAAATTCCCTTTTTAATTTTCCTTATCCATGTGTATGTGTGTCTCTGTGTATGTATATTAATTATGTATGTGCAGGTTATCCATGTGTATGTGTGTCTATGTGTATGTATATTAATTATGTATATGTAGGTTATCCATGTGTATGTGTGTCTCTGTGTATGTATACTATGTATGTGCAGGTTATCCATGTGTATGTGTGTCTCTGTGTATGTATACTATGTATGTGCAGGTTATCCATGTGTATGTGTGTCTCTGTATGTATACTATGTATGTGCAGGTTATCCATGTGTATGTGTGTCTCTGTGTATGTATACTATGTATGTGCAGGTTATCCATGTGTATGTGTGTCTCTGTATGTATACTATGTATGTGCAGGTTATCCATGTGTACGTGTGTCTCTGTATGTATACTATGTATGTGCAGGTTATCCATGTGTATGTGTGTCTCTGTGTATGTATACTATGTATGTGCAGGTGCCCGCAGAGGAGAGATGAGGGCATGGCATGTCCTGGAACTGGAGTGACAGACAGCTGTGAGCTGCCATGTGGTTGCTGGGAACCAAACTTGAATCTTTGGAAGAACAAGTCTTTTTAACTGCTGAGACGTTTCTCTACCCCCTTCCCCAAAATAGGACTGTTTTGTTGTTCTCCTAAGAGGATGACATCTTAGTGACTAAACCATGTCCTCCACGACTCTCCTCTGAGCCGGGGAACTGTCGTCTTCCCAAGTGCAGAATGGTCCAGCTGGTCTGGCTGACTGTAGGTAGGGCCCCTCCTCACCTGAGCATCCAGTGCTCCCTGCTGCCACCTGTTGTGTTTAGTGCTGATGTAATTGTGCTTGGCCTCCAGAAGGGGTTGGTGGGGATGACTAGAGCAGAGCTCCATCCCCACCGCTACAGGGGAGTCATCATCTCTCCAGGGTAGAGGCCCGTTGGGGAGATGCACCCACACACCTCTTCTGTGCTCTATAAGGAAGCTCAAGAAACTCATTGGTTCCCCAAAGTGAACTTCGTAGATAACGTGTCTTGGTTTGTCATTGGGACCCTAGGGGCAGGAAAAGGTCTCCCTGAAGAAAGGAACTTTAACTACAAGAGGCCACAGTATCTACATTCCATTCAGACGTAACGGGAAATGTAATGTACAGTCATAACTGTTACAGACAGGATAGAGGTTATAGAATCTGGAGGAATCTAGGTGGTCCGTAGGTCTCTAGCCTCCTTTCATTTCTTCGTGTGGGGAATAGGAGCCAGTGCCTCCCCCACACATGCTAGGCAAGTGCTTTACTGCAGAGCACCGTCCCGCGCCCTGTGGCCTTTCCTCTTAAACTTTTATCCGTGGTACCAGCACCAGCACCAGCACCAGCACACACCTGGTGCTGGGATTACATCACGTTCTTTCCCCCTAAACAGTCGAACCCAAAAACCTTGGAACTGGAGGACACTTTCCTGAGTTCTGTTTACAGTTCACGTGGTTCTAGGAGCCATTTTAGGGATTTCCTATAGAACAGGCTCTGTTTTTTAAAGAAGTGTTCACCATGCCTGCTTGTTTCCATGCATGCTTCTTTCTGCCTTGTTTGTTTTTAAAGATTTATTTATTCATTTTATGTATGTGAGTACACTGCAGTTGCCTTCAGACACCCCAGAAGAGGGCAGCGGATCCCATTACAGAAGGTTGTGAGCCACCATGTGGTTGCTGGGAATTGAACTCAGGACCTCTAGAAGAGCAATCAGTGCTTTAATTGCTGAGACATCTCTCCAGCCCTCTGTTCCTTTCTTGAGAGACTGGGTTGGCCCTGTGGGAAACCACTGAAAGTGCATACTTCAGTGGTTTTTGTTTGTTTTTCTTTTTAACCTTTGAGCAGCTATGAACAAACTTGTAGGTATTAGGATGTAAAGCCCTTTGGAGAACTGGAACTCAGATCCCCTGAAGGTTCAGGCTCATGCACTTGCTTGTGTTCCCTGTTTGTCATGCTTCCGGAGGCCCCACTGCCCCAGTCTCTTCTTGTTCAATATCTTTGCTCTTTTCTCCTCTTCCATAGGCTTAAATTGCCAAAGAAGAGTATCTAAGAATTTAATTTAGTGTGGTCTGTAGGCAAAGCTTTGCTTGTGATGTTGACTTTTCTAGGATTTCAGCTCTTTATTTCTTAGGTTCTGAGAATGGAACCCAGGACTGTGGTAGACAGGCAGCTGTCACTAAGTTACTCCCTCAGCTGATCCACCCCCCCTTCCCTCCCTCTATATAAGTTGTGTGTGAGTGTGTGTATGTGCAGGTGCATGTACCCATATATACAGAGACAATAGTACCAGGTGCCTTCTTCTTTTGTACTCCACTTTAATTTTTATTTTTTAGATTCATTTGTTTTATGTGTGACTGTTTACCCGCATGTATGTATGTGCAACATGCCCTTTTTATGTCATAGGTGCTTTAGAAAGGTATGAAAGGCCATTTGCTCAGGTTTGCAAAGTACATATGAAGAGATTATGAAGAAATGCAGCTGAGTCTCAGCTCCCAGAGTTACAGAAGCAGTTTCTGCCCTGGTAGTAATGAAGAGCAAAGCCTAATGAACCGACTGCTAAAAGAGAACAAGTCCTTGGTTTGTACATCCACTGAAGGCATCTCCATTGGGCTTTGAAGAATAACGATGGACTGTTACAGGTTTCAGTAAAGGTACTGTAGAAAGGGAAGCTCTTATAGGAGGAATAGCTGGGAAGGAAGTTCAGGACCTGGAAATAGAGAATTTTTCGTGCTTTGTTTAATCTATCAAATATTTGTCCTGTGCTTGTTTTGTGTTAGACCCTATTTTGGACACTGGGACTACAGCACAGAAAACCTAGGAAGTCAGGACATTTTTTCATCCTAGTGGCCGTAGATAGAATATCTAGAATGTCATAACTGTTGTGCTAACAGATTGAGGAATAGACCTACATGTGTTTCTGTGTTTGGCATTAGGGATGAGGAACAGAAGTCACGAGTGAGCCAGGTAGGAGATGGTGAGTCTGGAAGACTTAGAAGAGGACTGGCCGTGACAGGCGCTGGTTGAGCTGTCGGCAGTGAGAGGAAGATGAAGGATGTAGACATGGTGAATGTTAGTTTTGTATCTACATGCAGGATGGCATATACAAACATGAAGGAATACGAAAAGACTTGAGGGAACAGGGGCAGTTGACAGTGATCTCATGATCTCAACATCTAAGAAGCTGTTGGAAACTGAAGATATCCTCAGGAAACGGGTCAGAACAGAGCAGCGTATTTGGGATACATTAGGGCAAAGGTGGTTTGAACATACTTTTTCTTTTTTGAGTATGTGCCACTTTGGTGTGAAATTTCTCAGACTGCAGAGCTTAAGGGATCATATACACTTTTAAGTGTAATGGTTTTTCTTTGAGAGTCACCCCTGTGTGTGTGTGTGTGTGTGTGTGTGTGTGTGTGTCTGTGTCTCTGCCTCTCTCTCTCTCTCTCTCTCTCTCTCTCTGCCACACACAGAATAAGAGAGATATGTAAAAACTAAACATAATAGATTTGATTTTGATTTGTGAACAGAATTTAAGGTGGAATGACAGAGGTGGAGGTGGTTACATAATTGCATCTTATAATCAAAGGTGCTAACTTGCGGGTTTTGCGGCTTTCCAAAGCACCCATCGTCCCCTTTGCTACTAGCTGATGATGTAGACAAGGTGGGCGTTGATGGGCTCACAAGTGAAACGCTGTCCATGCAGTCCTGTGCAGCTGATCCAGCTAGCAGATTTGATTGTCACTGTAGTTAGCTGTAGTGTTTCACACGAGTCTCTAATTCTCTTTACAGTTTTTGAAATTACTTCCCTTTCATAGTAAGAACCCTGCATTCTAGTGTCTTCAGAACTTGAAGAAATAAATGTGCTAGTGTAAACTAACATGTCTGGAGCCTATAAAAATAAAATTACTGAGCAGTTATAACAAACTTGAGGTTTAGTGCTTCGGACTGGAAAGTATGCTTTAGTTTATTTAGTAGGAACGTCCATGTGTTAGTATTCTTGCAGCACTTGAACCATCCTGAGAGTGTGTGGTTTGGAAAGAAGACTGAGAATAGGGTGGGATCCATTCATAGGAACTGGCACATTGAGAAGCTCTGTGGTATGTCACCCTGGCTCAGTAATATGCATAGCTTTTCATTGTGTGTGTGGTTACTGTGTCCATGTTTGTGAATATGTATGACTGCTTATGGAGCCCAGAGGCCATGCTGGGGGTTTTGTTTGTTTTTCTAAATCACTTCCCACCTTGCTTTGTTTTTTGAGATAGAGTCTGTCCTTGAGCCTGGGACTCATCAATTCCACTAGGCTGGTTAGCTGCCTGTCCCAGCTTCTGGATGCTAGCATTACAGATGCTGCCCTGGCTTTTACAGGGTTCTCTGGGCCTGAACTCAGGTCCTCAGGGTTTGTTGATGGAGTTTTGCAAAGTAAGCTGTCTCAGCCCTACTTTTCAACTTTCTTGATAGTGATAAGCTTTTGTTTTTATCAAGTAACAATCATACTTTTCATTTGGATTTGACCTGAATTTTCTCAGATTGCCCCCAGATCATATTATAATTTTTACTTAATTGTTGGCAAATCTGTATGGTTGGATATAATACTAGTATTTTATATTTGAAGAAACTTGGGAGTTTACCAGGATAAGAGTTTTCTTCCCAGTGTCCATGACATTGGGGAATATGAAATAGACTCTGTTGGTTTACAGCTCAGAATTTGTATAGAAATGTAAGTTGCTCCATGTGAAGATTCTGAACTACTTCCAGTGCTCTTCCCAGTTTCAAGAGTGTTCTTAGAAAGGAACTGGTTGTCTTTTTTTCTTAAGAGGAAAAATGTATATATATTCAATTTCATATTTTTTTATCTAAAAATAAGAATATAGAGCCAGGTATGGTGGAGCATGCCTTTAATCCTAGCACTCAGGCAGCAGAGGTATGTGGATCTTTGTGAATTTGAGGCCAGTCTGGTCTACATAGTAAGTTCCAGGAGAGCCAGGGAGACATGCACAGTGAGACCATGTCTTTAAAAACAAATAAAAAAGAATGGAAAGAAAGAAAGAAAGAAAGAGTAGTAGTTGTGTTGTATAAAAAGAAGAGTCAGGATATGTTTTGTAGAGCCAGGTATAGTGAGGTGGGAGGTGCCTCTGCGGGCCCATGCTCTCCCCTGAGGTACCAGCCACACAATGGGTATAGTGTAAAATAGAATTTAGTTAGCACATGGGAAGTGGAGTTGAGAAGGGAGGAGAGAGAGGTGGTGGGGAGAAAGAAGCGGAGGAGGAGAGGCCAGCCAGGAGGAGGGAGAGGAGGAGAGAGAGGAGGTAGGAGAGGAGGAGGAGGAGGAGGAGGAGGGGCCAGCCAAGAGAGGGGGGAGGGGAAAGGGGAGAGAGAACAAGGCAGAGAGAGTAAGAGGAGGGCCCAAACAGCCCCTTTTATATTGAGCCTGGTCTACCTGGTCACAGCCTGGTAACAGTTGGGCGAGGCTTAGAAGGAATGCCAACAGTTGTAGCCCCTCATCTTTTTCTTTGCTAAACTTTTTCTTGTCCCCTTGGATTTTATTCTAAATTTTGGTACATTGATAGGTTTTGCTGTTTTGTTTTGTTTTTGAGAATGTATGGTGAGGAAAGATTATTTAAAGACTTTCTATTGTTAGAAAAAAAAATTGAGACAAGATCTCAGGCTGTCCTTGAACACTTAATCATCCTACTTCCGCTTCCCCTATTGCTGAGATTATGATGTACTTCCATGTCTAGCTTAAGAACATTCTTTTAATGAAAGCTTCACACACACAGAAATAGAATAGCGATGGAACCCTTGCTTCCACTCTCAGTCAGCAGTCCACAGGGGTTGGCTTCTGTTTCCTGTCGCGGTCAGTCCTGCAGATCTGCTGTACCGTCATGGGGCGGTGCATTCACTGACACGGATGTAACATAAATGTACTGCCACAGTCATGACTAACCAAATTAGCACTGATTCATTGATGTTATCAGTTACTCAGTCCATAATCAGATTCCCTTGCTCTTTAGAAATGCCTTTTTACAGCTGATTTACCCAAATCCAAATCACATAAGTTCCACACATTACATTTGGTTAAAGACCAATTTTTAAAGCAGATGGTTGTTAAGGAGCCGCATAGGGATGTTCTTACTGAATCTTACAGCATTTTATTTTCATTCTCTGTAATAATCTCTCTTTACCTTGTATCCCAAATCAGTTGGGTTTTTTAAGGGGGGGTTCTTTTATGGGTTAGACAGAAAACTCAATTAAATTTAAGAAATTAAAACCTTAGAACTGTGTATTTGAGATACCAAAATAGATAGATGCTATGCAGACTATCTTAGCAGTTACTTCTGAACTCAACTGTAAACATAATCCTACTTGACTGGATACACTGCTGTGTATACCAATCTTAGGAGAACTCTAAATTGTCACAACTTAATGCCTTTCTGAGATTGAAGTGAGCATGGTAGAACATGACTTTAAAAATAGCCCTTTGGCTTTTACCTGTGGAGATTTTTATTGCTTCCAGGACAGCTAGGACTTTATGTAATTAAACTCAGCTAGAAAGATGTACAAATTATTTTTGTAGCAAACAGATTGCTGGTTCTTTTGAACATTGCCATTTTGGGGGTGGGGCGTGGGCTAAAGCCCCTACAGGGTTGAAAAATCTCTTGACTTGTTAAAAGTATATTTTATATTTATATTTGTTACTTTATAGGCTGAAGACTTTAAGTGACAAGTCAAGAGAAGCAAAAGTAAAAAGCAAACCCAGGTAAGTGCACACCAAGAGCTTTAATTGCATGACTTGAATTGCATATAACGTTTGGTTAAGATTGTAAGAAAATTGTTTTATAGACTTTGTGTCTGTAAAACACAGAGTACTTCTTACCACAAAAAAGTATTCATTCTTTCTTTTTTTTTTTTTGGTTTTTCGAGACAGGGTTTCTCTGTGTAGCCCTGGCTGTCCTGGAACTCACTTTGTAGACCAGGCTGGCCTCGAACTCAGAAATCCTCCTGCCTCTGCCTCCCAAGTGCTGGGATTAAAGGCGTGCGCCACCACCGCCCGGCTGTATTCATTCTTTCTAAATATTGTAATACATGGAAATTATGTAGTAAACTTATAAAATGATTGAAAGGCTAAACTGTAATCATTTTACCCTAGGATAGTCAGTAGTTATTGTTACTCATAATTAGTGTGTTAAGATCAGAATACAAACCCTGGACTACTGAAAAGCAAGTTAATAGTGAAACAACTTGATAAAGGAATCCCTGTAGATGGATTACTTGTTTTATAGGTGAACACTAGAACTGTAGAAAGTATATGACCCAACTCAATTTCAACTAAAACAATGAGCTTTGATCCAGCATATTTATTTTCTTATCTAACATATGAAGATGTGTATTGTATGCAAGAGACAATCTGCCTGACAAAGTAACATATGAAGATGTGTATTGTATGCAAGAGACAATCTGCCTGACAAAGTAATATTGCTATGTTGCAGTACATCACTTCTGAAGTAATATACTTTTCCAAAAGTTTCAGTCAGTTGTGTGTTGGTGTTCTGGGTTACTTGGGAAAGAGAGAGCTGCAGCATAAGTTCAGGCTTCTTAAGCTGCTGAGGGGTCACCTCTCAAAGCCGAGCACCGGCAGCTCATAAAAGGCACTTTCAGCAAGTCATGTTTTACAAACCAAAATCTCTTATCTGATCTAGGGGTTGTCTTGAAGGAACCATCACCTAAAACAATTCTCAGTCATGAGAGACTTCCTGATTTGCTAGGCATGTCAAAGGTTCTAAGACTCCTTCAAAGGAACAACCTCATAAAATCTCAGATAACAATCACTGACAAAAGGCTGCTTCAGAGTCTAGGGCCATCACTTTAGATTCATGCCAGATACTATGGTTCTGCTAAAATTCTGCACAACTGTCAGAATTTGCATGCCTGCCTGCATAATTTTATGTGCACTACTTGCATGTAGGTGCCTGCAGAGGCTGCCAAGTCCCTTGGAATTAGCATTATAAGCAATTGTGAGCTGCCTGCTGTGGTACTGGGAACTGAACCCAAGTCCTCTGCAAGAACAGCTTGTGCCATCTGAAGACTCTGCATTAGTGGGTTTAGTCTTCTTTTTTTTTTTAAATTATATATATATATATATATATATATATATAGGTGTTTTAGTCATAGGAGTGTCTACTGTAGAGGCTAGCAGAGGATGTTGGGTCCCCTGGGACTGGAGTTACAGGCAGTTGTGAGCCACCATGTGGTTGCTGGGAATTGAACCCAGGTCCTCTGGAAGAACAGGCAGTGCTCTTAACTGCTGAGCCACTGCTCCAGCTCTTGATTAGTGGCTTTAAAATTATTTACATAATAATCGGCAATGCCACAATTCTTGTGTGTAACAGTTCTTTAAAGATGTGTGGGTCTGTAGCAGCTCTAATAAGTGTTTCTCTTGGCAGGACTGCTCCAAACTTAACAAAGTACTCGGCTGGACTGGAATTACTTAGCAGGTACAGTATTTTCCTTCAAAGAAGGTGTGCTTTTAATGTTTGTTTGAAATACTTTACAGTTGTACAGTTAAAACACCTAAATGTGATGCAAATGCAATGTCTGGCAGTTGTTAGCTTCTTTTCCTTGAAGGCTTCTGCTTTTGCTGCTCAGTACAAAGGCCATTCATAGTTTGGATAGAAAATCACTATTGATTTTACTTGTGATGTCTCCAAATTAGAGAACCCAATTTGTTTTTTGTTTGTTTGTTTGCTTGTTTTAAGGACGGGGTTTTCTGTAGCCCAGGCTAGGACTGTGTTCTGTGTAGCAGATGAGCACTTTGAACTTCCCGATCCTCCTGCCTCCACCTCCTGAGTGTTGGGATTACAGGCCTGTACCACCAGGGCTGGTTTATGTGGTGCTGGAGCAAGGCCAGGGCTTTGTGGACTTGGTTTAGGGACATACTCTATGGTCTTAATTTTATACCACGTATTTCTCAAACCATTTCTATTGACATGGTAAGAATAAGATAATGGCTTTTCTTAGCCATGAAACAGAAGCTTGAGCAACAAGAGGAAAAAATGGTAAACATAATGAAAATTAAGCATTTTTCTTGTTACTGTTGGCCACAAAGAACACCATCAAGAAAGCTAAACAAAAACCCACAGGAAAAGAAAATACTTGTATATTGTTTGATCGATGAAGAGCTAACATCTGTAGTATGTAAAGAACATCCGTAACTTGGCAGTAAAAATGTGGCCCAGTGAAGAGACAGAAGATTAGAATAGACATCTCTGAGTGAAGATACACAGACGTCTGATAAGAACATGGAAAAATGTTCAGTGTTATGTCATCATTAAAGTAGTACTGATAAACCCAGCAGTCAAATACCACTCCATGTCCGTCAGCATCTCCATCTAGAGAGGTGTACTGTACCAGTTATGGCAAGCGCCTGTGCGAGGTAACATCTCTTTTCCCCAGAGAAAGGGTCCCTCTGCATAGCTCTGAACTACATAGAATAGGTCGGCCTCAAACTGCATCTAGGTTCTTATGCTAGGCAAGCTAGCACTGAGCTACGTGCCCAGCCTGTTTTCACCCAACCTGTTTCAGCCACAGCAAGGTCGCCATATATGTGATTTCTCTTGAGTATTTTACTCTTCTCTTTAAATGGCTGACACTTAATTTAAAAAAAAAGGAAAAGAGATGATGGGAGAGTGAAGTCAGGTGCTGGCCTTTTAAATGTGCTTAATGTCTCTGACATGACTGTGAGGGACTTGCAGTATGGCTTCTTCTGTCTCTACCTCCCTGCTCAGACACAGTAACTGGTAACCAGAGCACAGATGTCTAATAACTACCAGATAGATTTCTTTTTTTTCTTTTTTTTTTAAAGATTTATTTATTATATATATATATAGAGAGAGAGAGAGTGCACCGTATCTATCTTCAGACACACCAGAAGAGGGCATCAGATCCCATTATAGATGGTTGTGAGCCACCATGTGGTTGCTGGGATTTGAACTCAGGACCTCTGAAAGAGCAGTCATTGCTCTTAACCACTAAGCCATCAATCCAGCCCACCAGACAGGTTTCTTATTACCTGTCCTTACTCTGCATAAGCTGCTTTAAGTACATGACCACAGCGGTGGGACCTGGGGGCCCCTGGGCATGGGTAGCTGCTACAGTAATAAAGCCAGATTGATCATTTTGAAGTGGGTTTTCCATCCAGGCCGCCCCTCAGTTAGCAAGCTGTCAGACAGGTTTCAGGGAACAACTTCTGTCAGTTTAAGTGGGTGAAGGCAGAGAGGTGGACTCCTAGTGCTTCCTGGTCTCTCATCTGTCCTCTTTGTCCTCTCAGTCAGAGCTTTGCGCGCGCGGGTTTGTGTGTATGTGTGTGCGCGCGCGCACATTTGGAGGTCAGAGTTCTATTATCCCTAAGATACCCACCCTTTTGTTTTGCTTTGTTTTGTATTTTGAGACAGGGTTTTCCCTGGCCTGGAACCTGCCTAGTAGGCTAGGCTGGCTGGCCGTTGAACCTCAGGGATCTGCCTGACTCCAACTGCACAATGCATAAAAGTGGCCACCATTGTGACTAACCTCTCCCCTTAGTGTAGAATAGGTTTTTAAGAATCAGTCTTTCAAATCCCTAGAGCTCTGCTGCTCTATAAAGCAGTTTTTCTTGTCTAGCACAGAAGTTGTTGATATGTTAATCTGCTATGGACTCTTCCACTAGGACTGCCATCGTACATAGAGAATGTGTTCAGTAATTATTTGAATGAATTACTACATTATGAGAATATTTTTTCCTTTGATTTTTTTTTTCCATCACTGACTTAAAGAAATGTGAAAAGAAAAAATTTGATTGAATATATAGGCAGGGTCATTTCTTAGTAAAATGTTGTAAAGTTACCATGCACTCAGGTGACTATGGAGATGCGCTTCAAGGCTGCATGAGGTGAATGACATTTGCTTTGAGGGATTCTCTTGATTAAGTTGGTCTGTGGGCTTGTCTGTGAGGGTGCTGTCTTGATTATACTAATTGAGGGCAGAAGACAATGGGCACATTGAGAGTGGCACCACTCCTTGGCCGTTTATCCTCTCAGGAATGATGTTTTGAAAGTTGAAACTGACAGTTAAGACCCATGAAAGGCTAAGTAGTATGTCTTTGTAGTTGTTGTAATAGACTGTTTACCTTTCTCCAGCCTTGCCCAATAACGTAGTAGCCTCATAGTAGAGAAAATGGTTAGGTGTAGTAGTCCAGAGTCACCTGGGAAAGAAGTCTCAAGGATGGATTGTCTAAATTAGGTTTGCCTGTGGGCACGTCTGTGGGGACATTGTCTTGATTATGTAAATCGGTGTGGGAAGGCACACTCCCTGTTGGTGATACCATTTCCCTGACAGGGAATCTTAGCTTCTGTAAGGGTAGATCGCGTAAGCTGAGTACCTACTGTGTGACCGCTGTTGGCTCTTGACTGTGGGCGCAATGTGACTAGCTGCTTTAAGCTCCTACAGTCTCCATTTCCCCAAAATAGTGCCTTATAACCTGGAATTATGAACTAAATAAACCTTTGCCCTGAAAGCTGCTGTCGTCAGATGTATTATCATAGCAACAAGAAGAGAAACTGAGACATCCGGTTAATCTGTGTCATTACTTAGGGAATGACACATCAGCAGAAAAGTGACAGACTTGGTGTGAGGGGGGACATACTATAAGGAGAGAAGCCTGTGAATGCTAGTGGAAGGGAAGTGGGCGTGGACGGGATCAGTTTAAATGGAGAGCAGTGGTTAGTTTGCTCTTTTCTGTTGGTCAGGAAAGTGATGGCCATAAAGTCTTGGATTTGAAGTTAGTGAGTTCATTCTTTTGCTTAGCAGACATTTAGTAAGTTCTCTGTGTTAATTACTGAGACAGCAAAGGTAGAAGAGTGTAATTCATCTTGGCAACTCTGGTACCTAAGGGTGCCTGGCATTCAATAAACACTTGCTGATTCTAATTGATACTTACAGTTAGATGCACCAGAGGAAAAGACCTCAAGCTTTTTGTTAGTTGGCAATGACAGTTAGGGCTGTCATTGTTACATTAATTGTGTAATGTTGTACAGTGCTTTTCATTACATGTGGATACTGTAACCATTGATGGGATTATCAGATTAGCTTTCCTATCATAATTCAACAGGGCAGTGTCTCTGTGACTTTGAAGGCAGCTACCATGAATTCACGGAATATGTTTGTTCTGATAACTTTTTTCTAACTTTATTGCTTCTTTGTGAGTTTCACATTATACACACCAGTCTTGCTCATCTCCCCTTCCAGCCTCCTCATATCTGCCCTTCACCCTTGCAACTTTCACCCCAAAATAAGAAAACAAACAAAACAAAACAAAAAGAAAAACAAAGCATAGAGAAACCCCTCACTGTGGAAGCTGTAATATGTCACAGTGTGTCCCACATTATGTCCTTCTGTCCATACATCTTCACTTGCTAATGCTTATTGCATTGAGTCCTTGGTCGGATTAGAGGTGACACCATCAGTATTGGATCTTCGCTGGGACCCCTCCCAGTTATCCTGTTGTTGCCCTGTGTCATGAGATCCTGCAGCTTTGGATCGGCAGGACTGGCCCTTTGGAGGGTCTCAGCCATTCACAGATAACACAGATTTTGAAGTGGGCCCTGGATCTGGGCAGGGCTGGTGGCTGAGCCAGTCACCAGGATGTCTTTCCTTTATCCACACCATCAGGGTGAGCTCTCCAGCACTGCCCTGGCTAGGCCAGAGGGAGGGTCAGCTCTTCTGCTTTCACAACCCTCAGGGCTAGAGCACTTGGACCTCCACCATCAGGGCCAGCTCCACTGTGTCGCCCAGGTGAGATGCAGGCCCCCCTCCCCAACCCCTAGTGCTATAGGCAGTGAGGGGCAGGGCCTGCTCTCCTGCTCTCATGCCCTCAGGGCCAGCTCTCCTGACTACCTACCACAGATGTTGAGAAGAGCATCACCCCTTCCAACCCATAGTACCTCACAAATGGTGGGGCCAGCTCTCCCAAGCTTGAGCTCTTGTCCCTGGGCTGGCTCACCTGCGACCCTTTCACCAGGGCCTGCCCTCCCAAGTGCTGTAGCTGGCAAGGGCAGATAATAACTTTAGATGATGAAAAATCAAGTTCTCTCCCAGCAACCATATAGATAAGATTGCCTTCAGAAACTGTATCTTACCTTTCATTTGAAGGGCTAGATGGCTGAGCAGGTACTTGCTGGATAAGCCTGGAGACCTGAGCCTGGTTCCTGAGCCTGTGGAAAGGTGGAAAGAAAAGCACTTCCATGGAGTTGCCTTCTGACCTCCACACATGTGCCATGGCATGCTCTCACACAGTAATAGCAATAGTAACAGTTAAAATTGAAAATTTTATTTTGAGATGATTTCATCTTTATGAAAACATGACAAAATTAGAGCAAGATATTCTTCCCAGTGTTTGCATTTCGTATAACTGGAGCATGATGATCAAACCAGAAAATTAGCGTTGGTAACTGTGTTACTGCAAACAGATTCATCCGGACTTTGTCACTTACTGACACCTTCATTCTGTGTCCAGGACCGAGCACATTTAGTCAGTTTGCTGCCTCTTTTCTCTTTGGTCTGTAATAGGTAATGAGCTCTGTGACCTTGATGACTGCAGACTGCCATCTCCTCTTCCTAGTGCCTTTCCATCAAAAATACCAAAGTGCCTGCGTGTCCTCCACTCTGTGGAGTGTCTTACTGCAGTTGGTATTAACCTTGGTCGGTTGTTAAAGCATCCGCCTGCTTTCTTTTGTCTCCACGGTGAACATTCTTTCGAGAAATTTTGAGACTGGTTCTTTTCAGTTTCATACCAATTAGGAGTCTTTGTTGTCAGTTACTTCTGTTGTATTTATTCAGTAACTAGACTGTATCTATTTTGATTTCTTCTAAGTGACTAATTTTATTTCTGCTATAAAGAAAAGTTTTTCTGAGTCAGAGAGATGGCTCAATGCTTAAGAGCACTCGTCCTTTCAGAAGACCCACCTACATGGGGGTTCACAGCTGTCTAGAACTCCAGTCCAGAGGGGCCAACACCCTCTGGCCTCCTTGGCACCAGGTGCATACGTGGTGACCAGGTACACATGCAGGCAAAGGACTCACAGGTGGGAGACAGTAATTCTCAAGGTTTTATAAGGCAGCAGTGGTGGTTTCCACAGCTGTAACTCCAGCACTTGGGAAGCAGAGGCAGGAGAGTTGCTGGGCATGTGAAGCCGACTTGGTCCGTAGAGCAAGCATGGTGACAGCTAGTTTTACATATTGAGACTTTTCTCTGAAAAGGAAGAAAATTGTTTTTCTCTTTTCTATTTAAAAAAAAATTCAACTGTTTGTGTGATTAGGGCCTCTGGTATTTTATTCTTCGAGTTGCCGTCTATACTCTTGTGACATGTGGCATTATTTTTTTGCCTCATTTCTGCAGCCTGTATATTATAAATGTGTTTCCTTTCGATGTCTGTGTACATTTTAAATTATTCTTTGCATTTTTAGGTATGAGGATACGTGGGCTGCACTCCACAGAAGAGCCAAGGAATGTGCAGACGCTGGCGAGGTAGAGTTTGCTGACCTTACCCTTTGGCAGTTCCTCTTTCAGTCCTAAGTGCCAGGTCCAGCCAGAGTAAAAGGGTTGTTTGGTCTCTCTGATTTGCAATATTGAAAGAAGAGGCTGGACCCACAGTACTGAGTTCTGGGTCCTGTGTACTGAAGACTCATTACCCATCATGTAGTGTAAGTGTGGGTGTGCAGGGCTGACAGGAAGGCAGTGAACAAGTGTTCAGTTACAAAACCCATGTATGTGCACATGTGTGTATTGGAAGCTCTTTGAAATGCACTAAGCCTGTAAAAATTAAGGGAATGGTGAAAATGAGGAAATGAAATCACCATGGTTATTAACAAAGCCAGGAGGCTAGAGCCAGAAGCTGGGGGCTTTGTCCGTGGTGCCCTGATTCTGAGGTGCTTACATGTGCCCTTTGACCTTTGAACTGGCTATTATTTCCTGGTGAATGGTTAAAGTAGGGAAGGAACAGGGAAACCCGAGAAGCCTCAGAACAGTTGGTAAAACTAGTTTCCTTCCTGGATTTGATACTGTGTTTTGTCTTCACATAGTGTAGGCTTCTGAGTTAAGAAATGAATGTCAGTTGTATCTTTTGACACCCAAGAAATCCCCCATGGATCAGAGTTTACTCCTAAGTCCCTCAGCTGTTCACAGATTAATTAAACTCTGTCTTCCTCCTCCTCCTCAAAACAAAACAAAACAAACAAACAAACAAAAAACAATCTAAGTTTGAGTGACCAGAAGCAAAGATGACCTCTGAGGCTGTCCTGAAAGGTAAATAAACACTTTAAAGATGAAGTCAGAGGTGACGATGAACACAGCATTTGACAGACTGAAGCAGGAGGATTGCTCTCATCTTGAGCTCAGTCTTGGCTACAAAGAGAGTTCCAGGCTCTTCTGGTTTATACAAATTAACTGTCTTAGGAACATAAAAACAAACCAAAAAACAAACAAACAAAAACCCTCTCAGTAATGTGTTTTTGAAACTTACAAATGTGTACATGTCTTTTTCACTATTGCTTAAACTTGTGTTCACATCAGGTCTGTTCCTGATAAAACAACAGCTTTTTATCAGATACAGCATCAATCTCAGGGCAAGTAGATGAGCTATTCAGCCCCTAGAACATATTCTTCTACGCACATTCTTTTTTTTATTTTTTTATTTTTTTGGTTTTTATAGCCCTGGCTGTCCTGGAACTCACTCTGTAGACCAGGCTGGCCTCGAACCAAGAAATCCGCCTGCCTCTGCCTCCCAAGTGCTAGGATTAAAGATGTGCGCCACCACCGCCTGACCCTAGAACATATTCTTATATGCTTGTAGGATTCAGAGCAGTGTCTTATAAAAGCACACAGCTGTGGTTGGTTGTAATTTGATTGCTTAAAAGCTTTGTCTAAGCAGTTATGATCTCCCCCCTCCCCACAATCTGCTAGACTTCTAGTGTTTTCCTTTTAATTCCTGTTCTTGTGAAATAGTTTCCAGTCTTTAGATTGAACTCTTAGGAATCATGGTTTTATTTAGCAGTCTGAGTTGTCAAGTAAGCTGAGTAGACTCCCTGTCTGCTCAGGGTGCATCTCCTGTGACAGGAGTGGAGGATACAATTTCTGTTTTCATCTTTGGTGCCCTTGTCTGTTTTGGTCTGACACAACAGCCTGGCCTCTGCCTTTTCTTCATCCATAAAGTGGTGTCAGACACCTCTTAACCCTGCTTAACAAACAAGCTCGTTCAGATAGACTGAATGAACTGTAGAGTTTCATGCTATGTTAATTAGTTTCATTGCTCTGACAAAATATTTGAGCTAATCAACTTAGTAAGGAGAAAGGGTTTATTTTGGCTCATAGTTTTGCTTTGTTACTGGCCCTTTTGCTGTTAGATGTGTTTGTTAGACAATGGGCCATGTTGGGAGCATTTGATGGAAGAACTATGTTCATCTCATTGTAACCCAGGAGCATATCACCCAGAGCAGAGACTGGAACCCCCTAAGTCCTTTCAGAGACATGCTCGTGGTTGATATAGCATTCCCATGCTCAGTCCCACTTATTAAATGTTCCACCATCTCCCAATTACTCCACATACACCGTTAGCTTGCAAACCTTTGAGGGACATATAAGATGTAATTTTTGTAAGATAGTATATCTAAATTACTTAACACAGGGTCTGGCCTGTAGCAAATGCTTAAAGTGTGTTGTATCATTGTATAATCATCTGTGATGATTTCTGATAGTCATTCAACCTCACATTCTCTTAGATTAAAATACTTTAGTGCATTCTGCTCTATTCTTTCTACATATAAAACTTATGTTCTTTATGAAGAATGTAAATTTTAGTTTTGTGTAAAGTTAGAATTAATAAGTCATTTTTAAGCCTTAATATTTAAATATGCTGTACTTTGATTTTTGGTAAGAAGTAGTTATTACCTAAACCTTAAGTTATTTTAGACTTTTCAAGTTATCTAATAAACTATGGTAAGATCTATAATGCCTTAAAAAAGATGATGCTGTGTACCAGGCAAAATATTTTAACTTCTTCTCAAGTTAGTAAGTAATCACCAGTAAATCATTTTTTTATTTGTTTCTGTGTATTTTCTTTTTGTTATTTTTTGTTGTTGTTTACTTTTTGTCTTATTTTTCCTAGGTGTGAATTGTCCAATGAACAGTTTCCTTAAAAGTAGAGTATACGTAGAAGCAGTTAGCTCAGTTTGAACTTTGTGTCTTTGGGTTAGATGCCCGATACAAGGGCAGTCTGAGGTCTGCTGTACAGATGCTGAGTTCCTTCCTTTTCTAAGAAAAACCAGCAACAGAAGTGACCCTGCCTTCAGTGTCATTGCCATCCGTAGACCATGGAGGGTTGCTAAAAACAAACTGGCTGGGCCCCGACTCACTGACTTTGTGCTTGAGATGTGGTTTTCCTGAGCCCCGCTGGTCTGTGTTGCAGCTGGTGGACAGCGAGGTGGTCATGCTGTCTGCCCACTGGGAGAAGAAGAGAAGCAGCCTGACGGAGCTGCAGGAGCAGCTGCAGCAGCTGCCCGCCCTCCTCCAGGACCTGGAGTCCCTGATGGCCAGCCTGGGTAAGTGTGACCTGTGGTGAAAGCAGTTTCAAAGCTCTCCAAGAATTCATCAAGTTCTTAGCCATCACTTTAAAAATAATAGTGCATTCTTATTGTTATAGTTTGATTATATAGAAAATGTATAGAAACTCACTTCTAAAATTTACCACTAATGCTTTCTGCCTACAGTAAGCTAAGGAAACATACTTTTAGTTGTGTGGATTTGTGTGTGTGGATTTGTGTATGTGTGTGTGTTACCGATTTGCCTGTGTGTGCACACGTTTGTATGTATGCAGGTGCTTATGCATATGGAGGAGGAGTCAACTGAGGGTGGGGGTGTAGTTCCTTCGGAGCATCTTGGGATGTTTCATATTGATTTGAGCCGGTATCTCTCACTGTGCCAAGGTACTCACTGGTGAGGCCAGCCAGCGGGCACCAGGGATCTGGCTGTTTCTGGCTCCTTAGTGCTGTGATTAGAAACAAGTAATCATATCATGCTTGTCATTTTATGTATATCCTGGGGTCCGACTCAGGCTGGGTCTTCTTGGTTTAGCTACAGGCATTTTGCTGGCTGAATCTTGCCAGCCTTTGTTGTTGATATTTTTTTTTTTAAGTAACTCAAGACCATCATTAGCTCTTTTGTTTAAAAGTGTAAGTTAAAAAAAAAAGGGAGGGGGGAGGGATTTACAATAACTTTGTCTTGGCTAGAGGATGTACCAAATACTGCTTTTAGAGTTCAGGCTTTCAGAAATTCATGTCTTACAGTATGTTTTCCCTTCAGATGATAGACATGAAGTCAGATGCGTTCTGCTGCATTTGAACTTTGTGGAGGGTTTTTTTCATTTGGATGGGTTTATATTCAGAGAATTATCTGTTGTGTTTGGTACACGTACACTTGAAGTAATATTGTGGGTCACTGCTCTCAAAGGACAAAATTAGAACGATGTAAGATCACAAATGACTTTACTTTTTAAATTCTAAATTATAATTTATTTTAATTCTAAAGTAGAACACTATTTACTAGTGCTTTTACAGCCAGAAAAGAATGTAAGGAAATACAAACAAAAATTAAAGTGGATTAGTCATTTCAAAATTGCTCCGTAGGGCAGGGACTGGGAGGCAGGACCTCGTATTGCCGTATTGAGTTTAGCATAAAAAGCAATAGGTTTCATTGTTATTTCCATATACATACCTTGTACTATCCTTATATCTATCCTCACTGCCATCGTTCTGTCCTTCCTTCTTTCTCTGTGGGGAGAGACAGGAAAATGTAGCATATTTCCTTTCATATGGGACATCTGTGTGCGTGACATGAAGGTGGAAGGGACCATTGGGTGTGGGTAAGCGTGAGGCTGAGGGGCTGTCATGCCGAGGGCCAGGCTCCCACTCAGTTTCATTTTGGAGCTGTGGGATGTCAGCTCCAGTGACTGTTTATTTTGGGACTGATGTATGGAGCCAGGGAAAATGCCTAGTCCAAGATCGTGGCTCCCTTTAATTTTTATTCAGCACTGTTTTCTCCCTTAGCTTAAGCTTGTATGGAAGTGGGAAATGGGAGCTGCATGCACAAAAGATAACTGCTTGAACTCTTCATCCAGTCTTGTGGAGACCAGGGTATCTTTCCTTCTCGACTTTCAGTATCCCCTCTTGAACAGCAGTCACCAGTGGGTTTGCAGAGAGCGTAATTAGCAAATCATAAAGCAGGGGTTTGTGTCCTGGTAGACACTGTTGGTGTTCCTAGGGATGCTGCCGCTGTGATTATTGCCCAGTTGGTGGACCTACAAGATGGAGGGCTTGTTGGGCACCTCTCAGAGACCGTTTCTGTTCTTACAAGAACCTCGTGAATGAAGCCTTTACCATGTACAAAAAGCCTCTATGTACAGAAACAAAGGCTGAGACTGGCTTAAGGCCTCACAGTGAGTAAGACATCAACACATAGCAGTGCTCTGGTGATGAGGCAGCCTTCGGGCACTGTGGTCTTCGTGTCTAGGCTCCTACAGAGGTCTTCTGGGCCTGAGCGCTGTTTCTGAAAGCATGACATAGAAAAGGGACCGTGTGTCTGAGAAGAAATGTAGAAGACCTGTGCTCTCTGGCCCTCTTCTGCATTGTTCCATTTCTGTTGTTTTTCTCCCTATACTTAACAATCCTTCTAACTGGTAGACATTGCCATTCTTAGCAACTTCCTTTTAGCTTACCTGCTTAAACCTTTCCCAGTCACTTGATTTTCTTTGTTTTATACTGGTTGTCCCCTTTTTCCCCCAAAGAGAATATTTTCTCTTTGTAGTTGTTCCTTTGTTAATACCATTTACTAATTGTATACATTATATTGCAATTATTTTCATAGTTATTTTTATTTGAGAATTGCAGCCTAAGTATTTTATTCTTAAAATATATTTTGTTTTGAGGCTACAGATATCAAATGACTGAGAGGCTGAGGAAGGATCACTACTAGTTAGAGGCCAGCCTGGGCTACAGAGTGAATTCCAGGAAAGCCTTGGCTACAGAATAAGACCATGCCTTAACAAAACAAAGCCATACCAAAAAACAGTGAATGACCGTGTGAGATAGCATCTTGTCAACATAGAATATGCTCAAAGAAAGAGGTTTTGAAATTGTGACACTTTTATCTAAACAACTTAATTTCATAGAATCAGTACTGATAGCATAGTGGAAGCTTTATAAAACCTGATTTATGGAGTAGCTTTATAAAAAGTGTCTTTGTCATTGATGTACTTTAGAAACTGATATTCAGTGGGCCTGGGCATCGTGCTTAGGTTCTGGAAGTGCTTAGTGTTTCAAATGACAAATCATACATTATTGAATTTCCTTTGTGATAGCTTCAAAATGTTAAATGGCCTGTCATAACTTAAACATTTGGACATCATCTCACAAGGCTTAACTAGTTAAACAATACCAAAAAATTAAATGCAGCTTAGAAGAAAATAGTAACTGACCTTAAGTTTGATTTTGTGTGCATGCATGTGTGTGCGTCTGCGTGTGCGTGTGTGTGTGTGTGTCCTGGTCTGCCCACCCATGTGTGTGTGCATGTGTGTCCCCATTTGCATGTATACATTCATGTGTTTGAGTGGAGGTCAGAGGACAGCCTTGAGTGTCTCTTCTCAAGTCCCTTCCTGGTTGAGGAGGGTCTCTACCTGATGCTGTATGTGTTGGACTAACTGGTCTGTGAGCCTCGGGGGGTTCGCTAGTCTCTACTGCTCCTTTCCCTCTGACAGTGCTGGGCTTTCAGGTGGGCACTGCAGTGCTTGGCTTCTAAAGTTGGCTCTGGGGATGAGAGCTCTGGCCAATGAGCCATTTTCTCAGCCCAACTCTCTCGTTTTCCTGGCTCTGTGGGGTATATTACATTATCCACTCATTCTCTCCATTTTCCAGATGTCTTACATTTTTTTTTTTTTTTGGTCTTGGCATTGTTTTCTGGATTATCTGCCTTGTAAGAGTAAGGAATCTGTATTATGTCATGATACTTTTAGCTGTACTAGCCTGTGGCTTAATAAATAGGAGCCTTGGAAATCTAGCCCCCCAGGAACTGTTAAGTAGCAAAGGCTAATCCATTCATATTGATTTTTTTTATTGGATGTGGTCCATCTAGCTTATAATGCCTGTTTAATTGATAATTACTGGAAAGACTGCAATTTAGGAAATAAAGATAAAGGTATGCTGGAAAGTGAGAAACTGGATGTGAACTCTGATCTCTGAGACAGTTTCTCTGTAGGGATCGTAAATGTTCCTTCAGTTTCTGCTACAAATGAGGATCTGGATAAACTGGCCCTTCATGTCTGTAGGTCTGCATCCATACATTCAGCCACTGGACACAGAAAATATTTATTAAAATTGTTTATATTGAACACATATACAGGTTTTTTCAATCATGTCATTTCCTAAATAATGCACTACAGGTATTAACATAATATTTTCTACATTGTATTTGGTACTTTAAATCATAGAGAGGTGAAAGAGTGAGTAGCTGTATACAAGTCCTGTACCATTTTATGTAAGGGACTTGAGCAGTCAAGGGTTTTGACAGTGGTGGGGCTGTGGGAACCAGTCCCCCAGGGACACTGAAGGATGACTGAGTCAACAGTGTCAAATCTCTTAGCACAGTGCCTCCTGTGTGTCTCCCGAGTACTGTGGCCCAGGCATTACTTCTGTGCAAGTCTGAGTGTCTGCCATGAGGGTACTGACAACTTGGCAAATTTATAAAATCTTTTTCTTTTTTCTTTCTTTCTTTTTTTTTTTTTTTTTGGTAACAAAAGATGGATACTATGTAGTTAAGGAGACAAAACCATTATATTAAGTGTTGGAAGATGAGGGCTGGGATGTGTGGTTCAGTTTGTAAAGCTTTTACCTATATACAGGAAGACCTGCTTTGAACCACTGTATAGCATAGATCAGCAGCATCAATGCACAGTATAATCCCAGCACTTGGGAGGGAGAGGCAGGAGGATCTGAGGGTCACAGCCATCCTCTGCTGCATAGCATAGTCAAGGTTAGCTTGTGTTACATGAGATTCTTCTTCTAAAAGATTCATCTAAATGTGACAGGATAAACAATGGAGTAGTCTGTGCATTGAAAAATGCTTTCAAATTAGGTGAAATAGTCACTATGCACTCTAACCAAAACACTAGGATATATGAGTCCGGAAAGTACTGTATTACTATTGCTAGGCATGGTGTTGCATGCCTATAATTCCAGTTTTTAGGTAGCTGAGATAGGAGGGTCTTGAGTTGCAAGCAGCTGGGGCAAAGGGTGAATTTGCCTTTCAGTTCAGTGTGATCTAGTGAAGAAATTAAAATAAAAAAACTTATTGAGTTCTCTTGAATTTCCACTAGAGGGCAGCCTAATCATGTTCCTTTATCATCAAATTTAAACTGTCAAGGTCTTGGCTTCCTGTTTTTTCTATTACTTAATTTTGTGTGATCTGCTTAAAGATTGTTCCTTTGTCTAGAATAGAACATTTCACTAGTTCTAAGATAAGTAGCGGCCATATATTGAGTTTCTGTATTGCTTTTGATGGGTCCTATATCACTGTGTTGCTTTCTCTGTGTAGAATGTGAGGTCATCTAGTATGGACTTTAATGGCTGTGTTTCACAAACCAGATCAGCTTGTCCAAGTTGCTTCCAGGATTAGTCTCATCCCAGTATACTAACTCTCCTGACACCTTTTTAGTCTACTATGAGAGTCTCATTTGTTCTCTAATGGCTTTTGCAAGTTAATGTACCTTTTAAAGATTCCTTATTAGCATATCATCATTACTGTATTGCCTCAGTACATAAAAGTGGGCTCAAGCATTTGAAGGGTTTTCCATCTTTTAGCTCCTGGCCTCTATGACCTAATGGGTATGCTGACAAGGAAGATACCTTTGTTCTGTGATGCTAATTATTTTGGTTAGAAAGCTCATTAAATGTAAAATAATCTTAGTATGCTACTTCAGTCTTCACATATCAGGCTGTACTATGGATTCTATCTACTTGAAACAAATGGCACAGAGAAAAATTCCAATCTGAATTGCTCGCCCTCTGGGACGATCTTCTCACCAAGATCTGCGGAGTTCACTCTTGCACAGCTGTCAGGCATTCCCAAATGGCGTTCACAGTAAAATTCCCTGTTGTCTCCACCAGCCACTTAAAGAGACATGCTGTTAGAGTGAGCAAAATGGCGAGCCTTGACTTGCTTGCAAGGATGTATATGGGTCCATGGAGTCTTGCTAGTGTACATGTATTCTAAGTTACAAATTTACTTATTTGTGTAATTAGTATTGTAACAGATGAGTAGGTTGGATTAGGGTAGTTAAATTTCTGCCAATTTAAAATAAATATTTGGAATACATATCATGTATCTACTTACAATAATTTAATTAAAAAAGTAAAAACTTAACATTTTTCCTCTATTTTACTGACTTCAAGCTTGGTATGAGTGGAAATGCAGAGTTGGTGTGGTGGCACCTGTTTGTATTTCTGGCACATGAGAGGTAGAGGAAGATCCTCCTTGACCACATAGTGAGTGCATAGCAAGCCTGGGCAGCCTGAGACCCTGTCTCATTAAACAAAATGAAGGGTTGAAATGGGAAAGTTCCCATTGCCTTTTCTGCTCCAATTTAGGGTCATGTGATAAAGTTTGACGTGACTTGTAAAGTAACATCATGTTGCTCAATGTTTCCTAAGTCTTCTGTTCATATTTAAGTTATTCTTTTACAAAATTTGTCATAAGGTCTTAATTTAGAACTTATAGTGTTTTTTTTTCTGATGATTTTAAATTGTAGAATAATAGAATCGCCAGAATTTTGTTGAATTCCCCAGACTACCCAGATTAAGTATTAGGCAATACAAAGATACAGGGTACAGTATCCCCCTTACCTTAGCTGATTCCTGAGAGAACTGTGAGGAAACAAGTAGCCTTAGAGGGTCAGTGAGATGAGAGTCTTCATGAAGTCTGGAAAGCACAGAGATAAATACAGCTGAAGTCAGGGCCAGGGCTAGCATGGAGCCCGGTGTGACATTTGGGGATATGAAGGGAGGGAGGGTGGGGCAATCAGAGGAACCCCACCCCAGCCACAGCCGGAAAGGAGGCAGGGCACACAGGGTTCTTGCTGGAATGGTCAGTTTTATAATCGAGTAGAAGATGAGAAGGATGGTGGTGCTAAGATTATAACAGTAGATGTGACCAAAGGTTGTAACCCTGTAAGCCAAGCTAAGAAGCTTAGTTCCAGTGTTGAGAGGATTCCGGAAGCTTGAGGCTTTTTATAGGTGGTAGTGACAGAGTGACCACTGGCCACCCAGTGACAGAGTGACCACTGACCACCCAGACAGCTTTAGTCTACACTTTGTGTTTTGTAACTTGTTGGTCTATTCAGGAGGTTATTCTTTTGATTTTTACATGTGTGAGCATCTTTACCTGTTGTATGTCATGCACCACATGTGTGCCTGGTACCCATGGAGGCCAGAAGGTGTCAGATCCCCTGGAATTGGAGTTAGTGGCGATTGTGAGCCACCATGTGGGTGCTGGGAACCAAACTTGGTAGAAAGAACAAAGAGGTGTAAGAAAAGAACAGATGTTCTTTTCTTATAAGGAGTTGGTTTTACCTGGTCCATGTCATTAACTAAAGAATACAAGTATAGTTTGAACATAGAACAGAATTCTATCCATATAAGCTAATTGGTTTGCCTAAGGATCAACTCATTAAATGTCTGGGCTATTTAGTCCATAGTCAACTAACAGCACTATAATCTAAAAGGAGATTTGCCATCTGACAAATGATAAAATTGAAAACAAATGTATATTTTCTAATATACAGTAACCTTTGACTATTTTTTTTAATTATTTAAAATTTATTTCCTCTCATTTGTATAGAATCCTAAGTCCAAAAACAGCCTGAGATATAATTTGTAGGTATGTGAGTTTACTAGAGATAAAGGAAATGCTACTGATATTTTGATTAATTTCTCTATAACATTCTTGTCCAGAGCTCTTCTTTTACATCATGACCATTACTGGTCAACAGAATTTTCTTTTGGTCAGATTTTTGAGACAGTTTTCTATAGCCTAGACTGTTCTAGAATCCCTAAGCCTTCTCCTCCTCCTCCTCCACTTCCCAAGTGCTGGGATTCCAGGCATGTGGTAGTAAGCCTGGCAGCTTTTTTGGTGTTGTTTTGTTGTGTTTGTTTTTGTTTTTTAAGACAGGGCCTCACTCTGTAGCTCTGGCTGTTCTGGATCTCACTATGTGGACTGGACTGGACTCGAACTCACAGAGATCTGCCTGCCTCTACAGTACAAGTGCTGGGATTAAAGGCGTGTGCCACTATACCTTACTGTGTGTGTGTGTGTGTGTGCGCGCGTGCGTGCGTGTGTATGTGCATGTGCATTTGTGTTTGAGATAGGATCTTGCTCAAACTTGTCTTGAATTTACCATGTAGCCTATACTGGCCTCGAACTTTGAGTACTTTTCCTGCATCGGCCTCTCCAGTACTGGGATAACAGGTGTGTACCACCATGCCCAGGGAACAAAGCTTTAACTGACATTTTATAAAACTTAAGGAATTTTCATAGACATTTTTCCTACATTTTAATATTTAATTACTACCACGTACTAGGTTTAAGGACTCGTGTTCATATTATCCTTCAGGTAGCTTCAACCATGTGTATGTGGAAAAAAAAAAAAAAGAAAGAGGGTGAGGGGCCTGGCGTGCACGGATACAGGGGCACACGCCAGGCCGGGCCAGCAGCGCGAGGGCCTCGCTCTAGGGCCAAGGTAGTGTGCATATGCCGAGGACACAGAAGTTCCGAGGGGCGTTGGGGAAGCAGGCAAGATGCACGCATGCCTTAGCCTAACGGGGAGCGGGCGGTCCCGCGCATGGCGTGCAGAGAGATGCCACACAGAAGGCGTTCTGGTGTGGATCTCTCTGCGTGTTACCTGTGCTCAGACTGTCCGCGTAGCTGAATCCCAGAGTCTCAGACGGCCGCGTACCAGCTAGCTCCGTGTGGCGAGTTTAATAAGAGGCGGCCCATAGCTTTGATGTTTTATTATTAAGAAAATAGAAAGAGAAAAGAGATAGAAAGATAAAGAAAGAGGAGAAAATAGATAAGAGAAGCCATGACCACGTGGAAAGGGGAGAAGACAGAGAGATAGACCAAGAAGAGGGCCGGGAGAGGACAAGCGGGAGAGAGAGAGAGCACGCGCTGAGGGGCAGTCAGGTAACCAGAAGGCAGGGACAGTGTGGCTGCAGGCAGGTGACTGCCTAGGCGGAGTCAGGCTAGAACCTGGGGTGTGGCCACACGTCTCATTAAGGTACCACATGTATGTTTAGACTTCTCTGCACAGTTGCCACACTGAAGCACAGCAGGGTTGGATCTCTAAGCTTGCGTCCCGCATCCTGCTCTGAGCCAGTGCGTGACAACACGGTCACTTAGCGTTAACTGGGTTTCTGTTACGTGTAGTTTAGTTCTTACTGCAGACACGGTGGATCTCCTCAGCTGCTCTGCTGCTCTCTGTGCTCTGTGGTCCTTTCAGACTCGGTACAGAAGATTTGGGTGCGTACGGCTTCTTGATCTTGCAGTACCAGCACCCAGGCCGAGTCTCCTGGTCTCGGTTTTCTGTTTATTAAAATAAAAACTAGTGGGAGAAACGTTTCCCCCTGTTGGAGGTAGCTAACATACCAGTATTCTGTGGACATCTCATTATAAACTTGTGGGTGTGCTGCTTTTCCCAGTCCCTGGAAACTCCCAAGACTTGGCATTCGCATCTTCTCCTTGAAGCCAGGTATCAATTAGCCCATCGCCTTAGAGTGTGAGGTGGAGCTTCCGCTAATGGGATGAGAAAGAGTCATCACTGGTGCTAGAATACAACTTAAGTGTTCTTTCCAAGCCTGATGTGACTTGCTAGCCTGGTTACAAAAAGAAACTGCTTTGCAAGGTTGCTTTCACTTGTTGATACATTTCTTTGTGAAACACCAGGAATAATTCTTTTACAGTCATGGTGGAAATTACAATGAACACATTTTTCCCTTTTCCAAATGGTATATAAATACCATTTGTAGCCTTAGGAAACCATGGCTGCAATTGTTCATTGATTGGAGTTTAGGTTTTTCAAGATTGTATTTAATGGCTTTGTATTGCTTTTGCTAGAGTCAACCCATTATGAACGGTGGCATTATCAACCTTTCTCAAAGGTTCTTGTGGTCTCCAGGGCACTGCAGCCTGAGGAAAGGCAGGGCAGCGTCCGAGCAGGACCACAGAACGGCTCATCGTCACTCTTCTCGCTTCAGCCTGCCAAACAGAAAAGGATTTTTTTATAAGCTTAGATATTTAGAAGAGACAAAATTTAGGATATTAGAAAAATGTGATCTCTTCTGGTTTAGTAGATTCTTGGCTTAAACAAAGGTAGTTAAAAACAGGCAAAAATTTAACCAAAAATCTTAACCTAAAATTGCAAATTGAAATTTGAAGAGTTTACCCATTGACCCGTCCAGCAGGTCTAGTTATTCAGGGTCCTGAAGAGGCGCTACCTGAGGGTCATGGGGGAGAGAAAGAAAGGAGACCAAGCAAGATTCCATTTGTCAAGGTCTCATTTATTGTCACACAGGCAGCACGTTTTAAGCAGTGGGGATGAGGAAGTTGGGAAGGGGAGCTAGGGGTAAGTGACCTTTGCAAAATGCAAAGGAGGGAGGGGTCAAGGTATTCTTGGCACGAGGAAGCACAAAGGGCATCTGGTGAAGGCATCTGGTATCTGCGCACGTAGGGACATTCCACGGTTAAGGGTGGAGTGATCCGTATTGGCAGTTCCTGGGCAGGGCTTTGTTCAACAATCTCATGGTCATAAGACAGCCATGGCTGAATGACCTTGTTTGGCTCCCCACAACCTATAACCTCGATGCTCTGAAAGATGGTTTAGAAAGTCTGAACATCTAGCAGAGAATGAAGGAGCATGCTGTGTTTAAATAGTGAGTCTGAGTCATCAGGTTGAACAGCTAGCTCTGCTCTTCATCTGCAGCATCTTCAGGGTTCCTCAGAGAAAATTTAGGCTCAAGTGTGAATAGTGTCCCCACAGGTTCATGTGTTTGAGCATTTGGTTCCCGGGTGGTGGCACTGTTTTGGGAGGTCCTGGAACCTTTGGAACATGACACATAGGTGGTAAACTATTCCACTGGGCATGGGCTCTAAGGGTTACTTCATAGCGAAATACTTTTCTTTCTGATCTCCTGACATGTGACACACCACAAACTACCACCTTTACACATGTGGCACTGGGCCAGATTCTTAAATAGGGAGCCAAAGTACACCTCTCCTACCTTATCTTATTTCTGTGAGGATTTTGGTCACAATTTTCTATTTCTTTTACTGTAAACCTCTATCTTAGAGAGAAGCTGGTTAAGACATGAGTTGAATTAAAAGTCCTGCAGGAAAAGTTCTTTAAGCTTCAGGAAGTAAAAACTCAGGCTTTGGGAAGTCCCTAAAACTGACCCTCCCCAGGAGTGCATAGTCAGTGTACTGGCTGGTTTTGTGTCAACTTGACACACTCTGGAGTTATCCCAGAGAAAGGAGCCTCCCTTGAGGAAATGCCTCCATGAGATCCAGCTGTAAGGCATTTTCTCAATTAAGTGATCAAGGGAGGAGGGCCCCTTGTGGGTGGTGCCATCCCTGGACTGGTAGTCCTGGGTTCTATAAGAAAGCAAGCTGAGCAAGCCAGGGGAAGCAAGCCTGTAAGTAACATCCCTCCATGACCTCTGCATTAGCTCCTGCCTCCCAAGTTCCTGCCCTGTGTGAGTTCCAGTCCTGACCTCCTTTGGTGATGAACAGCAGTGTGGAAGTGTAAGCTGAATAAACCCTTTCCTCTCCAGCTTGCTCCTTGGTCATGATGTTTGTGCAGGAATAGAAACCCTGACTAAGACAAATAGTAAGGCCCAAGGAGTGACACTCTGAGACCAACTAGGCTGCCCAAGCTGCCCTGTCACCTGTTGCTGCCTTCAAAGTGCATTGTGCTCCCGGGTCCAGACTTGAACCATGAGTGTGACCCATGCAAAGGTGCTTTGATGATGCAGCTGTCTTTGAGACAGTAACCCCTCACCCATACTCTGTAGGTAACCCCAGGAAGCTTACTGCTTTACCCAGTTGGACTTTGGTAGTATCCTTACTTTAGCCTGTCATTAGTTTCCTATCTGGGGTCATTTAAAATGAATAACTTTGTTGACTTGTAATAATCAGAATGTAAACAAGATCAGTCTAATTAATCAGTGTCAATAACATTTTCATTTTTTCCACACAAACTCACATTTCTATAAATTATACTTGAGACTGTGTTCTTAGACTTCTCGCCCACAGCCCTTCCCCTCTGCTCACCCTGGCCTGTGTAAAGTGCTGCTCCCTTGATCCCCCCATGCCTCTGCCTCTGCCTCTCAGGTCACCGCCTCCTGCTGGCTTCTCCTCAAGCACAAGGCTTGTCTTTCATACTGTGTCCTTGTGACTTGCATATGCTGGTGAATGTTCCGTAGATGTTATGAGTTTGAGTTCTAAAACTCTGTTGTCAGAGAAACAGCAGTCTTCTTGCCTATAGCTATGAAGGGGAGTTACGTGGCCTTATGTCAGTTGACCAACTATAGTGTATCAGTGACTCAGTCTTGGGACCACAGCCTCATTTCTCTGCCTTCAGGGAGGACTTCAAATTAGTATGTCACAACTTTGGTCTTGAATAGTTTTATTAAAGGGATATTAACATTTTTATTTTTACTGTATATAAACATATGCTATCTACTTTTATATACATGCATACTTATACACATACACACATCTATCTGTGTGGTTTTCCTGCATGGGTGTCTAAGCCATGTGGATTGAGAACTGAAGGAGGCAAGAAGAGGGTGCTAGATCTTTTGGGACTGGCGCTACTTATGATTGTGAGCTGCTGTGTGGGCACTGGTCATTGAACCCAGGACCTCTGGAGTAGCAACCAGTGCTCTTAACCTCTGAGTCATCTTTCTAGCCCCTGGTTTTCAGTATCCTGAGTGAAGGGTTTAACTAGATGCTCTCCATGTTCCGATAATGTACAGAGTTTTGTGATCTTGAGACCGACTAGTGAAAGACTAGTTAACTGGTAAGACCTGAGTGTCTGTTGTTTGCATACACACACACACACACACAATACACATCATTGACTGACTCAGTAACAAACAGCTTACTAAGTATTTATAGTATTTTCATGCAGAGGTGTATATCTGTGATGTATCAGAGGGCAAACATGGTAAAATGACTTGGAGTTATAAATACTAAATTACAGTGGCATGATGTGTGCTAGTTATATCTGCTATCTTGTCATATCATATAAAAACTTGTTCATTCACTGAGTATAGTAGCACACACCTTTAGTACTAATACTCAGGAGGCAGAGGTAGGCTTGGTCTACATAGTGAGTTCCAGGATAGTCAGAGCAATACAGTGAGACCCTGTCTCAAACAAACAAACAAACAATCAAATAAAAGACTGGCTTGTTTGTGGTATATGGGGGTCATTGGCGTTAACATCAGATTTATCAGGATATTCCATTCATCACTCTAGTAATAAAATATTTATGGTATTTTGAACATGTATGTCTTGAAAGTGTTTGAAATATACTTCTTAATTAAAGTGTGCTTTAATGTTGGTCAGTGTGTTTAATTTTGCCTAAATAAAGTTTAATTAGAAGTAATAAGAAAATACAAAGCAATCACAATAGTTTAAACTTTTAAAAAATATTTATTTTATTTTTAATCCATGTTTGTGTAGTGGTATGTGTACATGTTTTAATGTAGGTTCTCCTGTGGAGGACAGAAGAGGAAGTTGGAGTTACAGACAGTTGCAAGCCACCTAATGTGGATTCTGTATCCTTTGAAAGAACTGCATGCACTCTTAACTGCAAAGGCATCTCTCCAACAACAATATAAAAGCTTTTGTCTTCTTGGCCAGTGATTTGGACTTGATATTTCTCATTTTTATGTTGTTTACTTTCAGCTCATTTAGAGACGAGTTTTGAAGAGGTAGAAAACCACCTGCTGCATCTGGAGGACCTGTGTGGGCAGTGTGAATTAGAAAGACATAAGCAGGCCCAGGCCCAACACCTGGAGAGTTATAAGAAAAGTAAGAGGTGAGTTTAAAACTTGGACAGCAATGGTAATCTCAAAGTGGTCCACAATGATTCTGTGCTATTACATTTGTTTGTTGAGAGAGAGAGAGAAGAGAGAGGTAGGTGTGTGTGTGTGTGTGTGTGTGTGTGTGTGTGTGTGTGTGTGTGTGTGTATGTGTGTAAAAGTCCTAGGACAACTTGTGAGAGATGTTTCTCTGCTATCATAAAGGTCCTCAGGTTATCAGGCAAATGCTTTTACCCACTGAGCCCTGTTCCTTCCCATGCTATTCTTCATATGTAAAGGTCCCAGCCTGTACTGTTCATTTACAATGTTGCCATTTAGTGCTGAGCTGTCAGAAGCCGGGGCAGGGTTTCCAAGGACCAGCCTCAGCCTGGAGAGGGGTTCTGAGAAAGGGGTGTTTAGAGTGACGAAAAGAATAACTTGAAGTCTATCATGGGGTACAAGCTGACAGCCTTTTAGTCTGCTTGGGATGGCTTCCTAGGTAGCTCTCTGTAGATAGCTCTGGGCTCTGTAGTCTGCTTGAGATAGCTTTCTGCTTCTTTGACTGTCCCATGAATCAGCATTTTATGATCTCAGCAAGTACATTTTCTTTAACATGGCAAATAAACTCAGAGATCCACCTGCCCTTGTAATTACAGACAACAAGGTAGCTGGGTGGGATCTGGCTCTGAGATCATCGTTCCTACCACACCTGGGCCTAAACAGTCCCAGACCGACCTGGAACTCAGTAATCTGCCTGCCTTTGTAAGCACCAACAATAAATTTAGCTGTGTGGGATCTTAGGTCACCACTCCCTAAATCTTTTTATCTCCTTTTTTAATATCTTTCTGACAAGCTGGCTCATAGTGTAGCTGCTTCTGTTCTTTTAGGTCAGTGAAGCCCATCATATAATTCATATTGCATCTTTGCACATTACACATTCTTTTTTTTTTTTTTGGTTTTTCGACATTACACATTCTTGAACTCAGGCTTTCCCACAATCTTAAGGGCTAAGGATATTGGACACACCCTCACCTCCGGCACTTGTGCCCTCTCTGATTTACATGGAGTCATTTATCTGGCAGAGAGGACATTCTCCTGAGGGAGGGACATAAGGTAAAATATACAAATAAGCCCTATGTCTAGCAGCTGTGAGCACTGTGAAGGCCCAGGCCCTGTTGCAGGGCGGGGAGTGTTGTCACAGCACCCCGTGCCTGTGGCTGTGCAGGACTCAGCGCAGGGTAAAGCATGAATGCTCCTGTCAGAGGGACGGGGGCAGATGACTGAGCAGCTCTTTCTTTTTTGCTTTACCCCTTCAGTAGTACAATCAAAATAAAGGGATCCTGAACCTGTCTCCTTCTAGATACAGCGCTGAAAATTAATCTCGGCCTCAATGCCACTGGATTCTAGTGGGAATAATAATACAGCAGTCTTAACTGTAAGACTGGACGTCAAGAAAAGCATTTTGCATGGGGAAGTGATGGGTCATCACATTGTTGTTAAAGTTTTCTTGAATGTTGAGGGTGGCTTAAGTTCCCCCAGTGTCTGTATGGATGTGTCCCAAGTGTTGGTTAGCTTCAAGGATCACATAGGGAGAGAGATTCTTGGACTCTCCAGAGTTCATCCCGGTGGTGTTGCTTACAGTCAGCTTCCCAGCTGGTGTGGGTGTGCATGCTTGAGGGACTTCTGAGCAGCCTACACATGAAAAGGAGTTCCTAAGAGCCATGTATCACACTGTTGGCAAAGGGTTGGGTGCGTGTGGTTCATTGTCCAGGAGGGCTTTATACATTTCATTTGGCCTTCCTTCCTTCCAAGGTTGTCAGATTGTGTGTGGCAGCATTTAGAGTCCTCTCATTCATCAGAAGGTCTTTGGCACGAGCAGGTAGCCATATGATCTAGAGGATGTCTAGGCTGCTTCAACATGACAAGGAGGTACGAGAGTGAGAAGTAGAGGGGCTAGTCTCTGACTTTACAGTTAGTAGTGGGTAAGTACTTTGTTGGGAAGATGTTTGTCATGGGAGAAGGTTCATTTGGTACAACTAAAGTTGTGCTTAAGACCTTTGGCATTTTTAGTTTGGATCCTGGTTCTGTAACTTTAGAGAATGGTCTCTTCATCTGTAATGTGGGCTAATAATAGTGTCTACAGGACTGTTTTATCATTGTATTAGCAAATTGCTTAAAATAGTATGTAGCACCTGGTAAACATCCTGATGGTGTTAGCCAGCACTGGCTTACAGTGTGCAGGTGAATTTTACAGTCAACTTGACACAAGCTATGGTCATCTCAAAAGAAATAAGAGAATGCCTCCATCAGATTGGCCTGTGGGCAAGTCTGTGGGGCATCTTCTTCATTAAGGAGTAATGTTTGGTGCCACTTCTGGGCAGGGTATATAAGAAAGCAGAATGAGCAAGGCATAGGGGGACAAACCAGTAAGCAGTGTTCTTCCATAACCTCTGCTTCAGTTCCTGTCCTGACTTCCCTCCATGATGGACTGCAAGCCAAGATAAAGTCTTTCTGCGCTGCCCCCCCCACCAACCCCCCCAAGTTGCTTTTGGTCATTGTATTTTATCCCAGCAATAGAAACCCTAACTAAGACGCACCATGTTTTCATTATCACTGCTATTTTTTTTAGCTGCTTGGATACAAGAATTATATGAGTATTATGACTTTTTTTTTTCAATCAGTACAGGGTGGAATTTGACTGTTAAGAAAGAAAGAAAGATAGATAGAGAGATAGATGTGACCCTTCCAGTCTTTAACGAGTTAGGTGATTAGACAGAAAAGGCAGCCTGCCACTGGGGGCTGTAAAATTTGACTCATGCTCTTTACTAGTGCCCTGGATAACTTTTACTTAATGCATTATGATTTATGCCATGAGATGAAGGTGTGGAAAAGTCTAAATGGACCTAATAATTCTTGGTGTCTTCCATGTTGTTGAAATGGCAGAGCATGCAGCTTTTAGAGACAGAACTTAGTCAGAACCCTCCTCCTCCCTCCTAGTTAGTTGGTGCCTAACTGTGACCTTGGGCATCAGCCACTTACTTTAGACTTGGATCTCTTATAAAGTTTTCCTTAGTCTAGAATGTTTTTGACTGGTATTATAAGGATTTCTAAAAATAACATTGTTAATTTAGGTATGATAGATTTTTAATAATACCGATTATTCTATAATGTATAGGAAAGATGGTGTATACATGACAGAGGTGGCATACACCTTTAATCCCATAATTCGGGAAGCTGAGGCAGGGGGATCTCTGTGAGTTTGAGGCTGGCCTGGTTTATGGAGTAAGTTCCAGAACAGCCAAGTAGAAACCCTGTCTCAAAAAGAGGAGAGTTGGGGGGGGGGGGGAGAAAAAGAGAGATGGTGTGTGTGATGATTGAAAGCACAGTATATAATCTACAGTAGACATTTCATAAACTCTGATAGGCTAAACTTAAAAACTTCTTTTTCAAGGAAAGCATGACATTAGTGTAGTGTCAGGATAGTTCTAAGACTAAGAATTTGGGTGAGGCATTTAAAGCTGAGAATTTTAAATTAACCAGTACTTTGGTTAGACTTTTTAAGTCTTCATCTGAAAAAAAAAATAGATATTTGTTAATGCTCAAGACATCTGTGTACAATATTAAGAAATGTCAAAGGGTTTTATACCACTCTAGTAAAACACTTGATTTATTATTATTTAAATTGAGGTCATAATTTTATTCTGAAGTGGTGACTACTGATTTAATTCAGAGTTATAACACATACACAGTTGGGCTAGGTGCTGTGTTATATAGTAGAACTCGGGAAGCAGAGGTGAGAAGATTGGAAGCTCAAAGCCAACCTGGGTACAGGAATCCTGTGTCAAAAAGATAAATACAGGGCTGGTGAGATGGCTCATTGGTTAAGAGTACTGACTGCTTTTCCAAAGGTCCTGAGTTCAAATCCCAGCAACCACATGGTGGCTCATAACCATCTGTAATGAGATCTGATGCCCTCTTCTGGTGTGTCTGAAGACAACTACAGTGTACTTACATATAATAATAGATACATCTTTGGGCTGGAGCGAGTGGGGCCCGTAGAGAGCTGAGGTCCTGAGTTCAATTCCCAGCAACCACATGATGGCTCACAACCTACATCTACAGTGTGCTCATATACACAAAATAAATAAACAAATCCTTTAAAAAAAGATAAATACAATCTGAGTTACTGGGAATGTCCTTAGATAACTGATCTTAATTTTCTTCTCTTTTCCTGACTTTTTGCAAATAGCTTATCATCAGCATTCTTAGTTGTAAGATAGAGGTGATGAGAATTTCTGTCAGTGTACTAAAGAAAAGAGACAGTTTTGTTTTTCAGTTTCCAGAGGGCCAAGTGAGAGCAAGCCCATTTAACTCACATAGTTGCTGGAGATTCTGAATTCTACTTGTCTTGTGTCTTTAAATATGACATGTAGAAACTCTGAGACAGGTTTAATCTACTTAAAACTGGCAGCCTTTCTGACGCTTGCAGGTGAATATTTCTTTAAAAGAAACTTTTAAGAAGCAAGTCAGCCTGATTATTTATATGACTGATTAGTAATGTGTTATAGTGTAAATAATTTGCTACAGCAAAGACAGAATTGAACAGTTTTATTCAAACAAATCTAGGCTACTTTTACTTTTGGAAAACACACTAAAGTTGTAAGGAAGCAAATGGTTATAACTCAGAAGAGCAAGAGGGTGGAAGAGGAGCCGCCGTGGGGGAGCCCGCTAGGCAGAGGTGGGCAAGGCAGAGGTGGGCGAGGCAGAGTTCATGGAGAATTGAGACATGGAGGGAGCCGCGTGGCCTCCGGACTCTGGAAAGGCTCAGGGACTGGAGCATCGGTGGCCTTGAAAGAGGCAGTGAGCTGAAAGCAGGATCTCTGGGTGAAAGGACGTCATACATGGAGAGGTTTGATCCTGGTCATGTTTCCGGGGCCAGAACTCAGCATAGTGAGTGGGGACCATGTGTCTGAAGGATGAGTTACTCAGCAGCACTGCGTACTAAGTCACACAGTCCTGTGAGGGGAGAGTGAGGATGATTATGGGAAAAACAGAAAAGACAACTCAGAGACAAAGGGATAGGAGTCAGGAGGGCAGCCCAGTCAATACTGTGGCAACCTCAAGTTTATTCTCTTATTTATATACTTAACAGTATCTTGGGAGACAAGGCCACAGGCTAACAGAAACAATTTGCTAAAGTGTGCACAAGACATTCCTTCCCATCCCAAAAGCCTCTGTTCTTTCCACCAAGGTCAATGAAATCTCAGCCCCTAGCCTTGAGCCCCAGGTGCCCCTCCTCTTACCTTTCCACCCTCAGAAGGCTGGGAAATCTGCCAGCAGGCCCGACCTGCCTTGACTCTGCCTGGCAGGCTGACTTTCTCTTTTCTTCCGTCTGCTTCAGAGAAGCAGCAAAACAGCTCCCAACACACTGGAACTAAATAAATACTTCTTGGCTAAGAAAGATGGCAGCCTCAAAGATGGTTGGTGCAAAACTGGGACTGTGAATTCACCTCCATTTATGCCAGCACGCTGCAGACAGCAGGCATGAGAGAGCTTTCATTAAGTGGTGCTGTGTGCACCACTAATTAGTGAGTGTTCAGAGGTGCTGCCCACACCCTTGGTCCCCTGCATTTATGCGCTCAAGAGAAGAATGTGCCTCTGAACATCCGTAAGTGCTGATCAGGTAACTAGAGCCCTGGAGAATGTGCTAAGGGCAGAGCCTGAAATCGTTCCACTGAGGGCTGTGATCAAGAGCAGAACTGGGCTCTGCTGCGCGGAAGACAGTGTGGGGAGACATGCTCCGCTGTTCCCTATAAAGCTTATGCATAAAAAGTAAATAAACGAATAAAGACATAAATGATTTTTAAAGAAGAAGAAGGAAGAGGAGGAAAGAAGTGATTTGTTCTTAGAATGTGGATATTTAGTTAGCAAAATATTTAATATTTATCAGAGATAAGGAAATAAAATAGTTTCTAAGCATAGAAGAGCTCTGAGTCAGCTCATATGTACACTTTGCTGAGAAATCACTGGAGACTACAGTCCACACACAGGAGAGCCGACAGCCATGCAGGAGCAGGCTCCAGCCTATGGAGGAGGAGGCAGAGGAGGGCGTCCAGGGTGATGGTGACCCGAACCCTGCGGGACATTGCCAAGCGAGCTTGGCGGTTGCCAAGAGCAGTATTTCCAAGAGGAAAGGGAGCAAGCAGGTTGATAAGTCTGACTGTGTTAAGCAGTTTTATAAGCTGTAGTGGAGAAGTTGATGCTAAATTCGTTCAGATAGATTTATTGGTTGTTTTGTTTTATCCAAGAAATCAAGAAGAAAGCTTTAAATATTCAAGGGAAAGCAATTTTTAGGACAGGCCATAAGATAGCACATCCCAGTTACAAACAATGTTCACAGAATATTGTGATCCTTAATGCAGAATTAATGATACAGCTTTGGGGGCACAAGAGAACATGTTTATGTCAAGGGGAGGAGGGGGATTCAACAAATTTTCATGTTGTGCAACAGGAAATCAGTAATGTTTAAAATAGGAAAAAGAACTTTGGTTTGGGCATATTTATAAATATGCCAGTGCTAGTAATAACAGAATTGAGTGTGGTTGCTTGTGAAAAGCTGGATGGAAAGATGGAGTGAGCTGCAGCCAGGGACCAGTTTGTAAATAAGCCCTCACAAGTGCTCCTTGACTTAGGGAATGTCCATGTACTATAAATACACAAATCAAATTTAAAATTTTCTTACTAGTGCAACATTCCCAGAAGTGCTTTACATGAGTACTTCCTCATCAAGTATCCCATGATCAGATCCATTACAGAAACACTTACTTGCCTTACATGTCAGTGCATTAAAGGCTCTGAGAATTCCTGGAGGAAAGGCATTTGCTTGATTCAGTGTTTCACAACTTTCTCCCTTATAGAGCCAATTTGCATATAATACATATTAAAATAGGCACCTTAGTATTCTGCTTAACACTGAAATTTTAAAATATTTATAGCAATAAAATAGCTTGGGGCTGGGGGAAGAGCCTGGTGGGCGGCCATGTGCTCGTCTTACAAGTGTGTTGACCTGGGCTCTAGCCCTACAACCCACATAAAAAGCCAGTCTTGAAGCATTGGAGAAGCAGGGAACAGAGGATCTTTAAGCTTGTTGGCCAGCTAGTGAATGGTGTCTTCGGAACAGTATCTGACGTTATCATCTGGTCCCCCCGAATGTGCACACCAGTAAGCCAGCACACATGCCATTAAAGTAAAGCAATGGTACACCATGGTATTAAAGCTTAACTTTCTGATTCTCTGAGGACTCCTTAACATCAGCTGTTGTTCCTCAGATGCCTTCCACTTCGACTTTTATTTCTTTCTTTGTTTTGGTACAGGGTCTCTCATTGGTGTGAAACTTACTGATTAAGCTTACTAATTAGGCTGGCTAGCCAGCGAGCCCCAGTGAGTCTCCTGTCTGTTTCCTCAGTCACAGGGTTGCAGGTACATGCCACCATGCCTTACTTTTTAACACAGATTCTGGGACTCAAACTCAGGTCCTCATGCTTGTATGGACTGAACTATTCCTCTAGTCCTGATGAGAGTTTTTATGGACAGATGGGGACTGCCTTGATAGTAGTACTCATTGTGGTGTGGATAGAATATGATTTTGAGCAGACAGGAAATCATGCTCTCAGGGGTGGGGTAGCTGGGATTGTATGGGTTTAGCCCTACAATTCATGAATCTCTTGATGTTTTTGTAACAAGTTGTACATAGATTTCTCACAAAGAAATGAATGAATATTTACCATATGGGCCAAAATAAAGGACTTGAACCTGTGTACACATGTTTTTCTAGCTAACAGTTATAAAATAGGTGAGTGGGAGTCAGCTTCCATTTTAGTCATGGAATATGGAGCACAGACAGAACGTGTATAAAATGATAGTCCCAGTCCACAGACTGAGCTTTGGGTAAATGGAATGGTGAGAGCAGTAAGAAAGGAGTAGATTTCTTTAGGTTTAGGGAAGGCCTAAGAAGTTAATTAGATCTGAGTCCTGAATCTGAAGGTTGCAATATGAGGATCTAGGACTGCACAAGTCTAAGCAGAAAGGACAGTATGAACAGAGATTCTGTGTCCTACAATACTAGATAGGTTTGAGAGAATGAAAAGAACAGCTAAAAGAATTTAATCTTGTAAAATTGTAATGTAGTATCACAATAACTTGAGAAGTACTTATTGGAATTCTATCACAATAGTTGGTTATAATCATATTTAAAAATTTTACTATATTTCTTTGTGTGTGTCTCTGTATGCATGTGTGTGATGGTGAATCAGAGGACAATTTGAAGAAGTTGGTTCCCTTTGTCATGTAGGTCCTGGGGATTCAAACTCAAGTCACTAGGCTTGGTGGCACATGCCTCTATACACAGGACCATCTCACTGGTTCTTTGTGACACTTAACATGATATATATGTGGGCTTGATGGCAAATGCCTTTATACACAGAACCATCCCACTAGCCATGTATGATACATATCTAGGCTTGGTGACTCATGCCTCAGAGATCTATCTCTCTCTCTCTCTCTCTCTCTCTCTCTCTCTCTCTCTCACACACACACACACACACACCACATAAGATATACTTTAAGATATTTCTTATTTACAAATTTCTGGATTGCTTAGATTTTCCCCTTTAGTCCACAGCATACCATTAGTACATTTCAAAGTTGATTATAAATACCTCAGTTTTAACAGCCTTTTGTTGGCTTAGAGGCATGCTATCTCTGGGAGCCCAGTCACTGATATATTCCGATTCTGAAATTTGGCTGTTTCTTGGATCCTCTGTCCTGTTGGATAGATTTGGTGCTGCTATGTTTTAAGAGAGTTGTCAATCCTTTCTCCTTACATGTATAGATTTATACATTTGTAGCTCATGGTAAAGACTATGTCCTTTTCCTTGATTTCTTTCATGGCAACATGTAGTCTGACTTTGGAAATCTCTAAAACAAAGTGTTAAGTGGTACAAGTGAGAGGTTACACACCATGTGGCATTGACCAGTGTATGCGTGTGCACCTGGCAAGAGTGTGGCACACAGCATGCCTTTGTGAACCTGGATGCTCTCTGGAGAGTGGGCAGGATGCCAGATGCAGCCTAGACCACTCCACTGGTGAGGCGGAGGCTTAGGATCAGAATTCTACCCATGGCTTCTTAGTGAGCTGAAGGATAGCTTGAGTTGCATTATAAGAGAAAAAATAAAAAGAAAAGAAAGAAAAGTAGGTCAAACGATCTTCTAAGGCACCCCTCATGAAAAGGCAGTGGCCTTCTGCATCTCCCCAGGTGGAATAGGAGGAACCAGATTAGTCTCCATGTGATGCGGTTAAAAAACAATCAATAACAGACCCCCAGAAGTGAGGTAAAGCTTCTTAAATCGCTGGAGTTTGGACAAAAGGAGTATGACAGTGTTCGACAGGTAAGCAGGCAGTGTGATTGCTATAGTCCCTGCTGCCAGGAATGCAGAGGAGAGAGGGGCCCAGGAAGAGCCTGGCTGAGTTGAGGCCACACAGCTGAGAGCTGCAGAGATACATAGCTAGAGTTGATGGACACATAGTAAAAGGGCAGAGGAGCTCAGGGAGGGAATCCCAGAAATGTGCAGAGGGTTTGCCACGAGCATTCATACCTATGACAACAGGAGGGGAAATGTCCAGCAGGACTGCGCGGTTGTTGATGCTGTTCCTGTTCTCAGCAGCTGGATGAAAAACTCCTAACTCCTGGTGCCTGAGGAAGCACTTGGAAAGGTCAGCAGAGCGTGATTGCCTCCTGACTGAGCATTGCTCTAGACCTCTGTAACAAATCACAGGCAAGCATCCAAAGGGCCAACTGTTTCCAACTCAATTAACAGTGTCGCAAATAAAGCTCATGAATATTTATAGGGATACAAAAATATCTAGTGCTCAAGATAAATCACAATGTCTGGCTTGTAATCAAAGATTACTAAACAACCATATTGAAGAGGATAACCCATCAATCCAAACCATTCAGAACTGACACAGATGTTAGAATTAGCAAACAAGAGCAGTATAAATAGCTACTGTAACAGTATTCTGCAAGGTCAGAAAGGAGGTGGAGAGATGGCTCCATGCTTAAGAGCATGTGCTGCTCTTGTCGAGGTCCCAGATTTGGATCCTAGTACCCACGTAGAACAGCTTACAGCTAGCTACCTGTAACTCTAGCTCCAGGGACTCTGTGTCCTCTCTTGGTCCTGATGGGCACTGCACTTGTGCACATACCCCACCCCCTATATAACCATAATTAAAATGAAAGTTCAAAAAAGAGAAATATGGAAAATATTTGTGAATATCCAAACTCAAGTCTCTTCTCCACTTTCTCCTTTAATATTTCCCTCTCAGTGCCACTTTGATGGTTCATTAAATTAATTCTGGATGGTTAATTAAAAGTACCCAGAAACTCCCATTTTACTACATTTAATAAAAGTTTGTAGTTACACTTGCTAGGTCAGCAACCTCTTGAAATTTTTATTAATTCTGTGGGTTTAATAAATATAACATCAGGCCGGGCGGTGGTGGCGCACGCCTTTAATCCCAGCACTTGGGAGGCAGAGGCAGGTGGATTTCTGAGTTCGAGGCCAGCCTGGTCTACAGAGTGAGTTCCAGGACAGCCAGGGCTACACAGAGAAACCCTGTCTCAAAAAAACCAAAAAATAAATAAATAAATAAATAAATAAAATATAACATCATAATTTACTTTGTCTTTCAAAATCAAACCTAAATCTATAAGTTGGCTTGCTCTAAAGAGGCTTAGCAGTTTTTGTAGTCACAAGAACAGATATAGCTAGAATAGCTTCTTAGATCCTTGGACTTGATCTTTGATCAGTTAGTATCTGCTGGTTATCAGTATTAAAATATCATGTCCTGACAGTTCATTAAAGATACTAAATGCTTTGATAAATTGGCTTACCATATCTTTTCCCAAACTTTTTCCTTTGTGTTACCTAAATGCCATTCTGTAGGTTGGGTTTGAAAAATGTATTTCTGTCAGGCAGTGCAGCCACACCTTTAATCCCAGCACTTTGTGGGCAGAGGCCACCTCTCTGAGTTCAAGGCCAGTCTGGTTTACAGAGCTACTTCCACAAGGCATCTAGGGCTACACAAAGAAATCAAGTCTCGAAAACTAAAAACAAATAAACAAACAAACAATGTTTTACTTTTACAGAGCCATTTGGATGACATAGAAATCTCTGAAGTGGAGTGTAGTTACAATGTAGATACACCAATCTTGAGAAAATTATATTGACTGAGCTGGAGGTAACTCAGTAGTAGAACATTCACCTAGTATGTTTCAGGCCTGGGTTCTCTTACCAAGCACATACAAAACATATAATGGAGAAGTAGGGGGCTTATTGAAAATCAGCAAAATATAATTAGCTCAGGTTTTATAACAGAAATTAACCCTTTTTCTAGAGATAGTTCAGTTGTGCTTACACTTTAAAAACTAATACCTCTTAAGTGTCACTGAACCAGTTTATTAAGTCTGCAAAGACAGTTTGGAGCTTACATTTCACACCAGTTCTGGCTTGTTTGTTTGTGACATGATCCAGCCTAGCCTTGAACTTCTTTCTGATCAGGGGTGAATTCTGAGTTTTTCCCAGGGCATTAAGTATGGAGCTACTTCTTCCAGTGTTGAGCAGCATGTTGTCTCCCTGTGCATTTGCATCAGTCTTGCTGCTCTGACGTTAGTGACAGGAGAAGAAATGACTATAAAGGGGGCCAGAAAACAGAATGCTCCTCCCCTATGCTGCAGACTGGTCCTCACTGTCTCAGTGCGATGCTCAAGCACGGTAAAGATGGCTCAGACTGTCTCTAGCTCAGAAGTGGGTCTCTGTTTTACCTGTACTCTTTGTAGTCTTCAGTTCTCACCTAAGAAAATGTCATCGTCACTATTTCAAAGGACGTGAATTGATTTATTTATTGTCCTGGCTTCCACGGAGGGACATTTCCCCCTCATTGAGCATCACTTTAATTTTCTTTAAGTTGCATGTCATGTTTTGGTTATAACAGTTTCAGTCCTTGAATTAATTAAAAAATACATTGTCATAAAATAACACATTTCTCTTAAGAGAAAATAAAAATTATAGGTAGCTCTCAAATTATTGTAGTAAGATGTGTGATCTTACGATTTTTTTGGGTGATCTATTCTTTAATATAGATTAATGGAACTTAAAAAGTATACTTAAAGATAAATACTGGACTAGTTAAAGGAAAGGTAAAATATCATTTTACCTGACACACCATTAATATGCCTCTTGAAAAAAAACTAATGGATGAACAAGGTGTGTGGCATACCATAGTTAAAATTTTGCTTAATGGAAATTGTATAAATTTGTGTCTTATTAAGATACTGAGAGAGAATAAATGTAGGATGTGCTTAAATGTTTAATATATATTTTTCTTAACCTTTTAGGTAACTAAATCTTGTTTGTTTGTTTGTTTGTTTTTTGGTTTGGTTTTTCGAGACAGGGTTTCTCTGTGTAGCCCTGACTGTCCTGGAACTCTCTCTGTAGACCAGGCTGGCCTCGAACACAGAAATCTGCCTGCCTCTGCCTCCCAAGTGCTGGGATTAAAGGCATGTGCCATCACTGCCTGGCAACTAAATCTATTGATAATTGAAATTGACCAATTTGAATTCTCCAGCACTGCTAACTTATGTTTTCTCTATTATAGGTTCCAGTTTCCTTAAAGATACCTCATTGTTGATATCTCTTGGATTCTCGTACTGGTTCCTGTTACTTCCTGTTCCTGTCCCCTCTTTAGGAGCTTTGACCTATCCTTGCTCATCCACCACCCACTTGGTGATCATGGTATTAGTGTGGGCATCTCTTTACCTTCTAGACATTTCTACTTTGAACTCCAACACTCATTTCAAGATCACCAAGCCCTGAGATATCTTCCACTATAAAACGTGGATGTTTCCAGTCAGATGCTGCCTTCTACAGAGTTCTGCAGCCCACAGCCCTAGGGGTCTTCGTAATCATTCTCCTCCCATCATCTCCACTCAGTCCTGAGTCCAGACTAACATTCTTTAAATTTCACCTGTGCTTTCGTGTATTCACTGGAGTCCTTTGAGTTCAGACCCACATTTTGGTGACTGACTTTCCTGTCAATAATCTTTCCCTAGTCTATCATATTACTGTTATGATAATTTATTTTGCTAAGATGTAGGTACGACCAAGATTTCTCGGGTTTTTGCATGAAACAGATTTTCGTGTAAAACAGATTTGTAAGTGATACTTCTCAGGCCTTTTACTGGAATATAATACATGTATAGTTTATTGCTTTTACTAACAAGCCCATTCCTTGGTCTTCGTTGTCTTTTTAAAAGTTCCACATTATCTTTGTTACCATATCTCTCAGAATCTTTTCAACTTTAAAATGCCTATGAATCTAGGATCATAGCATCTTATTTTACTTTTATGCTGAGTTTACACAATATAGATTGTGTTAAATATTTTTATGGGGAGATGTGTTTTCTCCCTTTAGCTGGGAGTGAGAAAATTCTGTGCCTTTTCCTTCCCCTGGCTTGAGGCTTATGAGGAAATCGCCATTTCTTTGGGGTCTATTATTTTAACTGTCTGAACCTTTTGTACATACAAGTAATGTTGGTGGTGGTGGTGGGGGGGGGGGGTGAGTCTTTAAAGGTTCTATGCTGAAGAATTAATCTGTGAGAGGTTGGCCAAGTGCCTTTCCTGATGAGTTCTGAGAGAACTGAAACGAGAAACCAGGGACTGGAGGGAACTCAAGGCAGCACAGTACTTGAGTGCAAGCCATACAGGAAAGCTTCCTTCTTTCTTATTTTTATTATCACAGCTCCTTTTATAACAGAGCTACGCATTTACAGAATTCACAGGCATTCCTGTCTTCCTTCTTACATTTGTTTTTATTCTAGATTCCCTTCTTGAGAAATAGCAGCATCAGATGTTCCTATCCCCCGTTCAAAGATTCATGATAGCCTCACATAACCTTAATTCATACCCCAGTATAACTTACCTACTAAGTCTGTCTTTCTCGTCTCAGAACCTTGTTGGCTCTTAGGCTTTAGTGGGGATTGTCCCAGTTCTAGAAAGGGACTAAGTAGGATCTATTTTAATGGGTCTGTATTTATTCTTCCTCCGGGGTCAGTATTGTATGTGGCCCACAAGCCTTTGAGTCCTTCATATAAGTAAGAGATACTTTGGGGGCTTCCCTTTTCTGAGTTCAAGACATAATACAAATTACATAGAAGATTTGGCACAGGTGGGTCAGGAAAATGAAGTTAATCTCCACCAGAAGCAAACTGCATCTGACACTTTTGCTTGAGCGATGAGTTGTCCTTGTCCAGTGGGTTGACTCTTGGTTTTTTTTTGTTTTTTGTTTTTCCCTGAGACAGGATCTCTCTGTGTAGTCCTGACTGTCCTGGAATTCACTCTGTAGACCAGGCTGGCCTCGAACTCAGAAATCCGCCTGCCTCTGCCTCCCAAGTGCTGGGATTAAAGGCATCTGCCACCATTGCCAGGCCAACTATAGTTGTCGGGCACAATAAAAAGGAATATTGTGTGGTGGGAGGAAAACCTAGAGTCATTTGTGTTAGGGTCACGGGGCATACAAATAATGAGGAAAGGACCACCAAAGTCAGAAATAAATCAAAAACAACTTTATATTCACTGCAGGGGTGGAGGGATGCTTCTAACCTGTTATGGTTGCAGTCAGGCTTGAGAGCTGACCACAACTTTGAAGGGCAGGAGTAGTCTCCTTATGAGGCATAAGCCTACAGCAAATACTCAGGGGATAATAAAGAAAGAATTTATAAATTTAGTTAGTTCTTGAGCCCAGAGGGTGGTGAATAGCAAGATGTTGGTACAGGCTCAAGCTATTCTTAGGCAGTGGTTTTATCTCAACTTTTATGGGACCAACTGAAAGGAATGCAGGGCTTGTGGACATGCAGTAAGATGGGGCGGAGGCCAGTGCTTTTAATTACTCTGGGCTCTTCAACTTGGGTAGTGTCTTAGTCACAGTTGGTTGCTGTGAAAAGATACCATGACCAAGGCAACTCTGTAAGAAAGTATTTAATTGGGGGCTTGCTTAAAGTTTCAGAGGTTTAGTTCATTATCATGATAGTAGTGACCATGGTGGCATGCAGGCAGGTGCTAGAACAGTAGCTGAGACCTATATCCCAGCTGTAGGCAGGAAAGAAAGAAAGAACTAGGCCTAGCATGGGCTTTTGAAACCTCAAAGCCCACCCCCAATGACACACTTCCTCCACAAGGCCACGCCTCCTAGTCCTTCTAATCCTTTCAAATAGTGCTACTCCCTGGTGACCAAGCATTCAAATATGTGAGCCTGTGGGGGCCATTCTTATTCAACCTCCACAGCTTGGCTAGGCTGCTGATTTGAGTGTTACTTATTGGAGAAGTGTCCAGCTGACTTGGACCGAAGACTATTCTGGGTTGCTGATTGACATGGAGCTGCTGTGCAAGGCCACTGCTTTGGAAGCCATTCTTTTTTTTTTAAATCTTGTTCCAAATCCTCTGGAATGTTCTGCTGGACTACTATTCTATACTATACTAGTTCAGCCAGCCTGTAGCCTTCCTTCTCACTTGTGTTTCTATCTTGTCCTTCCTCTCCCTTGTTTTCTTTTAAAGGTCTCACACAGGCCAGGCTAACCTTGAGCTCACAGTAGTCCTCCCATTTCAGACTCCTCTAGGTGCTAGGATTATAGCTGAGAGCTCAGCTATCTTTTGACTTGTTTTTTGGTGAGCCTTCTGGTCTTGGGAGAAAGTTCCTGTACAAAAGTGCAGCTGATGGCTATCATACTGTCATTTTTCTCACTGGTTCCTTTGTGGATTCCAAAATGACCCTAGAAAAGGGTTTCACAGTGAAGTTTATAACAGTGGCCAACTTAGATTTCTTTTGCCTTAAGGTCTGGGTAACAGACAAGTCAGTATTGGTTGACACATTTGCGAAATAGTTGTTAAAGGTCGATTGTTGTATTTTGGGCTTTTCCCTTCAGTGGACCAGGTTGGTGTCACTGACATTAGTCACAGGAGGAGAGCAGGTCAGCCTTCCAACTATCTTTGGGCTTTCTCAGGACTTAACCAGTGTTTTAGTCGGCCGAAGCCTGAGTCTAGAAGTCATAGGTCCTTATTAAGACTCTGGATCATTATTTATTTCATGTGTTTATTTTTAAAGGTGGGTCTTTGCTCTGTGGCCTAGGCTAAACTCACACTTTTAGTCCTCCTGTCCAAGCCTCCTGAGTGCTAGGATCACAGGTGTGCACCACCAGAATCCTCTAGGAAACTCTTTCTTAGAGAGAAGGAAATCTGTGTGTGTGTGTGTGTGTGTGTGTGTGTGCGTGTGCGTGTGCGCGTGTGTGTGTGTGTGTATATATGCATGTGCATGCACACACTTATGCACAAGCCACAGCACTGTTGAGGAGGTTAGAGGAGAAACCTTGTGATGGTCAATTCTTTCCTTCCATCATGTGTGTTCCAGAAATTAAACTCAGGTCATCAGGCATGGCAGCAAGCCATCTTGCCAGCCCCGTGTAGGAATACTTTGAATATTACTTTAGGTTTTGTTTTTGTCAAGGGAATACAAGCCACTTAGACCCCTTTCCTGAATTTTCAGATTTCTTTCCCTTGTAAGAAAACTGTTTGTCTCCCTTGACCTCCCAAACAAGAAAGGCAAACTAAAATGTTACTGGGTTTTGAATGTTCGGACAATATAGTCTGGAAGGGAGCTGGCTGGAGGAGATGCCACACCAGTTCTACCATCCAGGGTATGAGAGACACCTTGAACTTTTGAATTTTAGCTTTTAGCAGTGAATCTTTTTTTTTTTTTTAAGATTTATTTATTTATTTCATGTATGTGAATACATTGTAGCTGTCTTCAGACACACCAGAAGAGGATATCAGATCTCATTACAGATGGTTGTGAGCCACCATGTGGTTGCTGGGAATTGAACTCAGGACCTCTGGACCTCAGGACAACTGAGCCATCTCTGCAGCCCACAGTGAATCTTTTAAAAAGCTATTTTATAGTGTTGCTTCTGAGTCTTCCAAATGCTGGGTAAAATAACTCCCATTCTAGGGCTGGACCTGTTTGTAGATCAGCTGTAGAGGATTTTCCTAGCATACTACAATATGCAGGGCTAATGTTCATCTGGAATGTTCTACATAAAAGTCCCTGAAATTCTCTCTTGTGTCACTTGTGTGTCAACATTTGCCATTTCCAGGCTTTCTTAACCCTGAACAGGGCAGATGTCCTAGAAAGTGGAGAAAAGATCTTTGTAAATGTTGGGTCCATTTCACACTGTATTTTGCTTCTCACAAAGAACAGGTAAAAACCCAAGTGTGACACTACACAGCTGTCCACGCAGTGCTTCTCTGTGGACCTTGGTGCATAGGTGTTGTCTTGAGTTTGGCCTTGTGCCAAGCAGCCCTTCTGTAACAAGCTCCCCCTATCAGCAGGACGGTATTTGTTGGCACAACCATCGTGTGCCTTGGTGCTAGATGGAGTCTCTTTGTCCACAAAGGGCCAGTGAGCAGCATTGCAGTTAGCTTGGGGTGTCGAATTGAGTTCTGAACATACCTACATTTTTAGTAAGACCTGGAGTGTAAATGACAGAGTCTTGTATTCCAGGAGAGCTAGTCTTTACTAAAGAGACTTACCTCCTCATACGTTCTTATTAATACCGATACAGGGAAAACCATATACTTATACAATTATAAGAGACTGTCACTTGGTGTGACCTCGTCATCAGAGTGTCGGCTTTATGGAGCGTTATCTGTTTGAATGCAGGATGCATGCTAGCATCCTTCACTGACACAGACCTCCAGCAAACCAGAGGATGCCTAAGAGTGTGAGGCTCTCCAGGGCAGGGTGGACTGTGAATGGCAGTCTTTCATATTGTTTTCTCACTTTTCCTCTTTGCTACTGAGTGGAGAAATAACTACTGCTATTCTGGTAAATTTTAGTTGAAGACCTTAAAAATCTATTGTTTAGTATTTATCACAATTATAGTAAGTGCTTTCCTAAATTTTTTTGGTATGAAATGGACCACATAAAGAATGAAAATGTTCTCTGTATTCTTACATTTTGTTTTTGTAACTTAAACTTTAGTAGAGTTTTTGAGCAGAAAGGAAAGCCATTACTTTAGTCTAATTGTGTTGATATTTTCAATGATGCATAGTTGATAATGTGAACATCCACAGCTGTTCTGGGTATTTTAAGCACATAAACTGTGCAAGAGCAATTTTCAGTGGGAATGAATTATTTGATAAATTTGCTTTTCTCTTTTGTTATAGGAAGGAACTTGAAGCCTTCAAAGGTAATTCTGTGTTTAATTCTTCACTTCTAAGTAGTTGAACATTAATTGATGTCAGATGTTGTAGCTTGGTGATAAGGGAAAAACTCCTCCTGTCCTATAAACTGGGTAGTTTATATTAAAAAGCAGAAGTTAGCGTAGTACTGTTTGTGTAAGTGTTAGAATTAATCACAGTAAGTTTGGAATTCTGGTTTAACTGTAGCACAGGTGCTATGTGGAAGTTTGTGCTAAGAACCCTGGAAGCAGGCGGAGCGCGCACTCTTGAGTTGCTGAGCCTCAGGGTCTCAGAGACTTAGTTGTGCTGTGCATAGTCTGTCTAGGTCACAGGGAGAGGAGACGGGAGGGGGCTCAGGATAGGCCTATGGTCTCACGAACTTCCAAGCGGTTTACTTTATCAGAGCTGGGTTCTGTTCCTAGACGGTTTTGTGACTTTGCTGAGTCTTTTGACCTTTGGCTTGGTTTCTCCATCTGTAAGATTAGAGATTTTGATGAAACACATTCTGAGATTCTGAAAAGCAAACCAGTGTTACTTTTATCTTAGAGGAACTTTTTAAGGGAGACATAGCGAACAATTCTCGACCATGTTGCCCATACTTGGTCATATTAGTTATTGTTTTGTTGCTGTCGTAAAGTGCTGTGACTAAGGCACTTTAGGAGGAAGGGTTTATTTGGTTCTGGGGGAAGAGTACATAATGGCAGGGGAGACCTGGCAGTCGGAATCTGGATCAAGAAGCTGAGAGGTCACATCTAACGACAGACAAGAAGCAGGAAGTAAACCGAATGTGGATTGATGATCGGAACAATTGAGACCTGCCCTTAGTGATAGATTTCCTTCGGTTGAACTGTGTCTCCTCAATTGACAAGCATTGCCCCCAACTGGAAACTGAGTGCTCAACTGCCTGGCTGTGGAGGACATTTCTCATTGGAACCCCCACACTGGTCATGGGGAAACACTCGTAAAGAAACCCACCAGCTTCCTAGCAGTCAAAGTCCTTCCAGTACCCTGTCAGGTGTTACTTACTAATTCCATAGAAACAACGATTCTCAGAGACTCTTTACAAGAAATAGAGGAGGTAAATTATTGCTGATTCTCCTGTGGTCTACAGCATGCTTGTTACATCTCACGTAAGCTTGTACTGACCTACTGAGTGAGTAAAAGTTCTCCACTATGTTGTTTATGCTTCGTATTATCTGTGTGCCTCATTTGTTAGGAGTTTCAGAAAAATAATTACTCTTCAAGACAAAGGTCCAAAGGGCTATTCCTACTGTGGCTGTGTTGAGCAGACTCTGTTTTGTCTACATTTCTGTTTTACCTACACTGTGGTGACTAAGCTCAGGGCCAGTTGTTGAAGATAATGTTCTGTGACCACATGGTGGCATGTATTGTCACACTCTCATGACTCTTACATAACTGTGATCCCCTATGCATGGGTATTATTTTTCACCAGTTGTTTGAATGAAATAATATTTGAAATCCTTATCAAATGCCTCTTTGCTTCTCGTTTGTTTTGATGGACCAGTTTAGCATTTCTTACATAATAAAGAGATGGGGAAGCCCAGTGAAGCTGACAGGAAGAGACAGGCAGGCGCACACATTATATAAGGTGTCAGCTTTACTCGAATCTCCCTGGTGAAGCATTTTGATGTAGCGTATTGTTCTCAGAGACAAACTGTTTGCAAAAGCTAGTAGTACATATTGAATTATTCTATTTAGGATGAAATACCTTGTTTATACACACATTTCTAATCTTGTGCAACATCTACACCAGGTCTATTCTCAGAACAGTTTATGCTCTTGAATGTGACCAAACTCAAAATTTGCATCATAGGTAGACTTTAAGTGTATTTTTAGAATCACCCTTGTGTTGAGTACAGTGGTATGCACCTATACACCAGTGTGTTTAGGAGGCTGGGGTAGGAGAGTGAGTCCCTGAACCCAGGAGCACAGCATCACTAGCCTGATAAAGGTAAGGAGATCCTCTATTGAGAGAAGGGGTAGAGAAGAAAAGAAAAACGTTTGCATTTGAGTGTTTTACTAATACTTAAGAAGTACAACTAGCCTATAACAAGAAAATTAATTATTCTTCCAAAATATTAATGGGAAAAAGTTTTATAAATTCACTCAAACATGTTATAATCCTTTTTTTTTTAAATGTTGCCCTTGTTCTCCCTTTGAGATTGCAGGGAAGCAAGAGACTTCACTCTCTCCAGTTGTCCTCAGCTTACTAGTCATTCTCAGAAGTCATCCTTAGTAGTCATCCTTAGTAGTCATCCTCAGAAGTCATCCTTAGCAGTCATCCTCAGAAGTCATCCTTAGTAGTCATCCTTAGTAGTCATCCTCAGAAGTCAACCTTAGCAGTCATCCTCAGAAGTCATCCTTAGTAGTCATCCTTAGAAGTCATCCTTAGCAGTCATCCTCAGAAGTCATCCTTAGTAGTCATCCTCAGAAGTCATCCTTAGCAGTCATCCTCAGAAGTCATCCTTAGCAGTCATCCTCAGAAGTCAACCTTAGCAGTCATCCTCAGAAGTCATCCTTAGTAGTCATCCTCAGAAGTCATCCTTAGCAGTCATCCTCAGAAGTCATCCTTAGCAGTCATCCTCAGAAGTCATCCTTAGCAGTCATCCTCAGAAGTCAACCTTAGCAGTCATCCTCAGAAGTCATCCTTAGTAGTCATCCTCAGAAGTCATCCTTAGCAGTCATCCTCAGAAGTCAACCTTAGCAGTCATCCTCAGAAGTCATCCTTAGTAGTCATCCTCAGAAGTCATCCTTAGCAGTCATCCTCAGAAGCCCTTTCTCAGTCGGGGAAATAAGTGATTTGGAGGGAACAAAGCGCAAGATTAGAAACCACTAAAGTTAGTAATAGAGTTGGTGTCGACCTGAGGTCTGGCTTCTCCCTCTGTGCTGGCTGAGACTGATGAGCTCAGTTTACCCTGAACTTCTGTTGCACAAAGTAGATGTCTGTTGCAGTAAGAAAACCAGTTGTTTTAATGTTGGTAATGAGAAGAATTTTTAATTCCCCAAATGCTGCATTCCTTTAAGCTTGGTGATGAGTAAGTATTAAAGAGTAGAGAAAGGATGGGATTTTCTTTTTCAGAGCTAGAGTTTGGTACTAAGGACTGTAAAAGGGCCTTTATACATGCTAGAAAAGTATTCTTCTGAACTCCGCCCCATCCCTTTGTAATTCTGTGCTTTAAGACAGTGTTGCCGCCATCTTTGCTCCGGCAACAGAGTAATTGGGACCTCCAGGCGCAGGGATAACCGAGCATAATATCGTTTGGGACTCAGCCAGCTTGTGTGTTCCCTGCTCCCAAGAGCTGGGCAGTTCTGTGGTCACCTACACGGCAGCTCTGCTGTGGGACATCAGCCCTGCAGAGGGACCTGCACTGGGAGAGAGCGCACCAGCCTCCCCTTAGCCACCTCTGCTCCAGGGCTTGACTACGCTGAGCCTCCAGGGTTTCCAAAGCTCCAGTGTGAGGGACACTATGGAGATTTTCAACTTAGACTCTGGCTAACGTCTGGCTATGCATCTCTGCAACCACTTCCATCTGCTGCTGGAGGAAGACTCTGATGATGACTAGACAGAACTGAAAATTCTTAATGAAAAGAGCAGCGCACTATACGACCCATCTCTGCCATTGTCATTTTTTTTTCTAAGTGATTAAATATGCTTCTCAAATGAAAAAAAAAAAAGACAGTGTTACTAAATTGGCTAGGCTTGTCTCGAAATGCATGCTCCTTCTGTCTCAGCTGGAACGATAGGCGTATGCTACCATATCCAGCAAGAATAGAATTTCATTTAATTTTTTAAAAAGACTAACTTACTATTCTGAGTAGACCAGGCTGGCCATGAATTCAGAGATCTATCTGCCCCTACCTCTTCAGTGATGGGATTAAAGGTGCTTGGCAGCACACCTGTTATTTTTATTATTACTGTGTGTGTGTGTGTGTGTGTGTGTGTGTGTGTGTGTGTGTGTGTGTGTGCGCGCGCATGTGGTGTGTGAGGCTGTGCATGTGGAGGCCAGAGCACAGGTCTGTGGAGTCTGTTCACGCTCTCCTCCTTTACACAGGCCTGAGGATCAAGCTCAGGTATGTAGGTTAATTTTATTTTCATGAAACCATATTTTGGTAGCATGAATGTATATACATCATTTGTGTGCAGTACCCATAGAGGTCAGCAGAGGGGGTTGGGTCCTCTGGAACTGCAGTTAAAGAAGGTAGTGAGCTGCTATGTAGCTGACGAAGCAGATCCTCCGTTAGAGCTGCAAGTGGGCTGAACTGCTGAGCCATCTTTTCAGCCCCTAGTTTTAAAAGTAGGCTTTTATCCCATGTATAAATCTTAAAAATTACTCTTAAGATTTTAAGTCTAAAAATGTGTCACTGCAAAGGAACAAAGATTTACAGTTAGATATTTCTATCTAATTGTATATACTTGACTTAACATAGTTTTATATATTACATTTGCCCTTTTACCTTTGGCAAAGCAACTACCAGACCCTTTTGTCTGGAAAATAGAGCACCTGTTACCCGTGCTTGTTGACCCCTTGGAGGAGGCATTGGCCGCTCTCTCAGACACCTGTCTCCAAGCCGAACGGCGTACTTAGCCAGGGAAAGTGTCTGCTCACACAGCCGCCTTTGCAATGTACTGCTCTCTGTGCTCAAATTAAATACGGGGTAAAAATGGAACCTCGCAGTTAAGGGCAATTATAATAAATGGGAATTGCAACTCCTTGGGGAACTTAATATAGGTAGCCTTTAAATTTTGCCATAAATTGTATAGTCAGAAATTAGAAGGGATTCAGAGGAAGGGGCTCTGATGTGAACTGTACCATCCATACTTCTGTTCTGGTTTTTTAAATCTAGTGCAGTGTGGGTAATTTATATAAGAATTTTCAATCAGAAGGCAATGCTTAATGAGTATGTAATTAAAACCATGGGTATGTTTTAAATTAAAGAATTTGCATTGTATCTTAATAGATTTCTGTCAACTTCCTTTTAGAAAATTAAATGGCCAAAATGGATCCAATTTAATAAGGTATCCATTATAATCTACTATTTAACATAAAATCTATCTATGTTAGAAATGTGGTAAGTTGAAAACATGTCAGGATTTAGGAGTTGTCGTGATCCCAGAAACTGATATCATCAGGAGTTATGTAGAATGAAGCAATGAGGGCCAGCCCACTTAATGACATTTGAGGCTTTGCTTTAGAAAATGCTGGGACATGTTGTATCAGAGCAGTAAAGGAAATAGGGAGGAGAGGAGCAGCAGTAGTGCTGATGGCAGCTGTGGGAACAGCTGAGCAGGTGGGCAGACCCGTTACCTCTCACAGTGAGTGGAAACGAGGAGGAGCTGCTGCCTGTGGAGGAAGATCCAGGCTGTGGGTCAGAAGGGAGTCAAGAAGTAGAGCTTCATACATGGAAAGAAATGAAGAGGCAGCTTGAGGTAGGATCAGGGAAGCCAAGGAGGAGCTGAGATCGAAGTTATTAAAGGAATTGATTAGGGTAATAAAGAACAAGGCAAGAATGAAGTCTAGATAAGTCATCTTTGGGAAGGATCAAGGGCATCTCTTTCCCTAAGGTCTCACAGAAGAAAGAATAGCTGCTGTGGAGGAGGCGGCAGAGGGGAGGTGAAGTAAATTAGGAGAAATTCACATGAAGAAAGATAATCTGAATTTTCTGGCCTAGGCTTAGAATAAAAAACAAATGTGCTTTGGTTAGCAGGAAGTTGGGATGGAAACTGCATGTATCATTCTTTTACCTGTAGGGCCTGCTTCTTTTGGGTGATAGTGTCAGCACAAATGGAACTTGACCACAGAGTTTAGGGTCAATAGGAGAGGCCTGACCAGACCAAAAAAATAAGCATGCAAAAAAAAGTGTGTGGGTGGATCCCATAAAGGGAAGAAGTCTGTCGTCAAATGGGTCCCGTAGTCCAGAATGACATTACAGTTTGAGATTGGAGAGGTGGAGCAATTCTCAGCTGAATCCCATAAAGGGAAGAAGTCTGTCGTCAAATGGGTCCCGTAGTCCAGAATGACATTACAGTTTGAGATTGGAGAGGTGGAGCAATTCTCAGCTGAATGTGAGTCAGAGCGATCATCAGCTTGAAGGTCTTAGTGAGTAGGTTCTATTGCTGTGCAGAGACACCATGACCACAGCAACTCTTACAAAGGAAAGCCTTTGACTGGGGCTGGCTTACAGTGTCAGAAGCCCATTGTTGTCATCGTGGTGTGGAGCATGGTGCCACACAGGCAGACATGGTGCTGGAGAAGTAACTGGGGATCCACAGTAAGAGGAGAGGTGTTAAGCTCAGGATGGGCTCTTTCAAATTCTCAAAACCCACCCCCACTGACACTTCCTCAGCCTCCTAGTCCTTTCAAGTAGTGCAAGCCCTGGTGACCAGGTGTTCAAATCTGTGAGCCCATGGGAGCCACTTTCAGTCAAGCCAACATATCACCTGCCTGGAGACTTGAGAGATGTTAGGATTCTCACCTCCTGGGTGACTGTGCACACAGTGACATAGCAACATTTAGTGTGCTTCAAATTAAACTAATAGTAGTACATGCTGAGCTTGCGTAGCAGCTGCTTCCCTTCAGGAGTTGTTCCGACATGTGAGGCAAAACTGTTTGGTAATACTCAGTGATGAAGACTCACGTTGGATGGCGGAGCCACCTTTTGCCCTCATGGACCTGACAGACTAATAGAGCTTACAGAATAGATAGAAAGGCAAACGTAGTTTGAATATTACCTAGGAAGAGGGGAATAAGAGGGGTGTGTGTGTGTGTGTGTACACGTACATGTGCGCTTGCGCCCCCCTCCCCCCCAGTAGCCAGAGAACAACCTGTGGACTCTTTTCTTTCCACCTTGTGAGTATTGAACTCGGGTCCTCAGGCTTGCTGGCTAGCATCTTTACTTGATTAGCTTTGTTCCTGACTTCAAGAACTTGTCTCATTTTTCTTTCTTTCTGTGATCTTTTTAAATGTTAATTTTGTATGCTGTTTGTTTTTGAGGCAGTTTTTCATGTAATTCAGGCTGGCCTTGAGCTATGTTGTTGTAGATGACTGAGTTTCTGAATCTCCTGCCTCAGCTCTCTGAGTGCTGGGATTATAGGTTTATGTGACGCAGGGGACCAAACTCAGGTCTTTGTGCATTTCTAAGACACAAACTCTACAGCCACATTCTCAATACCAATATCTATATTTGTAATAAAATTATATATAGGAATTGATATATATGATATGTACATTATCAAGTTTGAAAGGCTTATGGTAAAGCTTTTTGTTCCTTATGGGAGTACGTGCTCAAGGGAGCATAGAGGTTCGTCTGAGAGAGGCGAGTTAGAGAGTTGGTGAACCCAAGGAGTTCCAGTTAGAACTCAGAGGATCAGACCTGCTTTATATTTTGTGGGATCTCATGGGAGGGTAGGGTGGAGAAGAGCAGGTCCGAGATCCCAGAGCTTAGGTGAGCTTAGGTGAGCTGCATGTTAGGTTAACGGAAGATTATTTTACAATGTATTTGCCGAAAAGGGGAAAAGACAGCGTAAAGGTTGGTTGAAGTGAGCAGCAGACGGTGTTTGGGGTATGCGGTTCTGAAGCAGCGACAGCCGGCAGTTACTGTGACTATCGGTCTTATTTACATTCCAAACCACTGGTTAGTGCTACTGAATTTCAAGGAGCCTTTATTAAAGCTACATTTAAATGTGATGGGGGAAATTTAAAGATGCCTATGTATTATAAAGCAAATCTATCCTTTATTTTAATTTGTCCACCAAAAGGTTAGTGTTTCTTGTGCTTTCTAGATGTTTCTGTCGTGCATCTTTGCACCTAGATGACAAGTTCAGAAGGATTTAGTATATTTCCAGCCCAGCCCACCCCCATTTTCAGCATCATTTGGTATGGTCCCAGATCGGTGCGTACATCTTTGTATGCCAGAACCCCTGAGAGCTTGCATTTTGCTTTATAGAGGCAGTAGATTCCCATGTCTGTCTGCTTAAGCCATCAGAAACATCGGGAAACCAAAAGGCTCAATACATTTTCTTTGAAAGAAAACCAAAGCAGCTCTGGCTGCAGCCTCCCTTCCTTTGTTCTACGTCTTAGAAGATGCACGAGAGAGGAGCTGCCTGGTAACTGAGGTTCTCCTGATCAGCTGCTTCTGCCCATTCGCTCAGTTCTTAATCATGTCATCCCCAGGACTCGAGGAAAATAGTCAGAGGGATCTCTGTAGGTGGAACCTTATTTCATGTTTTTTCTTATCTGCTTTTATTTAAAACTGTTAACCTTTGCATGGTATACAGATGAAATATTATTAAAAAGATGAAATTAAATTTAACCTGATTTGAACCTATAAATATTATATTTTAGTGAGAGCTTTATTTTCTATGTATTATCAATAAGTAATTACTGCTAAATTAATTCCAAGAACAAATAAATGTTGCATGGGAATCTAGGACATTTGCATGTGTAATACATATCTTCTCATCTATCAGGTGAAATTCCCAGACAGACGTTTTTCTGAAACAGCATTTATTTTAAAAGCTAAAATGCCAAGCAAGTAGTGCCAGTCTGTTTCTTATGATTAGAACTTAGAGTTAATTCAGCACCTTCGCTGCTAGGATGCTCATTTTCCAAGCAGAAGGTAGCATAGTTAAGTATGTGACCATAGCTGGAGACAGAAGAAAGTTAAAGTTCACCCCAGGCTACTCTGGGTTCATCTAAGATGGTTGATTCTAAGATGGGTTTCAGGATAAGTTTATAGAACCTGGGCATACTCCTTATCACCTGTTAGCTGAGGAGATGATCTTGAGGTGATGCCTCAAGTATGCATATAGAAGCGTATAAACCTGTGGGATTTGCTGAAAACAAAACAAAAAGAAACAACAAACAAATCTTAAGAATTAGTTCTTAGTGTTTTTGTTGAGTAATGTGATTCTATCCTTAGAAGCAACTGATGAATAATTTCTATTACTTACTGCATTTTAAGAACTTCCCATTAGGCCTTTAAGATGTCATATGCTGTAACATGTTTCATTCATATATATATCTACACACACACACACACACACACACCCCTGTCAGGTAGATGCCTGAAAAGAGGATGTGTGTGTGGCTCCAGTCTCTTGCTCCATGCGGCGTTTCTGCTTTTGAGATTACAAGTTAGCATTGAAGTCAGTTGAAGAGTTTTCCTTCCCTCCTGTCTCAAGTCTGTCCAGTATTCTAACTCTGTTGTAGTTTAGACATTGAACTGAGGGTCTCAGGTACAGGTGCACACTGTCCCATCCCAGGCCTGTGCTTGAACGTATGCAGTGAAGTCTGTACAGAAGTGAAGGATCTATGAAATCGTACTCCAATTAGGAGTACACTACATTCTTGCTTATGTTATCTGAGAGGCAATGAGGCAAAAGCACGTAAGAATGGAGGCTTGTTTCTCTCAGGCTTGCTTAGCATTGGCAGTTCTGAGAGGAATGGTTTTAGAGTGAGCATTATTTTAAATTATTAACCTAGGAAATTACTTCTTACAATTTTAACTTGTTGATGAATTCTGCCAAGAATATTAAGTGTCTGCTCTTGGTCTCTTCAAGATATGTCATTATGTATGTATATTTATTTTTAAGAAGTTTGTTCATGATGGGGGTAAAGATGTTTGAAGGAAGCATGGAGATTTACATCCTGCCTTTACATTTTCATTTTGGAGTTCATACTCGCTCGCTTGATCGTTCTCTTCCCCTCCTTGTTTGTTTGTTTGTTTTCTCGACACAGGGTTTCTCTGTGTGGCTCTGGCTGTCCTGGAACTCACTCTGTAGACCAGGCTGGCCTTGAACTGTCCTACCTCTGCTTCTCAAGTGCCAGGATTAAAAGAGGGGGGGGGGCGTCACTGCAAAGCTGAGCAGTTTACTTTTCAAACGTAGCTGAATCTTTATTCTGATACTTTGTCAGATACCTTACTGTGACCTGACCTGGAACTCTCCAGGATGATGTTTTATACTGTAGAGGAATTGACACTCTGACAGCTTGTTTATGTATTAAACTAAATAAAAAATAGAGCTTGAAATGAGAGTTGTGACCTTAAATATTGTCTTTCAAATTTTTACAAAGATTATACACCACTATTTCTTGATCAATAATTATAGCAATAGATCATTTTTGGAACCAATTGGTACAAACTTTTGTTGCATAACACATTTGATATCTTGAACAAATACAGCTATTCTGTTTCATTACCCTTTGAGTGGAACATAGTATAAACTTGACAGCAAAAATTGTACCTTTCATAAAACTAAATCTGAGTACCACAAAAAAGAATTGTGTGGAAATATTGCCTGTCAGACTTGAAAAGAGGACTTATCTGTTGAATGCATGTGATGCTTGGTGACTTGTCTGAGCTTTTTCTGAGGTTGATGCTAAGAAATTACCTGTGGACTCCTACGGGCCTTCTGCTGATGCATTTGAAGGCAGCTGTGGAGTTCCCACTAACTCAGAAGACTACTGGCTTACGTAGAATTCCAGACCAAGGGAGAAGTCAGGAGACCAACTCATCTAAGAAACCTTGGTTCTTCTTCTGTGCCTGTCCTTGCCCAGGAGTGCCCATTGTGTGCATACATGTGAAATGCTGTTTGCTTCCATTCGAGGAGTCAGTGGTCACCCTGCAATAGGAGAGACGACTAGAAACACTGGGCTATACTGACATAGGCCAGCATTCTGTTCTCTCAGTACAGGACTAACTATTGAAAATACAGAGACTCCTTCACACAATGTGAAGAAAGGGTTAGCCCATCATGGTGCACTTGAGAAACCATCCTGTGAGCACATTTACGTACTTTAGCAGCCCTTTCAAAGTACAGCTCTCCGCAAACTCTGCTGAGGGCCGAGTTAAGTTTTCCTGGTTAATGTCTAACTGGAGAGAGAGGCTTTGTGTTTTGTCTGCACCCACCCTAATTTTTCCAGAAGCCCATCTGAGACCATCTTTAAGAATTGTGATTACTGCCAAAGTTTTGAAGCCGTTTTTTTTCTGCTAAGTAGCATGTTGCTACTGCTGTTAAAACAGGATCTCACTGTAATCCAACCTGTCTTGGAACTCATGGCAATCCTCCTGCATCAGCCACCTAAGTCATGATTGTTGTTCTCGACCATCACACCCAGCTAGGTTAACTATAAAGTATCATCTCACATTATTAACACTTAAAAAATGCTTTTATGCCTTTGGGAATTTGGGTGGTGGCCAATTTGGTTTTATGTCAATGATAGTTAAACCGTGCTAAGCATCTCTGCATACACAGTATTTCAGACTATAGTCTTTATGGTGTGTTGTTAGTGTGTGCTGGCCAATTAGCTTTTTGAGGTGCATGGATTTGTTTGTGTGAGTGCAGTGCCCTCGGACAGCAGAAGTGGGCGTCAGATCCCCAGAAGCTGGAGTGAATAGTCAGTTGTGGGCTTTTTGATATGGATGCTGGGAACCAACTCAGCCCTGGCCGTTGGCTTTTGAGAGAGAATGTGCCAGTTCATTCTCTGACTAGCAAGCACTCTGTGGTCATCACACAACAGAATTTACTTGTTTGTTTTGTGACAGGGTCTCATGTAGCCCTAGCTGAACTGATATGTTTGTCTCCATCTGCCAAGTGGTAGGATTACAGGCGTTGTGCCACCACATCTGGGATGGGGACTCATCCCAGGAGAAAACCAGTTCACCTTTTCTCAGTAGCTATTCATTGCCTGCTCTTCATTTTAACTCTTGGCAAGCTTAAGTCTGCAGGAACCTTGACTCCAGTTTATTGTATAGCATGAGATGGCTTGCCGCATTATTGGTATAAGATAGTTAACATTATTCTCTACAACAGTGCCTTTTAGTTCTCTCATTCTGCAGCTGACACACTGTCATGAGTAAATTTGCTTCTTGCTGCATACTGCCTACATTTGAGCCACTGAGTGTAGCTAGAAACACCCCTCTCCTGCCGTTGGCTCACTGGAGAGCCTGCGACCTTTCCCTGCCCCCATCACACTGTTGGCCTTTTGAGCTCACTGTGCAAGCGCTCTTCCCAAAGTCGGGGAGGAGGCACAGCCACGGCAGAGGGGCTGCTCTGAGAGCTGCAGTGTATGGGATTTACTGGGTCATCTTGAACCAAATAGGCTTTTGTTTTGTTCGTGGAAAGTGTTTTTATCACTGACCTAAATTAAAGTTTAGAGAGACAGTATATTGCAAGTAGCTATTGTGACCACCAGGTTGTATAGCCTTGATAACCTTCTCTTTCCTTTCTGAGCAGACACCTTTTTAAAAATTTAAATTTCAGATACAAGTACTATATTTGCATTACCTCTACTCCTCCCTCTCAAATTAATGACCTTTTCCCCTATAATTGCTGTTACAAATACATATATATATATATATATATACACATATACACATACATACATACATACACACACCTATAACCTACTGAGCCCTGTTTATTACTGTTCTTATGGCCATGAGTTTGTGGCTGACTGCTTAGGTTTGTATAACCTGTGGGAACTCATCCCAAGGGAAGACAGATTCACTTCTCAGCAGTCATTCAATGCTCATAGCTCTTCATTTAGGGCTTGGGGCCTTGTGAAATTTCTCCTATTTGTGTGTGTGTGTGTGTGTGTGTGTGTATGTGTGTAGACATGCACATACATGCGCGTGCACATACATGCAGGTAGAGAGCTGAAGTTGGTATCAAGTGTCTTCCTGTATCCATTCTAGTTTCTGTACTGAGGTTGGGTCTCCTGCAGATCCTGGAGCTCACTGACCCAGCAAGCCAACTTGCCCCAGGGACCTCTGCCTCCCTCCCTCCCTCCCTCCCTCCCTCCGCAGTGCTAGAATTACAAGTGGCACCGCACCTGCTTGACTTTAAATGGGTCCTGTGGTCTGGTCATTAGGCTTGTGTGGGCAAGAGCTTTATCCATTGAGCCATCTTTCCAGCTCCTAGCAGGACGTTTTTATTGCTTCTTTGCCAGTTCTGTTGTTTGTGCATTTGGGAGATGCAATGCCAAAATACTTGTTATAACTGGAAAGCACCGTGTTAAGGAAGCTCTGAAGTCTCTTGTCTGATGACAAGTAATCTGGGAAAATAAGGAGTGATGAGTTGCTTTCTTCTTCACTTCTTTCTTTTTCTCTGGCAATTACTCCTTTTCCAGATATCTGGTTTTGAGCCCTACTAATTACCTTCAGAGGGTTTTGTATTATAAACACAAGTTTTGTTTTCTCAGACCAGTGTTGAGCATAGTTATGCCCCAGTGTCCTTTCCTTGGGTAGGGGAGGATGGGATAGGGACTTTTGATAGAGCTCTGGAGATCTGTGACCCACTTCAAAGACAGTGGGATTGAGAGCGACCACCTTGTATCTCCTGTCTTCTCCTTGTGTCTCCTGCACCCTGTCAGGAGACATTTGCCATGTTGTACACAAGTTGTTAACGTGACACCTTCTGTCTGTGTTGAAGCAGATGGCCAAGCATTACGGTCTTGACCTCAGAGCTTACGCTCGCTCTGCTCCATCGCTCCTGTGGAAGCAGAGTGCTCTGTACTTCTCTGGGTGTTTACTACGCTAGCGCTTCTCCACTGGAGCAGCAATGGGGAGCACCGCTGCAGAGTCCTGTTAGACTGTAATCGAAGCACTTGGAAGGCCGAGACAGGGGTATTGCCATGAATTTGACATCATCCTGGGCTATAGCCTAAACATTAACAACAAAAAAAGTGTGGATAGTTTGGGAAAGGATCATTGTTATTTAGTAGGCACTTGACCAGGTACAAAAAACAAAGTCAGCTTTGGCCTGCAGGAGTTAGAATGTTAGAGACGTTTGAGAGCCTGCTCTTTTGAAATCTCTCAAGATGGTAAGTGGACTAGATTACATCAGTGCCTGTGGCTTCCACTCCATCCACTAGGAAGCAAGGAGCTGGCTCCCATACCTCCACATAGCAAGTCATTTGAAGCATCTCCAGTGCTTGCTTTCTTCTCGCTTCAAAATATTTTTGAGGTGTGGGAATTGGAAGCAAGTAGGTTATTAATCCATATATCCTTTTATATTTTATTTCTTGTTGATTTTGTCTTAAAAGAAGGTCTTCTGTAGCTAAGATTGGGTTCAAGTTCCCTATGTAAGGTTGACCTGGGACTGAGCCTTCTACCCCACTTAAGTGCTAGGGTTACAGGTGTGCATCACCCTGCCTCATTCGTGTGTGTGCAGACCAAGTGTGAGCTACGGGTCTTGTTCCTAAGAAGCCATCTACCTACTGCCTCAGTCTCCTCTGTGCTGGGATTACAAGTGCACACCACTATGCCTGTTTTTTTTTTTGTGGGTTCTGGAGATCAAGTTCTGGTCCTCATGCTTGCACGGGTACTTTTACCGAACTGTTTTACGTTACGGGAAATATTAAAAAATGAACCTACCCAATTGGGGACCACGCTCCCGTGTTCTGCCATCTCTCTGGCAGACCAACCCCCGCCCCAGTTCCTCTCTTTACCGTGCACCCCACAGTCAGCTATCACATCACAATACCCAGTACCCCAGTAGAATCAAGACTCTTAAAGCTTAATTAACCAATTAGATTTATGTATCAATAATATCACAATTTACAGGATGCTAGTACAATAATTTCAGAGCCATTTGATAATGATAAAATCTTTATCCCAACATTTCTAACCTTGTGAAATCCTAGCTACTTGTGGTTAGTAAACACAATGCGGATACGCATCAGCAGCCGTCTTGGTTCCTCTTCCACCTCTCTCCCCTGAGATGCTCTCTGTCTCCACAACTCTTAGCTCTGCCTCCCTTTTTCCTGCCCAGTCACAGGCCTTCCACTGCCCTAACGAGATTGGACATGGAAAATCCTGCAACAGTTTAACTAGTCTACATTTTTTGTTTTCTTAAATAGAAGACTACTGATACACCACAAAAACTTAGTTCAGAAACAATGGTAACTCAATCTCTGGGCACAACAACTGGAATGCTAATTTTGTATGCCATATTAAATCTAAATCCTCTGGTGGCGAATATTCGCCGTAAACCCAGAGTCACTAGTAGCTACATCTTGCCCTCTCACTTTCCCTGTCCAAAAAGCCCCTCGTTCTCTCCTGCTTCCTCTTATCCTCAGCCCAACCAGGAAGTCCCGCCTACTCGCCCAGTGATTGATGCCTTTATTCATTAGGGGATTCACAAGGAGTCACCTGAGTATGTGACTCATTCCTCATTCCAGACAGCCCCTCCTAGGAAAGTGGAATTAGCATCAAATACAACAGCATCAAGGCCATCCATAACATCTATGTGTGTCTGAATCTGTACAGTATTTAAGGATGGACCAGTTTCAGCTTTGGGAAGGGGTAGATACAGACCTGGAAGCACTTACCTTCTCTGTCTCCTCCCAGAGTTTTTCCCCCAACAGCAGTAGTTAAATATTTACTGCGTGCATACTTGATGCTAGGGGAACAAAGCAGACAGAACCCCAGCACTCAGCAGTAGTGCAGGCTCTCTTGTATATCCGAGCCCTTCTGCAGCCTGCTCTGAGCTGCTTACCAGGACCAGAGCACCTGTAAAGCCTGGCACAGGCTTTCCATGGACTGTGGTTTCTTCTGGGGTCCCCCAACCCTGGGACCCCAGGATTCCCTGAACAAACAGAACTTGATAGAATGAAAGGGAGGGAGGAAAGGGACAGACACGGCCTATTTCCTCCTGTCATGTCTTATGCATGTGCCCAGTGGATGGGGATAGTTTGTGCTACCAAATCTTGGGATCCATGCCCTGCAAGTCAGAGCCCCACTTGTAAAATCATTTTGTCAGCAGTTCTGGGAGATTTGAGTGGCTGTAGTCCCAGGCTCCTGACCCTGTTACTTGTTTTATAGGAAGGCTGTTATCAGTAAGAGTTTTCTTATTTTTAGCGTCTCTGCCTTCTGCTTGTGATCATGTACAAAAACACTAAGTGAAATTTACTATTTCAGTTTAGGCCTAGACTAAACATTTTCTCAAATAGGTGTCTCCTAACCCTTAGTCACTGATGAAGTAGGTACTCAGCTATCCTGGAATCTACTTTCTACTTTATGCCTAGAACAGTTAAAGAACATGACCTAATGAATATGACCCCACCTTGATGGACTGTGTCCTTAACCTTTCCTTCCTTTAGTTGCTTTTGTCAGATATTTATCATGGTAACCAGAAAAGTGGTATACACTCAGCTTCTGAGTTACACTTAAAACAAATAGTTCAGGTGTGGTGGTACATGATTATAATCTCAGGACAGGGAGGGGGAAAAATGCAGGAGGATCAAGAGTTCAAGGTCAGCCTCAGCTACAGAGCAAGTGAGAGACGGGCCAGAACCCCCAAAGCCGTCCCTGCGATATTGTGTTTCTTATATGTGAATTGCTGTCACTTGTTTACAGCATATTTCTGCCAATTTGCCCTCTAATTTGCCAACTAATCTCCAGGCGGCATGGCATTCTACACGTGCTGTAGCACTCCTTTAGTCTCTGCCTAGTTGGAGTTCTCAACCTCAAGTCAAAGTTCAAGACATTATTTTAGAAATAGGAATTTTGAGTAGTTCTCAAAATGTTGAGAACTGTATTTGTCTGAGGCTGTATTTTGTCAGTTGGTAGTAACTTTTTTGTTGTTTGGTGGCTGTTTTTTGTTTGTTTGTTTGTTCTTGTTGTTTTTGATACAGTCTTAATGTATATCCCAGTTGGCCTGGTGCTCACTCACTATATAGTCCCAGAAAGCCGCAAACCCAGGGCAGTCCTGACTCACCTCAATAGTGCTGGGATTACATATATGAGCCACCAAGCTCTGTTTTGACTTAACATTTTGTGTGATATTTCTCATGTGGTACAGGTTTCTGGGCTAACGTTGTTCTGGGTCATGGGCAGGCTTTTGAGGTGTGCACTGCACTTACATGGGCCGCTGTGACGCCACTGGCCATTGCCTGTTCTGGATGCTGCACTGATCATGTGGGTCACTGTGACAATGTCATTGTTCATTTTCTGGAAAGCCAGTAGCCACTTCCTGCTCCCAGTTTTAGCTTTGATGATTATCTTTTTAGTTTTCCGCCCATGGCATGGCATTCTGGTGTCCTGCCAGCTGTCCTGCTGTTTCATAAGCTTCTGTTGGTCACTTGTGCATCAGTGCTCCTAAACATCTGACCAGACTTCTTGAAGGCCTCCAACCACTCACCTGCATGACCCTTCTCCTAACATGGGGCAGATAGTGTGCAGTCCCCATTCTGTGATTGTCACCAACATATACTCTCTCTCTTTATACACACACACACACACACACACACACACACACACACACACACACACCCTTGGGATGAATGAAAGGCCAGCACATAGTGCCAGTGAAGAGTTACTCGAGTACAGAGGGGACTAACCCTGTTGCAGACGATGAGCAGAGTGCTAACGGTGGGATATACCTTGCTTAGCCACGGGTAGTAGGCAGTGTGCAGTGCATTTATAGCTGGGGAAGCAGTGTTTTAGTGTAGTTCTATTTCTAAGCTGTGCTCATAGAAGTCTTCACTTTCCACAATGTAATGGAGGAGCCAGGCACAAGCAGAAATGCACAGGGTGAGGTTGGCTCAGGACAGCGTTTAAATGAGTAGTGATCATGACAGTTAGACATAAGTGTCTAGAGGTAGGTTCTGTTGTTTGCTGAAGGTGGCCCAGCATCCAGTTTCCTGAGGAAGGCAGTCACAGGGTATGGCTTTGGTGACTGGGGTCAGAAGCAAGCCAATTTAACTCTTTCTTGCTATTCTTCTTGGGCCAAAAGCTACTGACTTCTGGCCAGGCAGGAGGCTAAAAGTTCATTAACTCTTTGTGAACCAGAGAGAAAAGAAGGAAAGGAAATTGGGGTCTGTCTCTCTCTCTCTCTCTCTCTCTCTCTCTCTCTCTCTTTTTCTCTCTCTCTCTCTCTCTCTCCCCACTCCCCTTGTTGAGCCCGACTTACTAGTTTCATCAGTTTCACAAGTGTACATGCATACTTATATACACATATCCCTACATATGTATGTATGTACATACATATAGACAGACATATATACATATTTGGTGGATGGAGCAGAGCTCCAACAGCCACACTTTTTTTCTCTCAGCCTTTTCATACCTTCTTAGACAAAAGTTCCTTATAAAATTACTTCATAGATAAATTTTTACATAAAAGGGGAGTTATCTAAGTATGTTCACAGTAAATTCAAAGCAGTGTCTCATTCTATAAGCTCATTATAAGTTCAAAGCAACAGTTTTACATGGCCTTGCTGTCTCATGATGCACACCTGAGGCCTCATTCTTAATTCTAACTTTATTACATCTTTCTGACAAAACAACTAAAACCATCTCCTTAAATTTTCTTCCTAAAATTCTTTGAATCAAATCAGGAATTATATAAAGTCATTAATTCTTCTAAACAGCATTAATTTATGAACACTCATCTTCATGTTGATCTGCAGGAAATTTGACCAGTTGCGTGGGCTGATGCCCAGAAATCATCAGGCTATGTGATAGTGGCAGGAAAGGCATCTCAGCATCAGGAAACAATCCTGGGACAGAGTCTCTGGGGCTGTGCCTCTCAGAGTGCACCCTCTGCAGCCATGCAGAACAATGGGCCACTCCAGGAAACGCACTTGCTTGGCATAGCTTTTCCCAGATGACTTCGGTCGGTTTTTTGTAGGCTTGGATTTTTCAAAACCTACTTTAATAAGGGTTCTTAAATGCTTCAGCTTCCCTTCTAGCCCACCACCCATCAGAGGTAGGGGAAAAGGTTATTAGGACAGAGGGGAAGTGAACCTGTTTAGAAATAGTTCTTTGGGGTTATTCCAGTCTTCGCTGTCAGGATATCAGCAGTTCAGTTCACTAGCAAACGACCAAACATGAATCAGCAGTGGGGGGTGGGGGGGGGGGGCTTCATCAGGAGTAAAACCCTGAAGCTCCACTGGATTGGTGTGAGTCTGTGGAAGTGACAAGAAGTTGCTGGAATGTCACCAGAAGTTCTGTGGCTAGTTACTTCTATGAAGTCGCAGCAAGCGAGGACCAGCAACGCCATGTAAGGCAAACCAATACAAGAGTGTGATCAGTGAATACTAGCAAGGGATGCAAGGAGAACCAAAGCACGAGCCTTGTTCCGCTATCTGTGGTCACATTTATATTCTTTCTAAACTTCATGTGTCCTTTCATGTGTCTGTTTCAGCAAAACATCCTCTCACCTATGTCTGCTTCAGCAAAACATTCTTTCACTGTCTGCTCCAGTAAAACATCCCTATGACCTGAGTCTCAAAAGAAACAAGAAATTTCCACTTCAGTTGTTGTTTGTTTGGTTTGGTTTTAAAAACAGGCTTTCTCTGGGTAGCCCTGGCTGTCCTAGAGCTTGCTCTGTAGTCCAGGCTGACCTCTAACTCAGATATCTGCCTGTCTCTGCCTCCAAAATGCTGAGATTAAAGGTATGCATCACCACCACGGGGGCTATGTATATAGAATTCTTAAAAGAACTATTTAACTTCATAACACAAATACACCAGAACAACAACAACAATAAAACCAGTAAAATGTTAGCTGATTTGATGATAAGTATTTTTGTAAAGCTGCTTGGAATTAGGTTGTACTTAATATATTCATGTGATATTATGCTTACTGGGTTCTTTAATTTTAAAGTTACTTAATAACACTGCAGGAGGTTATACCAGAATTATTTTCAAAAATAATAAAGAAACCCTTTAAAACAACGATATTTGAAGCTAAGGTTGGTGGCATGTCCCTATAACCGTAGATTCCAGGGACTGAGACAGGATTGTGAGAAGTTTGAGGCCAACATGGTCTACATACCAGGTTCCAGGCTAGACAGGGCTACCTAATGAGACCAAGAAAAACCACATCAAAACAAAACAAAATGAAGATACATGTGTACTTGAGAATATATTGAAAAACTGAAAGTCACTATATGGGAAGATATATTGGAATATCATATATTATACAGAACTTGCATAATATATTGTTAGTTATTCTTATGTTGTTATAACCAAAACAAACAAGATTAGCAAAAGGGTGTATTTTTCCCTCACATTTTCACAGGGTGCTGTTCTTCGTGTGGGGTGTGTGTGTGAGAGAGAGAGAGAGACAGACACACACACACACACATACACACACACACACACACACACACACACACACACTCCGTGATAAACACCATGACCAAAAGCAACTTGGGGAGGAGAGGGTTTATCTTATAGGCAAGTCAGCTTAGGACTCAAGGCTGGAGCAGAGCTGTGGAGACAGGTTGCTCATGGAACTGCTCCCATGGCTTACTCAGCCTGCTTTCTTACAGAACCCAGGGTCACTTGCCCAGGAGTGACGCTTCCCACAGTAGGCTAGACCGTCCCACATCAATCAAGAAAATGAGCCACAGACTTGCCTGTTGGCCAACCTAATGAAGACATCTTCTCAATTAACTTTCCCTATTCCCAAATGACTCTAGTTTGTGTCAAGTTGAAAAAAAAACTAACCAGCACAATGTAGAAGAAAATGTGGCCCCAGAAGAATGTGGGTTGGTTTCAGTTGATGGTGCGCTGATCACTTAACTTCTCCCTTTCTGTTATGCACATGACTATAATCAAGTCACTCACCTCGTTACAGTGTTGCACACTGTGTTAATGCAATGAGAGCAGCATGCTTTACATCTCTGGGCCGTATGTGGGCATATCTCTCTGGTGTGTGGGTGTGTACTTTTTCTTTTGAAAACTTAATTACTGGTCTTAGTTTTATGCCATATGAAATTCCAAGTTGCAGTGGTTTGAAAATATCTTCACTGTTTCTGGGAATGGAGAAGACGAGACCCCAGGTCACATGTGTGGTGCCAGCACCTGTGGTGTCATAACTGGTTATACACTCTGGGGAGGACAGTGCTGCTCCTCAGTGAGGGCGACACGGCAGCGTCTGGGTGAGCACTGCAGGCTTTGTTCCTTTTTAACATTGTCCTGCAGCAAGTGCACCATCTTGATGACACCAAGCTCACTGGAGCCCCTCTGCTGCCCTCCTTGTGTCGTGTTGAGTAGGTTAGCTGTGCGTGAGGCTCCTCCACACAGCTGCACGCCTTCACCCAGCCTTAAGTCCTCAGGGCTTGTGTAATGGATCTTCTGCCGGGATGGAGGGAAGGATGATGCTGCCCTGTACCTACCCTGAGCTACTCTCCGTCCTGGTTAGTTATTTAAACTGCAGGAGCTAGGAAAGTGAATGTGAAAACACCTTCCATCTAAGTCTAAGTGCCATGCTCTCATTTCAAAGACCCCAAATCCTTTCATGGAGCATTTGGGATTAGTTTTCTTCCCAATCAAGAGTAAGTAAAAACAGACAGTAGTAATGGTTATGGTAGTCACCCAGCCTATGACCTCTCAGTGATGGGATTTGAAGAGTCAGTGCCCTGTGTAGACCAAGAGCTGTGCGTCCGGATGCAGCCACGAGTGCCCATTTGGGCTCATCTCTCCATGTGACCACATGCCCAGGACAGCAGACTTCAGCGAGGAGGGGGTCTCTGACCACCCAGTAAACCTTGCCCTTACATTGTCTTCCTGTGGCATGTAGTTTTGTAAATACAAATAGCCATTTGGTTCAGAATAATTAATTTATAGAAATGTAGTAAGTGTTCCGGAAGTACAGACACCAGAATAGTATTCCTATGGCCTGAGTTTAGGAAACTGCACTTTCAGGAGTCGCTCATAGTCACTGCATTTGGCAAACAACTGTGGAACTGCTGGAAATTCTTTGTGATGTTACAAATGTTACTCTGACTTCTAGAACTGGCCTCGTTCTTGATGGCTGCATGGTAGTAAGGATCTTCCTTTCACAGCTGCATGCACAAAACTTAGAATAAGTATTACTTAGTACTGTTGAGGTGTGTGTGTGTGTGTGTGTGTGTGTGTGTGTGTGTGTGTGTGTGTGTGTGTGTGTGTGTACAGGGCTATGCCTTTATTTTATTTTTAAAGATTTATTTATTTTATGCGAGTACACTGTAGCTGTCTTCAGACACACCAGTAGAGGGCATCAGATCCCATTACAGATGGTTGTGAGCCACAGTCAGTGCTTTTAACCGCTGAGCCATCTCTCCAGCCCCAAGGCTATCCCTTCATGTGTGTTTTCCAAGTAGGGCAAGACTCTGTAAGAAGTCTTGTAACTTTCTTTTTGAGAGTGGGTTGACTTGCTCTGGGGTGTGGCTTAATTATAGAGCTTGCCTGGTTGTTGTGTCCGCACTGAGAGTCCTTCCCAGCAGTAAATAAAACAAAAGCATTAATTTCCGCATTCCAGATTGTTCTTTCTCAGATACCGTATAAAACTTTTAAGTGCTATTGAAGTGCAAGGTTTAGAACTTGAAGTTTTTAAAATACATGTAATATCTTAATTTCAGGAAATTTTTTTTGTAGTGTCTCTTATGGGGTAGTTTGTATTCGTGTCTTGTGTTAGGGGCAGGGAAGCAGGAGAAACTTCAGGAATGGGTGAGCACCCTATTGTGGGAGCTGTCGCAGGAAGGAAGTACCCCTGTAATTAGATAATAAAACCATGGAAGAGATGGTTTCAACTAGAGTAACATCTTGTATGTCTTCTTATCTTAACAGTCTTCAGTTTCTGTAAAGTTTCAGGACAGTTAAATTTGTTAATAAGCCCAGCTGTGACAAGAGCTAGGGCAGTGGGACATTCAGGGAGCGCTCTATAAAGTGACTCAGAGCAACAGCCGCTGGAGCACGTAGGATGAGGCTGGGACTTGGTAGAGACAGAAGTACTGTAGGAGAGGAGAAGGGGGGCTTCAGTCTGAACCCCAGGGAGCAGCTGTGGGCACAGAGCTCCAGGCTCTCATCCACGGCCTCTCCGCAGGGTGGGCTGGCTGCTCCTTGCCTTACAACCCACAGGATGCACATTGGTCTTGGTGATCACTCCTTTTCACATGGAAACATACAAATGTTTGTAGTCGCTTTATTTATAATAGCCCAAAGCTGAAGTCCGCCCATCCATCCTTGGGACACCAGTTACCATTTATTCCCCCAGAAATCTAAGAAACATGTTTTCAGCTCATGGAGCAGTGTAGATGAGCCCAAGGCTGAGTGAGAAAAGCCTTGTAGGAGTCTGTTGCTGTGGCATTTTTAGGACAACAGAAGTACAGATTTGGAGAACAGTTCAGCACTTAGGGAAGGGTGACTGATAGAAGAACAGCACACGGAGTCACGTGATGTACAGTGAAGTGTCTGGACTGGCTGCACAGGCTGTGAGCTGGGAAACCTGCATGCACACAAAACACAAACGCACATGCACACGCACGCACACACGCGCCTGGAGTCCAGTGCACAGTGGGGATCTGTACAGACTCTGTGTTGTGCTGTCAGGTTCTTGGTTTTGATATCATGCCATAATTGTGTGGCATTTGAGCATTCGGAGACAGCCCCAGGTCTGTGTCTGCCTGGCTGTGGCCGTAGACACTAATCCAGTCCACAGGTGCGCTCAGCGTCTGCCCTGCCAGAGTCCACACCACTCAGGATGCGCTCCGCGTCTGCCCTGCCAGAGTCCATACCACTCAGGATGCGCTCCGCGTCTGCCCTGCCAGAGTCCATACCACTCAGGATGCGCTCGGCGTCTGCCCTGCCAGAGTCCACACCACTCAGGAAGTACATTTTTTGCCACCATGCTATGAATCTGAAGTCATTTCAAAGTGAAAAACATTAAAAGCTAAATGTCACAATTTTATGAATAGAAAGAAAGAAAGCCGGGCTGGAGAGACGGCTCAGTGGTTAAGAGCACTGACTCCTCTTCTGAAGGTCCTGGGTTCAATTCCCAGCAACCACGTGGTGGCTCACAACCAGCTATAATGGGATCTGGTGTGTCTCAAGACAGCTATAGTGTGCTCATATACATAAAATGAGTAAATCTTGAAAGAGAAAGAAAGAAAGAAAGAAAGAAAGAAAGAAAGAAAGAAAGAAAGAAAGAAAGAAAGAAAGAAAGAAAGAAAGAAAAAGAAAGAAAGAAAGGGAAAGGAAAGCCAACCAGTACATCCCAAAGAGCAAAAGCAATTCCTAGGGGACTCTGCCTTGTGACCTGGGCTACTCCCACTGCATAGAGGTACAGATGTCCTTCCACGGAGCTGTATCACTATTTCTTAGTATTTATGCCTTTTATTCTTTAAAAAAATGCCCACTTGACATAGACACTGTTGACACATTTAGAAACTATTACATGAGTGAAAAGCATGAAGATATTAGCTGTCCTCACCTTTTAATGGTCCTGTAATCTGGAAGCTATTTATTTGGTTGTTAAGTTTTGGAAAGATTTGTAAGAACTCAGAGGTTTCACAGTTCTCCATGACCCTGCTACATAGATTATAGTTTTCTGAAATGTGTGTTTCCTGACAAAGATGATAACATTTGATTGTAGCTAGTACATAATTCTTAAGCTGGGTGGTGGTGGCATGTCCTTAATTGCAACACTCAGGGAGCAGAGGCAGGCTGGGCAGTGGTGACTCACGCCTTTAATCCCAGCACTTGGGAGGCAGAGGCAGGCGGATTTCTGAGTTCAAGGCCAGCCTGGTCTACAGAGTGAGTTCCAGGACAGCCAGGGCTATACAGAGAAACCCTGTCCAAAAAAAAAAAGAAAAAGAAGAAAAAAAAGTAATCCTTTTCTAAATTACCTTAAATGACAAATTACTGACATTTTTCTCAGCACATAGTTAATTCAGCGTGCACTGCTTTTCTTTTTAGGGTCTAGAGTGAGGTGTTTCCGGTCTCTGCCCTGCAGCAGCTTTGGGGCCATCTGTGATCAGCACCTCACTGTCTTCTGTCCCAGGGGCTTTTAAAGGTGCTAGACTGCAGAGTGGTGGAGGCCACTCCGTGAGTCTCCGTGAGTGAGCATGCTGGTTAGGCTTTGTAAATTTCATTCCATCTGTCCTACCTGTGCCCTGAGTATTGATTGTGGCCCCTGAGGTGGTGAGGGAGTCTGTGTGTGTTCTGAGTGATGGTCCTTTTGAGAAGGATGATGGTGCTACTGACCCAACTGGAGATGTGGGTGTGGCTTGCTAATGCAATTGGGGGTCCACTCCAGATGTGTGAAAAATCCATTGTCTTTTTCTGAAGGTTCTTTTTGTTCTAGGGACCATGTCCTGAAACCCTGTTGAGTGTGGTGGACCCGCCCAAGGTAGCTATGAATGCAACCTAACACAAAGTTTACTTAGAACTCTAAGTTTGGGGAGGGTTTGGGACAAAGGGGTAGTCTGATTACATGGCTGTCAGGTTGGATTTCATAGGTGACAACATCGTGTCACATGTCTAAAGGTTGGGCAGAGCTGCAGGTTAAATCTCTGGGTTGACTTGGCTTCTTCCCAGAAACAACAGAGAGCCAGAGCCACTTTTCCTCAGGGAGTACTCTGGGGCCAAGATTCTGCTGATTGCCAGGGTAAGATGCTTTTTAATTCATTTTTCTTTCAGGTTTCTCATCTGTGTTGCTTCTTGGCACCGCTCAGTGGATGACATCAAGGTAGCTCTTGTCTCCCTGGCAGTCCAGCAGTTGTGTGTAGTTTTAAACATCATTTTAAGTCCATAACCCAAATTCTCCTCACCCCACCTCTGGAGGTTTTCCTCTAACATAAGGAATTCGGATGAAAATCTATACTAATTCAGACACTTGAGGTCATTATAGTGGCCCTAAGAAAAATGAAACACCATCACTCCTTTACAGATGGTCTTGAGTCAGTTAAACTATGACATTCTCTAAGAAAATCCCTTTTGATAATTTCCAAATTGATCTTTTGTTTTGAATGGCTTATTTTGAAATAACTTTCTTTTAAACCAGTTTACCTGACTATGAAGTGTTTGAAGCATGCTAATGTGTTTAGAATTGAATTACACTAGTGTGCTGGGCAGTCATGATGCAGTTCACAGATATGTGGACTGTCGAGGCAAACCCAATGAGCGAGTGCCCCCTGCTGCCGACTTGCTGAGGACACTCTGCAGACTGGAGACCTATTGAGGGCACTGGAAGCCTCTGAGCTCAGAAGCCTGAGGAGGGCTTTAATGCTGTACTTGATTTGTTCCTTTTTAGAGTGTGTGTGTGTGTGTGTGTGTGTGTGTGTGTGTGTGTGTGTGTGTGAAGGGGGAAGGGACGAATGGGGTGGAGGAGGGAGGGGATGACCGAATGACTATCTCACGTAGCCTGGGAATTCCCATCCCTCTGCCTCCACCTTTCAAGTGCCAGGATTGCAAGCATGCTCAGCAGGCCTGACCACTTTGCTTTTGTGACATGCTGTTGCCTGTTAATATTAGCTGTGAGTTATCGTCCAGTGTGGAATTGCTGATGGTTCATGTATGACACTCCTGAATCTTAACAGCCACCTTAGGAAATGTGTGTTTTTACCTCACTGTGTAGAGGATCAAATGGCAGCCTGGGAAGGTTAAACTGGTTATAGCTGGCAATAGATTTCTACCTGGGAATCTCTGGAAACCGCAAGGATTTCACCATAGGTGGGGTGTGTGAAAGGCTGGAGGGAAGCCAGCAAATGCACAAGGCAGTGGATGAGCCGGTGGGGGAGGCCTTATTGAAGGGACTGCCAGTGGGGCAGGTGTTCAGTGTACCCTCGAGTCATCCACCCAGAGAATGATTATTGTCCTGTGTCTGTGGTTGTAGCTAAAATTAGCTTGTACTCCTGGCATGTGTATAGATTACAGTGCAAGAAAGTACAGAATAGTCTAAGTACTAGACATTATATACTTGGTATGAGATCCATAAAAAACCAACTAAACAAAAAATCCACCCTCCACTACTGAGTTTTAAGTAGAGACAGTGTGCTCAGGAGCTAATGGTGAGAGGGATGGAGTAGTACTGAGAGCAGAGACAGGCCTACGACCCATTGCACTATGTACTGTTTGTTCTGTTTAAAATTTGTTTAATTGCATAATTTTGAATTATGTGTATGTTGTCTCTGGGCATGTAAGTACCAGTGTCCACAGAAGACAAAGAGATCAGATCCCTGGAGCTGGAGTTAGAGAAAGCTATAAGGTACACTTTGTGGGTGCCTTATAGGAATTGAATTCTAGCTGGAGAGATGGCTCAGTGGTTAAGAGCACTATATTGCTCTTCCAGACATCCTGAGATCAATTCTCAGCAACCACATGGTGGCTTATAACCATCTGTAATGGGATCCGATGCACTCTTCTGGGGTGTGTCTGAAGACAGCTACAGTGTACTCATATATAAAAATAAATAACTCTCTAAAAAAAAGAACAAAAGGTACACATGATTTCTAAATGAATGAATGGAATTGAATTCTGGTCCTCTAGAAGAGGACCATATGCTCTTAATTGCTGAGCCATTTCTCAGCTGGCTACATGTTTCTTCCCCCAACTTTCTTACTGTATAAGATACATTTAAACGTCTTACCAATCTTCAAATGGTGCCATCATCCACACCCACATGTCCCCTCCTTTTGAGACGTATGCTTGATGCTTTAGCTCGACTGGCTAGCACTGAGTCCAGGGCCTGCCGTTCCCCACGCTTGGTGGTGCTGGAGTTACAGAATACACTGCATGCCCAGCTTACACGGAAGCTGCGGATGGAGCCACGGGTCTTTGTGCTTGTATATAAGTGCTTTGCCCACTGAGCTGCCTCCCCCACACCGATAACCTTATTTTTAAAAAATTGAACTCTGTGTCCATTAGCAACACTTCTTGCCTTCTCTTTCCTCTCCTCCGCCATTCTACCATCCGTGACGTTGTCAACCCCAGGTACTATAGTTTAGTCAAGAGGACTTGGAACTTGCTTGTTTAATATAATGTTCTTATATAATGTGTGTGTGTGTGTGTGTGTGTGTTATAATATAACATAATCATGGTGGAGCATGTATCCAAATTTCCTTCCCTTTTCAGGCCAAATGACTTCAGGATTTGTGTTCTTACTGCATTTGTAGAAGGTTTCCTGTCTTTCTGAAACAGAAATGGTTAACAAGATAATAAAAAGAATGAACTATAGGTACATTCCTCCAGGAACTCAAATCGTTACCTGTTTTATCATATTTATAAATCAGTCTGAAAAGAACACTTGCTGCTCCTTCAGAGAATGGGATTTGAGTTCCCAGTACCTACACCAATGGCTCACAACTGCCTGTGTGCCTAACTCCAGGGATTTAACACCCTCTTCTCTGTGTGGCTATGCACAGAGACACCCAGACGCATAAATAATTGATCAGGATGGAACAAGGTGGAGGGTCACCTGAGAAGTCGGCAGTGACTGATGCATGAGTCGCCTCTGCCATGAGCAGGCAGTGTGGCGGGAGGTCCCCAGCAGAGAGGATGCGGGCAAGGGCTCAGTGTGGGAGCAGCATGGCATGGGTGGAGGTGTGGTCCTCTGTCTCCTCCTGCACAGTCCCTGCTAGAGCTCTCACCACTGCTGTCTCCCTCAGCTGGACTAGACACAGAGCACACACAGAAGGTCCTGGAGATGGAGCACACCCAGCGACTGAAGCTCACGGAGCGCCAGAAGTTCTTTGAGGAAGCTTTCCAGCAGGACATGGAACAGTACCTGTCCACGGGGTACCTGCAGATCGCAGAGAGGCGAGGTGAGCCGGGGCAACTCCAGGCTGCCTACAGAGTGGGTACGGGGTACAGTCCTTGGGCTGTGTGATCATGCCTCAGGTGACATTATTCTGCCTCTTCCTTACAATTAAAGATGAAATTATATACTCATAGAGAATTTTGAAAAGTATTTTGTTATTTTATGGTGTTCAGGATCTACCAAGGGTCTTAAACATGCTAGGCAACTACTTGTCTGAGCCAGAAAAAAAAAAATGTTGTAGGTTAAAAAGGAAAACAAATGACCTATAATTATAGTGTGGTCCTTTTCTGTCTGTCTGTTGAGGTCTGTATGTATGTCACTGCTACCACAGTCAACATCGTTGTAGTTGACTTCTCAGATGTCATCAGAGAGTTTTCTCCCCAGCGTTAAAACTACTTTTTTTTTCAATTTAGCAATTTTTTTATGTCTACTATTTTATCTGTATAATTTTCCATAAAAATCGTCAATTTTAACATAGTTTTCTATATATTTCTTCAATTTTATCAGAAATACTTTCTATGTAAATCTTCAATTTTATCATAAAATGTTTATAATTCCTCTTTCAATTAATTTAGAAATATTTTTTAAGTCAACCAATTTATCAGTAGTGTTTTCCATGAAAATCTTCTATTTAAACACTATTTCTATATATTTCTTTGAGGGGCTGGAGATGGAGTCATTGGTAAAATGAGTGATTTTCATGCCCGAGGCTCCCCCAGGTGAACCACGGAGGTTGAAAAAAAGAAAAGGAATTTTAAAGGGTGATTGTCTTTGTCAGAATAGACTGTAACAGAAAGTCATCCTTTGGTACATGGTTCCAGGAACCCCTCCATGGAGACCAAAATTCCTAGATGCACAAATTTTGTATATAAAATGGCATACTGTATGCAACCTTTGGTATCCATCCCCTAAACACTGTCAAGAATCTTAGCGTTACTTAGGTTTCCCACAGTGTAAGTGCATGTTCACAGTTAGCATGTACTGTTTAGAGACACTGGGTAGAAAACACTTTCAGACATGTTTAGTACAGATGTACTGTGAAAGCCCAAACTGTGTTCTCCACCTACAGGCATAGAGGGCATGGATGTGGAGGGCCACCTGTATTCTAATAACTTCTCTGGTTGAATTGGTGTTGTCTGAGGAATAGCATCCAGATTGATAAATGAATACCTTAGGGGTGAAAACACAGGAGGGCTCCATCTTGTCTCTCTTGAGGAACTGTCTCCCTCGAGAGGTGCCACCAGGGTGTTCCCCCTGGCGGGTGCTGTGCAGTATGCCCCAGGCAGTTGAGTCTTCGCATCCTAGGTGTGCCTGCCTCCTGTGACCTGCCTCTTCCATCCCATTGCTCTCCCTCTCCGCATCTCCTGCTTTCCCAGCCCTACTCCTCACCTGCCACTCTGTCCTTGTCACCAATTAGATGTTCCCGCCCAGAAAGGCTATGAGAACATGCCAAAGACAGCTCTGCAGAGAACCTGCTGCCCCAGGACATGCTCAGGGTCACCAAAGCTAGCTTTTAAACTCCTGCTAGGTAGCACAGGATTGAGGTTTAACATTTCTTTCTCCAGAGTCTGCTTCTTGCCAGTTTAAGCCACTACTATAAAGAGGCCATGGGTTTACGAAGAACACTGTGAGGTTACTCAGTGTCTGCTTCAGCTCCTGAGGGACACAGTGGGAACCAAAATGGAGCGACTGTGCAATGCTGTGCCCTTTAATTCAGCTCCTAGTGTCGTGGTAGCCCTGGGCCTACATTATATTCATGGCTACTTCATAAGTGTAATTTTACTACTGCTATGAATCGTAGTGTAAATATCTAACATGCAGAATATTTGACATGCGGCCCCCAAAGGGGTCTTGACCCACAGGTTGAAAATTTGATACAAACCCCGGGAGGCATTCCTCACAGCTCTGACACTGACATATGCAGCAGAGGGAGGGTGTCACTGCTGTGAGCAGACACCGTGACCAAGGCAACTCTTATAAGGACAACATTTAATTGGGGCTGGTTTACAGGTTCAGAGGTTCTGTCCATTGTCATCAAGGTGGGAGCAGGGCAGCATCCAGGCAGGCATGGTGCAGGAGAAGAGCCGAGAGTTCTACATCTTGATCCACAAGCAGCAGCAGGAGAGTGTGTGCCATACTAGACTTAAATTGAACATTGGAGACCTCAAGACCTACCTCCACAGTGATACAGTTCCTCCAACAAGGCCACTTCCTCTAACAAAGCCATACTTCCTAATGGTGCCACTTGCCATGGGCCAAGCATTCAAACACATGAGTCTATGGGGGCCATTCCTATTAAAACCACCACATTCTACTCCCTGGTTCCCATAGGCTTGTAGCCAAAACATAATGCAAGATGCATTCGGTCCAGCTTCAAAAGTCCCAGTAGCCTATATCACAGTCTCAACAATAACAATGTTTAAAAGTCTAAAGTTCAAAGTCTCTTCTGAGATTCATGCAATCTCTTAACTGTAATCCCCTATAAGATCAAATAAAACACATATAATGATGGCATAGAATATATATACATATACGTACGTGTGTGTGTGTGTGTGTGTGTGTGTGTGTGTGTGTATGTGTGTGTATGTATGTATGTATATGCATTCCAAAATGGAGGACATGGAGCATGTAAGGAAATACTGGATCAAAGCAAGACCAACACCAGCTAAGCAACCTCTGAACTCCTGCGTTTTCATGTCTGATGTCAGATCCTTTTCAACTTCCCAACTCCTGTCAGCTTTGTTGATTGCAACAATTCTTTCTCTTGGGCTGGTTCCACTCTTAGCAGCTAGCTCTTCTCGGCAGGTACCCCAGGGCTGTGGCATCTCTAACATCTTGGGTCTCTAAATTCAGGATTTAGCTTCACAGCTTCACACGGTACCAGTGACCTTGCAGAAACACTCCTGCCACACTCCTAGCCTCACCCCTTTTCCTTAGTCATGGCTGGAAATCTGGAGACCCCTTTGATGCAGTGGCCTCTCTGGGACTCTATGCAGGGACACCCCTGACACATTCCTGCCCTCCGTGGCTTTCCTTAGACATGGAAGGGAAAATCCATCCTTGAATCTGAAGCCAGAACCATGTGGCTGAGGCTTCCAAATTCTGCCGCTTGTTGGGGCTGGAACCTGGTTCCCTCGTTCAATTATAACTTCACCAGCTCTCTGTTTTCTATGGTTTCCTCCACTGCCTGAGCTTGGCTGTCCTGGAACTTACTCTATAGATCAGGCTGTTCTTGAACTCAGAGATCTGCAAGCCTCTGTTCTCTAATTTCCTTTCACTCTGGAAGCTTAGCTGGGTGGGTCCTACCTTGAGGCACTACTCCCTTTATCCCATTTACCATCTGGCTTGTCTTTAATTTGTTTATATCCTTGAACACAGGCTTTAGCTCCTTTCTACCTCATGCCCCTTTTTATTATAGATCTTTATAAGCATGGCATTAATAACCACAGGACACGGTCCAAACTAGGTTCTTTCGGAATCTTGTCTGCAAATGCAATTAATTCAAAATTCTTCAATTTAGCCCCAGACAGATTTTTTTTTGAACACAGGCAAAATGGAGTCACATTCTTCACCAAAATGTCACAAGAATAATGTCTAGGTAACATGCTAAACCTCTTCTCCTCCAAAGCTTCTTGAGCCAGGCCCCAGCAGTTCAAATCACCTTCAGCCACTGTCTTTCATGCTCCTACTAGGATAACCCATTAAGCATCCCTAAAGCATTCCATTGCTTTCCTAACACAAAGGCCCAAAGTCCAAATTATGCCAAACGAAACCATGGGCAGGACTATCAGAGCAATACCCTAGTGCCTGGTACTAACTTCTGTCTTGGTTGGGGTTTTATTGCTGTGTAAAGACATGATAACCACAGCAACTCTTACAAAGGAAAACATTGTAAGAACTCTTTGTTGCTGAGAAATTTAACTCTGCCCTGTTCAATTTGACCCAGCATATCTTGGATGTATGTTATAAAGCCTGAGGAGGCAAAGATGAAAAGAAAGGGTCCCTCAGATGTTTCTTTGTTCTCAGGGAGACATGACACATAACCTCGTAGGACGATAAGCCGAGGCTGATGAGTCCTAAGGTTCTTCTCTGGCTGCCATGCGATAGCGGCCAGCTAAGACCAGGTGGTGTTGCAGTCTGAGGCTCTAGAAGGCACACAGTAGGCCCTTGTTGTACAAAGCATTATCCAGTGGGATAATCACTGTGGTTTTGAACATCTCAAGAGTAATTCTCTTCAAGCTACCAGAACATGTTTGAATGTTTCATAATTAAATTAAAAAAAGAAACCAGGCAGATGTTGCCAGTACATGTACCTTTTTAAAATTTTTTTTTGAGACAGGGTTTCTCTGTGTAGCCCTGACTGTCCTGGAACTCACTCTGTAGACCAGGCTGGCCTCAAACTCAGAAATCCACCTGCCTTTGCCTCCCAAGTGCTGGGATTAAAGGTGTGTGCCACCACTGCCTAGCTACATGTATGTATCTTTTAAGCAAGTGCTTTAGACCAAGTATGCCTGAGATAGAATGGAGGGGTTTTAAAACAGTAATCAGGTACCTTAGCTGTGGAATGCTGCTGCAGACTTCCTGCCCAGACAAACACCCTACTTCAGGAAGGATCTCATCTCTAGGGGTGGAGGGAAGCGATCCTTAATTTTAGATCATCAGTCAACTTAAAAAAATGGCTCTCCTGGGTAGGCAGTTCCATGAGATCAGAAATAGCAATGGTAACTTTTCTTCATTTTCAAAGTTTTAATTTTAATTAAAGACATGAAACACATTATCCAGAAATGTGTCAGGAGAGAGTGCAAATTCATCTTTGAGCCCCAGCCTTGGTGAGGTTCGCCTGTGCTGCAGGGAACAAAAGCCGTGGGGCAGGCCACCACAGGCCTGCAGCTCACGGTGCCCTCAGGCCCAGTGGGCCATGGAAGGTCTTGGCCTCAGTCCTCATCCCCTGTACCCACATCATCTCTCAGGGAACATCCCCTTTGAGACCTCCAGGTTCGGACAGATCTCATGGGAGAAGCCCTGCTCTGCCTGCTGCCTCATCTCTGGCTCCAAGTTAGGTATCAAGTTTATAAGGATCTCTGCTGACAGACTAAGGCCCATGGGGCTAGGCTGCCTCTACCCCTAGACTAACATTTCAGGTCTTCAGGTACACTGAGAGTACTAGGGAAAGAATGGGGTGAGAGAGAGAGAGAGAGAGAGAGAGAGAGAGAGAGAGAGAGAGAGAGAGAGAATGTTGACATCACAGGAGAAAATGCTCCCATGATTGAATCCAGGCATCCTCTGCAATACCGAGGGTTCTAAGACAAAGCTACTTACTAGGGGAGTTCCTTATGGAACTCTTTGAATTATTGTGATAATTATTGGTTTTCACTTTAATTAAAGAAGTATTTGGGGTATTTTTTCAAAAGACATTTCCAGTGACACACCTCTTCCAACACAGATATACCTTCAACAGTGCCACACTTCCTAATCCTTAAAAGCAGCTTACCAACTGGGGGCTGAACATAGAAATATATGATCCTTTCGGGTCCAATCTCATTCAGACCACACCACCAGCCAACTTCCTGTTTCTCTCTTCTCTCTCCTTCCTTCCTTCCTTCCTTCCTTCCATCTCTCTGATCAAAACAAAAGAAAACAAAAAGAAAATTGCAACACAACAAAAGGTTCCGAACTAAAACACCCACACAGCACGGAGCCTGTCTGTGCTGCCCACCTCCCAGCTTGCGGCTTGCTCTGGGGCACGTACCCAGCAACACTCCAGAAGACCGCTTTCCGCTTTCCCAGCAACCTGGGAAAGGTGCTTCTTGGTTAGAGGTAGGACTTTGTGCCCACTTCCTCTTCTCTGTGCTGGGTTTTGTCTGGCTTGAACTTGAGCAGGCCTTGTCCATTTCTTTCACAGTCTATGAGTTCGTTTGTCTCTTAGTCCAGCCGTGACTGGACGGTGCTGTCTCCTGGAGTCAACCACCTCCCCTAGCTCTTACAGTCTTTCAATCTCTTCTTCCATATAAATGTCTAAAGAGGAGGGATGTGAAGATGACACCCTACGTAGGACTGAATGCTCTGTCTGTACGTTGTAGGGTTGTTTGTTGTGAGTCTTTGTGTTAATACCCATCTATTGCAAGAAGTAGCTTCTCTGATAGGAGTTGAGTAAGGCACTGATCTATGTGTGTAGCAATGTCAGTAGCTGTAGTTTATTGTTATGTTCCTGTAGCATAATCATAGTAATCATTTTCCCTCTAGGTTTGTGACCTATCCAGTCTCAGATCTGAGCCTCAAAGCTAATTTTTCAAAAGTAGATAGTCGTTTCCATAACATTTGGGCCTCTATTGCCCCTGCAGGTCTTGCGGGCAGGTTTGTAACTGGGTGACACTGATGACTGTATTACCTCCTCGTAGCATGAGGCTTACAGTTTCAGAAGGTTAGACTCCATGACCAGCATGACAGAGAGTGTGCAATCCTTCAGGCAGGCGTGGAACTGAAGCACCTTGATCCCAGGTGCACGTGCACACACACATTAAAAACACAAAAACCTGAAGAATGGTGTGAAATTTTGAAGCCCAGAGTGCACGCTAGTGACGCACCTCCAACAATGCCACCCCACCTAATCCTGCAGTTTCACCAAGTGGAAAGCAAATATTCAAATGTATCAGCTCATGGGGGTGGGGGCATTCTCATTCAAACTACCACACAGGCAAAGAACTCCCAGCACTGTGAGTGCTAGGCAGTAGGGCTGGGCACCAATTTAACTTTTAATGCACACTGACATCAGTGGTCTCTTCAGCAATAGGGCCTTACCATCAGGCTGTGCAAGGTAACCATTAGCCTTTGACAGTTGTTTATTTTACTTTCTTTCATTGAGTCTACATATTGACTTTCACAGTTCTCTGATAATACAGTATTTCTCAAGGTGACTTGCTTTGGCCACCTTAAATTTGTGTGATTTAAACCTATAACTATAGATTAGGACATTCCACTGTGATTTTTGTAAGCGTTCCATTTCATTAAGTAATGGCTTGACTATATGGGACATTTGGCAATGCCTGAGGACATGGCAAGATTGTGCTTTTAAGTGGTTAAAGGTGTTCACTGGATCTCACCAACAGTGGCTGAGAGCACTATTGAACTCTGTCTATCACACAGGAGAGCATCAGTCTTCCGATGCAGAGAATGAGTCTTGGTGTACAATAGCCCCCACCCTACCCCACTACCTTGTTTGTTCTTATTTCAAGTTCTTCAGTAAGCCTAGAAACATATTACAATTCCAATCAAACTTCAGACTAAGATTCACAACTGACCAATTTTTGCAGTTCAGCGTTGGAAAACATCCCTCCCCACTTATCCTGAGTGGATGGACACACCCTCAACACTGAGTGTTTGGTTTATGGTGTCCAGGGGACAGCAGCATGCTACTGCTCAGTCTTCGCTTTGGCAGGCACGGACGGCAGACTCGCCTGTGCTTACAGCACTTGGGGCATGGCAGGAGAATTGGACTCTTTCAGTGTCTTTTTTCTGAGGCAGGACCTCACTACATAGCCCTGAATAGCATGGAACTCTCACTGGAACCAGACCAACCTCAAACTAAGAAGCGATCTGCTTGTTTCTACCTTCTGAGTGCTACGATTAAAGGCATCAATGGCAGCTTTTTCTTTTCCCCTTTTTTTTCCCCTTGAGAAATACAGTCTCCGTTTTCTTTATTCTGTGGTAAGGCATCCAAAGCCTTACCACAGAATAAAGAATTCTTAACAAAGAATTTCCTGTTGGGATTCCATTTTAGCAACACTCATATCTTTTCATTAATACTTATTTGACATAAATTAGGTGAAAGTTTTTCTACTTCAGTTAGGACAGCTTTTTAAAACCATAATGAATAATCACAGCTGTGAATAAATTCCAGTGCTCTAAAGGCTGAGGCAGGAGAATCACAAAATTGAGGAGATTGTGATACAGATACATAGCCTGAGCTGGCATGAACTCATGCCTCCCCTGTGCTGGCCTGTCCTGCAAGTTCAACATTACTCTTTTCCAGGCTGAGGCCAAAGGCTGGGCTAGAAGCCAGAAGACTGCATCCTGTATCCTGAGGTGCATCCAAGGAGCACCTCAGGGGCATGAGTGCCCGAAGGGAGAGTGCCACTCCCTACCCCACCCCCAGTAGCTGTGACCCCCAGTAATTAGTGCAGTTGCCCCTATGGGTTTCACTGGGAAAGCTATGAAAGTATTGGTGACATCTGGTATGTTCAAGTCCATCTGGCCTAAGCTTATCCCAACTGGCTCAGAATGACCTTGTCCTCATAACCTGGAGAGGGAACTTAGATGTGTGAGGCTGAAGCTAATCCAGCTCCATCTTCATCTGTGGAGTGGCCGTGTGTGCTCATACCTAAAGGGAGGGAGTTAACGATATCTACTTCTCTCCTGCTCCTCCCTCTCATCTTGAGTTTGTGCAGAGTTTAACTTTCAGTGGTGAACTTAGTTACAGGGTCCATGTTAGAAGTCTCACTGACACTGACTTATCTTCCATCTGTGTTATATTTTTGTTTGTGCTGCCCCTCATGTTGTAGCTGTCTCTGTCTGTGAAGCCCAAGGTTCATAATGTATCCATCCCAGGCCTGTCTCACTCCTAGCACTCTTGGCTGCTGGTTGGGAGGTGACTACCCAGTCCTAAGAGGTATACTGCCATGGGCATTCAGGCCCAGTGGCCCTGGCTTCTGTGACTGAGCTGCTGTTCTCATGCTACCACCATAGAATTGCAATTTTGGTGAAGTTGACATAGGGTAGAATTCCTGACTTCCTTCTGACCCATGAAGACAGCTCCTACCTACCCCAGCATGCTACAGCAGCAGCCTGTTCCAAACACTACCTGCGAGAAAGGTAAGTTAGGACAGCTTAAGACAGCTTCATCTAGTGAAGGCAGAGCTGGGAGCAATCCGTGTAATGAGCCTAACGACAAAACTCACCATTCACCGTGAAAAGCAAAAAGTACACTTTTTCTATTCTCAGAGCCCATGGGCAGCATGTCATCCATGGAAGTGAACGTGGACGTGCTGGAGCAGATGGACCTGATGGACATCTCTGACCAGGAGGCTCTCGATGTCTTCTTGAACTCCGGCGGAGAGGACAATATTGTGATGACCCCTGGTATGGGTAAGAGTAGGGACAACACCAAAGTCACATCTCTTAAGCCCAGCTTCTTCCACAAACTCCTTTTTCATATGTAGGGAGTATTGAGGCACAAGAATGTAGGCTGCTCTAACCTCTGCATCCACTGCCCCCAGGCCCCAGATCCCACAGACGGCACCAACTGGGGATGTGGTAGCTCTCCCATTTAGCTCTCCCACAGCACAAGTGGAACTCCACTTGTAACACTGTGATTTCCTGTTCCCTGAGCAGTTGCTTCCTTAGTCCAGGACTGACCCTGAGTAGCTTTCCTGATGAGGTCCTTCTGTCTGTTACCACTGCACAGCTTAGCTTCTCAGTTTCTTTCACATACGTGAGGGACGGGCAACCCTCAGGTCTCAGCTATATATAAGCCCACAGTAGGGTCTAATTCCTCTGACCTCACCGCTCAGCCCTTTGCAGAGCCAAGAGTGATTTAGTCAGTGACTGGCTATGTGTAAAAATCGTGGTTCCTTGAAAATCCTTGTACAATTGAAGAAGTGCTAAAGGCCAAGTAATTTATCTTAGCACCAGTATATACAAATTGAAGGAGCTAAAGGATCATCTAGGTTATCAAGGGTTGATGCATAACTTTTACCATGTGCCCAGAGCCTTTAAACAGTGTTTATAAGTGGACCTCACATGGCTTTAAAGCCTTCTTGATCTTGTGCAGTGTCACAGTATAGAATAGGTGGTCAGCCGGTTGGTTAACCTGTAGCCCCTGCAACTAGGCTGTGGGACAGGATTTCAGTGGCCGTTCCCAACTGTAATACTTCAGTCAGAGGCTTTTTCTACTTTCTTCAACAGAGATGGAATCCAACCCCAGTCAGAATGAAATAAGTCTTCAGATTCCAAATCCCTCAGAATCAGCATCCCAGCCACCTGCCTCACCCTCTGCCTGCACTGACCTGGACACTGCAGATGCCCCCCTCATCCAGTCTGATGAGGAGGAGGTACAGGTGGACACAGCCTTGGTCACATTACACACTGACAGAAAGTCCACCCCAGGTGTCAGTGATGACAGTGACCCGTGTGACTCAACTCAGGACATTTAAGTGACTTGTCAGTGGTGCACAGAATCCTTCTGCAAAGCCAGGTGGCTAGGAGTTTTTGATTTTACACAGTTGCTAATAGGATGTGAGAACCAGTAGGGAAGCGCTCACAATAAAGCTTATGGAGTAAACACTGCAGCCAGTATCTGGGTTGTACAGAGGCCTCCGCCTTGACTGCTTACAGCTGATATGACCAAGAGTTCCTAAAGAAACACTGGTGTGGAGGGCCGCTGGAGAGGGGCTCGAAATGGGACCCAGGCCAGGCTATATGAGCTCCACACCCTACCATACTGGGAGGAAGAGTCTGTTAGCATAACCAGCAGTGGTCAAAGTGGGATCCGAAAACCTTAATTTTACCTATTGCCATTAGGCAAAAAAACCTGCTATCAATACTTGAAAAGCTGGGCCTCCGTAGATATAAACTTGAAGCGAAACAATTTGGCTTGCTTTCCGAAGGTCCCCGGGGCATGAACAGAGTGGCTGAGCAGTAACATGGACAGCCTCTGTAGCTCCACTCCCCGACCTGAGAGAGGACTTCCAGCCCCTGCCCCACAGACTGTCCCACCGACCTTTAGAAAGCCCAGTCCCTTCCCACAAGACAGACAAAATGTCCAAAAAACTCGTTTTTATTATTAAACCTTGTAGTACAAACCTGAAAAGTAAACAAAGAACTGGCAATAAACCACAGAGAGCCTCCCTGCGGGAGGGGTGCAGAGCAGCGCTAATAAATTAATGTCAAACTGTAAGCCATAGGCGAAAGTTCACTGTCAAAAAGAGGGGAAAGTACACAGCAAGGCCATAAAAACTGGACAACCACATTGGAAAACACTCGACTGTTAGGTAATCGTTAAATATCCCAAAACAGTTCAGTCTTCTGCAACAACCACCACCCAAGTGGCTCCCGGCCGCTCCTGGCAGGCAGTCAGCACTGGCAGTCCAGTGCAGTATGGGCGGCACGGACTGCTCCAATTAGGAAACAAAGAACAGCTTGTGAAACAGTTTCCCTTTTTATTCCACACATACTGTACACACAACCGGAGAAGGGCAACAGCTACTCCATTACCATGTTTTGTTGTTGTTGAGTGATGTAAGCAGCACTTATAAATGTTACAAGAAAAACCCTGTAAGCATCCAATCCAGCCGATGAAGAAACTGAAATGTAAGGCTTTTCTTCATCTTTTCTCACCCCTTCCCTCCCCCCACCAAGAAAAGGCTCAAGTATTTAAAACAATTTACAGGAGTATGTACAAAAGGGATGGGATTTTTTTTTTCTTTTTTTCTTTTTTGTTAAAACATGAAGAGAAAAAATAGACAAGATGAGCACAGATGTTTTCACATTCAAAAAGAACTGCGGACTTAGTGGCTCTGAGTGAGGGAAACAAGGATTAATGCTGATGTGTGAGGGACACAAGCGGAGATTGGGGGTGGAATGTCGGGAAATTGCACATGGCTGACGGGAAGCACTGACAGTAAACTGCTCTTTTCCTTTTCCTCAAGGATGCTATTGAAGGGTTTTTTTTATTTTTTTGATAAAGTAGCCAACAGCACCAAAACAAAACAAAAACAACAACAACAAAAAACCAAACAATGGATTTCCTAATGAAATCAGGCACAGGTCTCCCTCAGTGACCCTCCAAGGCAGGCAGTCTCTGTCTTTGTCCTCTCTCCTCTGAACGGATGCATAGTGATGTGCTGGTATGAGAACCTCGTCACTCAAACCTCACATTTTGCCTTCAGCTGCCATAAAACCGCCCAGCCAAATGCACGGGGCTCTCCGGTTCCAAATGTTACAAACTCCTTCGCACATGACAGAAGAAAAGACAGCCAAAGCAAAGCCATTTCAAGTTTTCCTGTGTGTCTGTGTGTGTGTGTGTGTGTGTGTGTGTGTGTGTGTGTGTGTCTTCCCTTTTCCAATCTAGAAAAATTTCATCTGACTGATGGATGGTTTTATAAATTTGTTCTCCAAACTTCACCCTCTTCAAAAATGGGTTAAAAAGCCTTTATTCCTCAACAGTTACCAAACAAAACAAAAACAAACAAAAACAGGCTTTTCTCAGCCATGGGGCAATACAAATTAATACAGCCCCTCAAGGGTTTTTTTAGACAGTGAGTGTACGGCAGCTTCCAAACCTGACTGCAGTATCTAGATATCTACGTACAAAAACTTGAACAGTTTAATGCTAAAACAAAATCAGTTCTCTAAAACCAGAAGAAATTCTTCTTTAGAGCTAGTGCAAAGACAGCTTGTATCCTACAGCAAGTACTCCAAACTAGAATATAGTAATTACAAAAAATATATAAGTGACCATGGGCTCGGCATCCTCATGAGGATGGGAGCCGAGATGGCGGCACGTCCACGGTCGCTCTCTTGCGGGGACCTCTTTTTGGTGTGGGTTTGTTGAGACAGTTCTCGATGCCACTGTGTTTGCCAGACACTTTGCCACATATCTGGTTGACCAAGCTGATGATCTGCTCCTGCCGGGAAGACAGACAGACAACATGGAGTTAGTGCAGCAGAGGGGTCCCAGACACCAAATCCTATGACTTATCATTGTGTGTCACTGGACATTGGCAGGCTTTCTAAATAGCTTTAGGATTCAGAGACACAGAGGACTTATGAACAGGGCAGGGTGATACCTAAGGAAACTCCTGGGGCCGATGAGACTACTGAGCAGCGAGCACTCCTCCCCTTTTGGGGCTCCCAGCACTCACAACTGTGGGCTAACACCACCTCTGGGGGACCTGACACCTTTGGCCCCTAGTGTACTTGGCATTCACATGTATATAACTCTCCATAAAGAACTCAAATGCCTCCCCTGCAAAAGAAACAGCTGCCTCCGCACATCTCCTGAAACTGCTTCAAATAGTTGGAGGTAGGATAGCTGAGGCTGCAGGCCCTGTCTGAGGACCAACATGACAAGAAAAATCCAGAAATTAAGAACAGCATCCAAACATGAGGCATTACTGCTTGACGCTATGCTAAAGTTCTCCAGCATGTGACGACACCAGGTCACATGACCTCTACCTTAGAGGAAAGGGGGCGCGGCTATAGAACTCTTTACTAAAATTTATCCATAGCTGGGTGTGGTGGCACACGTGGAATCACAGCTCTCCAGAGGTTGAAGCACAAGAAGGAAAAACATATTTGGGACCAGCCCAGGACACAATGGAAGGATGTCTCAGAATCAAGAGAGCATATGCAGGAAACCTGAATCCCTGGCACCAGGAGTGAGGAATGGAGGCAGTCTGGATAAAAGACCCTTGGGGTTCACACAGTCCAGTTCTGCCTCCGAAGGATGGATGTGACACAGTACCCTGTCTCCTGAAGACTAGCTCCTTTGGGAAAGAAAGCCTTGGAGAAACAGGCTGCCTTGTACAAAACTCTGCCTGGCTGTCTTCAGTCAGCAAGGTTCTAATGAGTGGCCTGGGAGCCCTGCTCTTCCTGGGAGCTTCACAAGAGTGGGAGAAACAGGCCTAGAATCCCTAGTGTATCTCATTGGGCTGCACAGGACTTGAACTAAGAGCTTGTACTGATTCAATCCAACCAGTTGAACTCAATTGAGGACTAGTGTTCCCTAGCAAACAGAGTGAGAGGCGGCTTCCTTATGCACTAGATGACTTCCTGACTAGACATCAGCGCACCAGATGTGCTTGTGTTTTTTCAGGACTTTGGTTGTAGTAAATGTTGGCCTACAAGACCAGGTGGCTTCCGGCCCCACTGTCCAGTTTGTAGAATGCACCTGTATAAGGCCGTCCTGATCACAGACGTACATTCCCTGGCCTTGCCTGCTGCTGCTACTGTGTCCTAGCTGGGGGCTTTGGAAGAAGTACATGGTACAGGATGCCAGACAGCAATTCCTACTCATTGCTAAGATTTAATTTTAAGCACATTGTGACATTTACTATTCATGTGACAAAGTAGGGACCAAAGAAGTTCTGTTTATTGCTATTGAACAAAATGGATGCAAATAGACCTTACTGCGTTCTGCTTTCCAACCTTGTAAACCAGCCTCGGCAAGCAAGCACGTAAAGGTCTGGACTGCAGTTTTCTGTCTACCTGGTCAAGCTTAAGGGAGCATAGCCAAGGAGGGAAGTTTGGGGAGCAGGGAAGACTCGGATGGCTGAGTTAGGACTAAAAGGCAGAGCTTAGGACCACATGGGCTGAGCTGGACAGCCAGCTCCAGAGCTGAGGAACACACAGTGATGGTGGGCACTGTCCAAAAGATGGTGCCACTGTTTAAGATGTTCCTCTACCCAAAATAGAGTTCCAAGTACTGCAAGAGTGCAGAAGCATCAACAGAGCAGGCCTGAGACGTCATCACTCTCAGTACCGGGGGTAGAGGAGTGGAAGTGGGGGAGTCAAGGAAGTGTATACGCTACATCGCTGCAGATGCTAGAAAACCAACTGATGCTAAATGGTATTCCACAGTGAGATGATCTCTTTGGACTGGGGTCTCTTTGGACTGGGGTTCAATTAAAACAGACATTCTCAACCTGTGGGTCACAGCCCCTTAGCAACCCTTTCACAGGGGTCTCAGATATCCTGCTTATCTTATTAGATATTACATACATAACAATTCATGACAGTGACAACAAAAATAATCTTTCACTATTAAAGAGCTGCAACATCAGGAAGGCTGAGAACCACTGACTTAGAAGGTGAGGTGAGCATGATGTATAGAACTGGATATGGAATTTAAGAGTATATGTATGGCCCTGAAGACAGCGTATGGATCCCACATAGATCCACAGACATGATCCCCAGCAGGTGGGCAGCACAGGAAGCCATATTCCAGGTCTGCTGGGGAGCTAGCCTCTCAGTCAAAAGCATTCAACTATGAGCACAGGCCATGAGGCCAATGATGAGTGAGGGGCAGCCATGGGTAGTAGCACGTGTCCACATTATGCAAAGAGCACGGCCATAAGCACTGACTCAGTGGTCACTCCAGAGGTGTAGAAACAGGCTCACGATATCACAGCCTGTAAGGCAGACATGGGACTCAAATGATCCCTTCCCTGCCCCATCGGCATACAGTCCAAGAAAGCACTTGAGGCAGCTCCTTCTGCATGTTTCCTGGCTGTATAGACAAGGGTCGGGGGATCTGAAATTCACATTCCGAATCTCCTGAGGCTGCCATCTCAACCGCTCTCTATTAGGGCTAACCCAAGCAAATCACAATACTCCATTTCCTTAGTGATTGGGACAGTGCAGATCCTGGGATAGCACGGCCAGTGGCTATGCAAGGTCAAGAAAAGCAAGATATCATTCAACAGCTAGGGGCAAGGCTAAGGAAAAGGTGACAGTAGGCTCATGAGAAGTCAAAAAGTCTGGCTAGAAGAGCTGGGACGCAGAGCAACCAAAGGAGAAGAGCTTCCATCGCTGGTAGTGTAGCCACTAGGCAGCCAGAGCGCCAGAAAGGACCTGTGTGGCAGCTTTCTCTGACCCACAGAATAGGCTCTGGAGCCAGAGGAAAATGTTCTGTGCAGGAGTCCTGAAGGCAGACATTTGCTTTCCAACATGCAATATCAAGGCAGGTGGCAGGGTGAACAGCTCTGGAGCGCCATCTCTGGAGTCAGGTACCTCCTGTGTAAGGAGTAACCTTGCTGAATCGAGTAAGCTTAGACCCTGGCGGAGTCAGTGAGAACAAGAAAAACATGGGAAGAGGATGGAAAGGTAAGAACGATCTCTAGACCGAGGGCTGAGGACAGATTGGGGCCAGACATGAGAACAACTCATGCTACCAGCTCTCCAGTCTAGAGACAATGGCCAGCAGCCACCTGGAGTGAGCAACAGTGGCTCCATTCAGTCTCCACCCTGCTAAGCATGGCTAGGCACTAGGCTGACATCAACTTGGATGCGTCTTGGTTAGGGAGGGCTCTGAGGCACTCGGGGCCCTGGCCCAAGTCAGAACTCACCTCATCGTAGCGGTACATCAGCTTCAGCCCACGGCAAGACTTTTGTTTCTCCACATGGCGCAGTGCACACTCCAGGCAGAACACGACATTCTCATTCTCCTGTACCACCTGTAGACAGTGTTCAAGCTGAGTTTAAAGTGGCTGTCCACACATCTGCCCAGACCTGGCTCACAACAGTACAAACTGGTAATAAACCCCGAATCAGGGTCTTCAACTAGGGCAGTGGGAAGGGGAAGGAGGTAAGAAAGGAAACCCCTCCTTAGCTCTCCTCCAGGGATGGGACAAAATATACTGGCATTGCCTTAGAGGTCAGGACTTGGGGAGTTTCGAACAAAAATACATTGGCTGGGCTCCTAATAATAGCACCCTAGGGGACCTGCAGGTACTGCAACCCTGTCCCCTTCCAGAGGACATGCCATGACCCCTCTGAACTAGACATATCCTACAGTACAGCAGAGACAGCCATCACGTATTAGTGCCTACCAGACAAGTGCCCCGGTGTTGTGGATTTGACCTAAAGCTTGCATTACGTTATTGGTGTTCCCTGAATTGAAAGAGAATCCTGCATGTAAGATGCTGAGGGTCCCTGCCCCAAGTTGGTTCTGACTGGTGAATAAAGGTGGAACTTGAGATTTCCCAAGCAAGGGGACCAAGAGGAGAGAGCAGAATAGCCATGTTGGGAAGGGAGTAAGATCCAGGCTTGAGAGCTACAGAAGGGAGAGCACGCCAATTATGTAGAGGCAGGGAAGAGCGGCCCATCATGGGGTCTTGGGAAGCAAAGGTGGGATGTAGATTGAGTAAGAACTCAGGATGCATTAGAACGTAGGAGTTTGGGAGTGGCCCAGCAATTGAGCTGATTAAGGAATGTTGAATATAAGGCTCTGTGTATGTCTCTTTCATTCAAGAGTCCAGAACACTGGGGCAGGTAGCAAGGAACTTGTGCTGCTACAGCTGGGCGATTAGAGCGAATTAATCAACTAGGGCTACACCCTGCTACCTGGGGCAACACGGAAAGCTAGAGGGCCTACAAGAAGGGCCTGTGTACTTTATAGAGCCCTTAAGTCCTATCACCTGTATGTTGCAAAAAGAAATAGGAACAATGGTCTCAACACTTGGGTGCGAATATTTGGCAGGCCTTTAAATCTAGGGCTTTTTTTTTTTTAAGGAGCCTCCATGGGGCGGGGGTTAAGATTGCCCCTTTGAAAGTCTCTTAAGGACTAATCACAAATTCATTGGTTATGAGCAAAGCACATTTGTTACTATTAATAAAACCCCACCAAGGCCAATCTTTATTGCCAGCCTGATAGAATTTAGAATCACAGAGGAAAATACAGCTGGGAACGTATGAGGGTGCTTCCCAGAAGGTGTAACTGAATGTGGGTGCATGAGGTGGGGCACTAGTGGAATAAAAAGCACGGGATGTAGGGGAGAGACCAGTACTAGACAGAACTGCCCACCGTGGCCAACTGACTCTCGCTCCACTACCGCAGTGTGAGGCCACGGTCTGGATGCAGCCCTGAAGCAGCCTGGTAGTGTGGCCTGTGGTGGGCCACACTGTGCCCTCCCGCCCATACACTCACCATCGACAGGTAACACAAGTGCTGGCAGATCTGGCACCTCCGCTCTGAAGTTTCCAGCTGTAGCCACTTTCGAGGCTTTTTCTTCCCATCCGCCACTGTGCTGTTGCCATCATGGCTGCCATAGCGTGCAGAAGAGTGAAGGCCAGCCTCGAACAGCTGCCTGCGCTGTCGCAGCTCTGTATCCCTGTGCAGGGAAGTGGTATCATCAGAAGGGTGGGATGCCCACAATGAATCTAGATGACAGTCAGCCACGGGGAGAGAAGCCCAGCAACCTTCCCTTTCAGCACTGACCACAAAGAGGAATGACAGGTTGGGATCACTTTTCAATACCAGCTCACCAAGAGCTTCCCAATATCATACAGGAAGAAGACAATAGAGGAAATAGCAGAGGACCAAAGGAAAAACAGTTTCAGTCTTTATGAGCTTCAGGGGCTGTGCAGGGGCTTGTTCAACCGCGGGCCCGCAGCTAGCTATGGCTTCCCCTGAGGTCCCGAGACCTGGGGTCTACATACACTACCTGAGCTCGTCCAGAAGGGCTGAGATGGTACTGAGGGTGGGACCATTTTCCTTTTTTGCTTCTGCTTGTGCAATCTGGTAGAGCAACTTCTCCATGGAGAATGGCTTAGCTATATGGCGGCGCTTCATCTCCTGCAAGAAGAATCACCTTTACAAAAGGGTCTATTTCCATGATTAACAGCCAAGGTTCACAGTGGCAGAGAAGCTGGGTGAATTTCTGAAGTGGCCATTGGACCTAGATTAATGTTAAGTTTAGCCAACCATTTTTGCTTACCTGGAGATTATCAATAATGAGTACCAGATTCCAAGAAAAGTCCTGGCACCTCACGGCCAGCATGAGGCAGAACCACAAGTCAGAATGAACAGAGATGTTCTATGTACTCAGATCCAGTATTTATCTTGTATATTTGAGTGGTCCCCACAACTGTCGGATGGCCAATATTGCAAGTCAAAAGCTTCATAATATAAACCACAAGAACTTTCCTATAGAAAGTTCCAGGCATTGAGGATCTCCACCACCACCAATGACAGAAGACTCTAGTAGAGTCAGTGTTACATCCAATGCCTGCTCTGCTTACCTTGGCAGTCTCGAAGCCCATGCTTGTCCACTGGGTGGTAGCAAAGTGCACCGTCTCTGAGACGTTGTAGCCACAACATACTTTGGACACAAAGGATCCCGGGAAGCAGACAACAAACTGTCCACTCTGCTGAACAGTCCTGTGGACCTTGATGCCCTTCTTGCACAGCACCTCTGGGGAGATCTGGGGAGATAGTGCCAACTGAAATGCATGCATGCCCCTTATTGCCCTAATGGGCAACCTCTCTTGCTTGGCATAAGGACACCAGCCAGGATATAGAAAAATTCAGCTGTGCAGGAACCCTGATGGAGGGACTGCTTAACAAACCAGATTATGAATATTCTTCAGAAAATATCAAATAAGACAATCATGAAAACACAAGTCAATGCTAACATAATGGTGATGTCAATGTTCTGCAAGGCACAGGCCATGGTAAGTACACAGCTTCCTCCTTCTTAGGCCCATAAACCCTTTTGTAGCACATCCAGGCCCAACCAACCCAGCATTGTCAGGAGCTGACAACAGAATCAATGTCAGTCCCTAGGCTGTGTAGGTGGACAATAATAGACCTACCATTACATTGCTCTCCAGCATCTGCAGCCCTGGGGTACCATTGCCCTGTAACAGGGTGTGTACCACATCCTCCAGCTTGTTCTCCTCCTCAGCAGGAATGCAGTACCTGGGGTGTTGGAAGTAAGAGAGACATTCAGTGAGACCTCTGTGGGCAGCTGGGCTACTGCTGTCCCAGTGTCCTGCTCTATTGCTGCTTCTGCCCAGCACACAGCCAAACCACAGGTGGATCTGCCCCACATGGTGAGCCACAAGTCATCAAAGCAAAGCCAGATAGTGAAGACCTCTATAAATCAGAAACAGACACAAGTACACACTCCCTAAGTCTGGGTGAGTTCTCTGACACTACAAAGAATGGCCAAGTTCTCAAGCACAAGAACAGGATTTGATACTGTTCATGATGGCAAAACGTAGTATCAAGTTCCCACTACTAAGGCAATCAGGGAAGACCTGGAGCTACGTACTGGACCTGGAGACCTAATAGTGGGCCACACACACACACACACAGAGAGAGAGAGAGAGAGAGAGAGACTGAGGGCACAACTGCTAGAAAACTGGGAATGTCCTCAAAAACCTAGGGAACTCTTGTTCTCTCTACTGTCAGAACCCAGCTTGAGGAACTGTGATCAGAAAGACACTCAGGAGTAGAATGGAAGCCTACATGAGGAAAGCTGTGGGTCTGGGACAAACAGACTACACCTTATGGAGATAGGGAGGAGGCTTTAGTGGGAGAGAAGGGTGAGAATGTAGTGAGTCAAGGGGACAATCTATATAGACCTCACTCACTGCAATAGCAGAGACTGAACATTTTCATGGCACTCTCTCGAAACCTCAAGTAGCCTGTCACCAAGAAAGTACCAATTATTTATACCACATGACTGCTTGGGTCACATGGTTATGATCAAAAGTCTGGTGGAGAATAGGCTACTCATGACCAATAGGGAGCCAGGCACAGGACAGGGCCAGTTGTCTGAATAACTGTTGCCTGGGCAAATGGTTGTCACAGCACACTGGGGTCTTGAAAGGACCTGGGACTGCGGAAGCCAGAATTCCTTACCATACTGAGATCATAGGAACAGAGACAAAGCTGCCAGGCCTCCTTCCTCTCCTCAGCTCCATACTCAGTACCATAAGCTTGGTCAAACAACTCCAACATTCAAGCCATTTATCATGCAATTTATTTATGACAAATCTTGGTCTCAACTAATAAGGGAATGTACCAGCCGAATTTTCTCAAAATATTATCATTTTGAAGCCAATATATTCCATTACTGACTCATGGTTGAAAAACCACGTGCCATACAGTGCAATGATCACATCCCTGGCTCGGCTTTCTTTTATGCCATTATGACCTCAGGGATAAGACTTCAAATAGGTCACACACACTCAAGTTTCCACACCTCCAACTACACATTCAAGCTATAAAAAGCAACCTGTATTGACACTGGATAGTTTTATGTCAACCAGACACAAGTTAACGTCATCTGAGAAAAAGGAACCTCATGAAAATGCCTCTATAAGATTCAGCTATAGGCAAGCCTACAAGGAATTTTCAAAATTACTGATTAATGAGGAAGAGCCCAGACCACTGTAGGTAAGACCACCCTGGGCTGTTGGTCCTGGGTTCTATAAGAAGGCTGAGCAAGCCAGTAAGTAGCACCCCCTCCACGGCCTCTGCATCAGCTCTGCCTCTGGGTTCCAACCTTAACTTCTTTGATGACAAACAGTGATATGGAAGCATAAGCCAAATAAAATATACCCTTTCCTCCTCAGCTTGGTTTTGGAATAGGAAGCCTGCTTACAACACTCACATCTTCACATGCCTGTGCCACAGGTCAGTGCTAGCCACAGGAGCACCTGCAAGAGGCAGAATCTTGACCATGTCCACGAGAGTGTGTGTGGCACATTCCACAGCTGCCACCTGCCCTCTGCCCATGAGCTGGCTCCAAATATGTCAACTACACCACCAGCCTCACCCCAGCAGGTCCCACAGGATGCTGAACAGCACATCACACACAGAGATCCCCCTCCTTGCTCATCAGGGCATGAACAAACTACACCACACTAGCAGACTGCTGTCCACATAGGACATCAGTTGAAGATTCTATCTAATAAGGAATATTTCATCATCCACCATGAGGCCAGCAGGCTATGAGTATATGAGACAAGACATCATATGATATGCAGTCAAGCCCCATCGTCTGCTGGCAACACAGAAGTCAGAGAGCTCGGCAATGAGCAGACCACAGAGGACCAACCAAGAGAATACACTGTGCCACATACCTCATGGGGGCACAATTTCTGACAATGCGTCATGGGCAGACTAGCTCTGGAGCTCTTACAAAAGGCTACTTAGGTAAAGCTGCCCAGACCAGTCCCTCCATTGTACTTTTTACGAATGCTGCTATGAAATCAACTATAAGAAGTCCATAAAATATAATGGAGGGGGAAACGATTAAGCAGGCAATTCAGAGAGAGCACCCTCCAACCCTTAGCACAGGTAGGAAGCCCAGTCACTGGCTAGGGGAAAGCACATCTCTTATCCCTGCAGGACACTGCCCTTCACAGCATCAGCTTCCTGAGATGCCTAAGGCTATTGTACCTGCTGCTGGGGGTGAGTACTCACCAAATGCAGTCAGCACCAGTGTGTAAGTAGTCAATATATGGAAGGTGATTTTGGTCTCGAGACCAGCATGAGGTAGAAAAGACCATGCCAATATTTAGCCAGGGAATAGTCACTCCTACAACATAAAGAGATGTCATTTAGTGCAACAGTGCTTCAGAGTGACAGCAATTAAGAATGTCCTCAGGAGAGGTATGGGATTCTGCCTCTCACAGACATAACACTATAAGAAAAAGCTGCCTGCTCCTCCCCACTTGCTACATAGAGACAGAGAGATAAGTCTTGCATTCTGGCTGAGTAGCTTATACACCCTTAGTCCTCCCAGAGTAGGGAGGCCTGGCTCAAGTGCCTCTGTCCACAGTGAACAAGGTGGGATTCATGGCTCCTGGAATGGACAGAAGGGAGTCTCTCAGGCTTCCACTGCAAGGCCCAAAGTATTCATAGCAAGCAGAAGCTCCATGGGGTGGCTTTACCTAAGAAAGAAACAGCTTTCCATTCTCAGCACACTTACTGGGGCTTCTAGCAGAAACAGCCCTTAGGACTCAGACTTCAAACTGAAAAGCCTTTTCTAATACTAGACTCCGCAGCCATGTGGGGGTCCACAGTCTTTCAGACTTCATCAAACTGCATGCACTCTGTACCCAAGGCCCCAAGCCTCTCTACTAGTGAACCACCTAGCTTTGCTGAAATGTGTTTTTAAGGTCACGCTTACCAGGCACAGCACCAAGGTGACGCAGGATGGACCCTGTGTTATTGGGGAGGACAGTGAGGTTCCATCCATGCCTGCAGAGGGAGAGAGGGGGCTGTCAGAGCTGGGGGGAAGAGCACTATCTAGTCCATGGACAAGAGAGTGGAAAATTACCTTGAAAAGGGTTCTGATTTTCCCACCGGGAACCCGCTGCCATGGGTATTAGTGTCCACCTTTCCGCAGTGAACTGCCACATGACAGTCCTTCTCTTCCACTAACCTCCAGTACTCTTGCTGTTGAGAAGAGAAAAACCAGTCAGTGTCTGTGTGGTACTTGAACCCTGAGACACAGTAGGAACATGAATGATATCCAGTACAAGGTGTCTATCTGAAGACTCCCTCAGAACCTAAGGCAATGATACAACTGTCATCTCCAAGGACACATCCTCAAGTCAACAGAGAGCAGAATGTAGGGTCTCTGGATACACTGTGATGCCCATGATGACAGCTTTGTCAAACACTCAGGGAAACCATCCATTTATGCTGTGAGGCTGAGTAGAGTAACCTCAAGTGGCTTATATACCCCAGCCTTTAAAGGCTGGAGATCCTGACACACTGTGGCAAGAGCATAAGGAAACTACACAGAATCAGTCACAGTTTGTACAGGAGACGCCTCATTCAGAAAGCAGGCCAAAGACTGCTGGGACGAAGGAAGAGTTCAGAAGTCTTATAGGAGAACTGAATTTTGGTTTGGGACAATGATTATACAGTAACGTGAATAGACTTGATCTCACAGAAATGTACACTTAAACACCTTAAATGTAAACACTTAAATGTACACTTAAACACAAGTGTTGGGACCTGAGTTTGGATTTCCAAAGCCTAACTAAAATTGGATGACATAAAATCCATCTGTGATCCCAGCAAATCTAGGGCAACATAGCAAGTAGACATGGGAGAGTCCCCAGATGCCCACAAGCCACCTAACCTTGCATGGGCGGCACTGAGGAAGACCTTGCCTCAAACAAGGAAGAAGGGAAACCCCAAGGCTCCCCTCACTGATTTACATGTGCTATGGGCAAGCACAAACCCCCATACAAGCATGAACAAACATTAACAGTTAAAAATTAGAAATGTCATGTTAGGAAAGAAATTCAAATAAACAGCAGTGAGAATAAGGGGAGAAAGACTTGTATATTGGCACTTGGAGAGTAAATGTACTAGCATACAGCACACAGCACAACTGCTCTCCAAACCAATCAGCACTCTACTGTAAGTCAGCATCCTTTGGGAACTGGAAGTGTGTGTGTGTGTGTGTGTTGGGGGGGGCACACGAGGCAATGAACCTGCTAAGCTCACTTTAATTCTTGGAAAAGAAACTTTCCTTGAGAGGAAAGAATTTACTCCAAAACTGACCTCAAAATGTACTACACACACACACACACACACACACACACACAGAGAGAGAGAGAGAGAGAGAGAGAGAGAGAGAGAGAGAGAGAGAGAGAGAGAGAGAGAGCTGTCTACAATCTGAGCTGATTCCACTAGGACAGGGGCAATTTGAGAAGGTGCAGCAATCAAGAGTGAAGCAATGGTGTTTCCCTTTAAGATGGCCCCGCCTCTACCCTCAGTTGCACTTTCTTGCTGGACTTTCAATCCATTCTCCTCCCACCAAACCTGAGCATGAACCTTAGTGTAATAAACTCAGCCAATGAGCATCCACAATCAGACTGCAACCCAAATCCCAGGAACAGGAGGAGGACACATGAAGGGCCAAATGGCCACAAACCATAAAGGAATTCTGTACCATTCCTGAATGGACCCTTAACCCAGAAAGAACACGCTGTGGTTCAGACTGATCAGAGCTGAAAGCTGCAGGCACTAACTTAACAAGGACTCATTCCACAGCAGCTGGCACAGACTGAAATAGGAATCTCAGCAAACCTTCCTTCAATTTTGCTTTTAAATATTCAGGTTACAGTTACAGCAAAATCTAGTCTTCCTGAGGAAAAAAATTCCTAAATAGAAGACTATAAAATGGGCTATGGACAACAGTAATCATCAGCTCATCCTGGAGATGCCAAGAACACAGGAGGGACAACAAAGGCTCCCTTTCTAGCTTCAAAGGCTGAATTCTCTCAATCTGGCACGTCTGCCATAGTGTCATGAGGTGTCATGAAGCAACCACATGGGTGTCAGACCTTCACTGTAATGTCAGTCCTAGACAGAGCTGAACCCAGGGTTGGCTCCAGGTTATAGAGCTAGGCAGAGAATGATCAGCAACAGAATTATCCAAAGTCCTAAAACGACAATCCATTAAAACTCTTGCTGGGAACTGTCCCCCATCAAGAGGAACTACATGTCCCCAACCTCTCCTCTTCCCAGCTCCAACTGTGCTGAGGCAGGGGTCTCAATTGGCTTCTCTTCTTCACAAACCAACCACTGCTAGATTCCTATGTCAGCAGCTGCAGGGTCTGAGGGACTCTACTGGGCACTGGCCAGGAAATATATACAAACAGGACCAGCTCTATTCTGTAACACCTCACACGGGGAACAGCTGCTAATTGGCCCACGGCCTTTCCAGCGCTGCAGCAACTCCAAGAAGAGCTGGCGGCAGCACAAAAATGGCCACCTGCCAATCCCATTACATGAAGAACAGGAGAGAGGAGGAAAGCACACCATGACTTCAGGGATTCCAAACATTCTCCTCCAGAACACACAGAGAGGACGGGGGAGAGGCAGTTCACTGAGGGTGAAGACTGCCGGCTGGACGAGTGATGGGAGCCCAGGAACAACCCCCAGCCCTTGCGGCAGACGAGAGGATTCCAAGAGAAAATGCCCGGCTGCCCAAGCAGACACACAGGACAGCCTCTGACCCCGTGTCCAGTCATGCTGCACCTACGGGCCCTTCCCAGGGTCACAGGAGGTTGTATGGAGTTGCCTAACTTACCTCGATCTCTGCTGGTGCAGGCTCCTTACTGAAGCACATGTTCATGATGTTCCTTGCTGTTCGATAAAAAGTTGTTAGAGAAACAGATCTTCCCTGAAACAAAGGAAACAGCAGAAGAGTACGGCTTAAAACGGAGTTTATGTTGGGACATAAATTTCTGTCACAGGTCTCTGCCTAGTGGCTTCCCCATGGTGACAAAGATACACTGTGGGCTCAATAGGTGACAACATCCACATAAGTTTGTTATCCCAGTACATTCTGCTTTGGAGACATGAGCATGAAGACATGGGTTGGGTTTGCTCTCCAGCAAGGCAAAGCTCTGGTTGAGGCTGACAAAGTGACTTTCCTGAAACTTAAAACCTTTCTAAACTGCCTAAGTATAAAGAGGATCTAATGTGACCCTAACTACCACAGGTGCAACAGGGGTGACAGGCATGCCCCTACAACTGTCCTCAGTGCCCCAGGGCAGAGACAAGGGGGGCGGGGGGAGGAGGAGAAGAGACCTGGGCCAAACACATGAGATTTTTCCAACTAAATCTAAAAGTATCTTAAAACAAAGCAGGTTGATAAAAAACAACAAGAAATATTTCCTTGGGTTTAATATACTATCATACTATTATTGGCTTTAAATAACTACCAGCAGGCATGGAGAACACACATCCTTTCATGAAAGTTCTGTGTGCTTCTACCAAGTTGGCAAACACTCATCTAATGCTGTAAATGAGAAACAGCCCAACCTCTAGAACTAACACATAAAATCTTTGTTCATTAATGCCTCCTCTGTGATATTCGGTCACAGTCTAAGATAGTGTCCTAGCATTCACCCCACAGAACCCGTCAGCTTCCTCAGGCTCCACCAGGGCAGGGTACTCCTTTCCCACGCTCCCTGCACAGTTCCCTTACCTTATAGATGCACTTGTGGAAGTCATTGAGGACACCTTTGTCTTCTTCCTCCTCTTTGACCACTTCTTTTTCCTGAGCGAACAATCGCCGCCGGCCTGTCTTGAGTGGGGCCCGGCCCACCTCCTTGAGCTTGCTACGAAAGCCATTCCTGGGTGTAACGCCATGGATGAGCCCATTCTTGGGCTCAAAGCGGGGCAGGGAGTGGAACTTGTGGTGGTCGTTCTCTGTGTGCCCCTCCAGTGGCCCTTTGCGTTTTTCCAGGATCTCCTTCTCCATCAGTACCTCCTTCTCCAGCCGTCGGTGCTCCTCAGGGGACAAGGAGTCATAGGAAAGCAGGTACTGGCAGTAGGCCTCCTGCAGCTTGGCCAGCCGGTCCTGGGCAGTTTTGGGAATGCGCAGCATGTCTGCTAGTTTGTTCCACTTTTTGAGGTCAGTCACTTGCTGCATGCCGCCCATCTCATTAATCAGCCGGAAAAAGCAGGCCAGGTCGAGCTCACAGCCTCCTGGGCAGTGATAGGGTGAGATGGTTCAAAAGGATATAAAGAAAATTGGTTTTTTTTTCCTATGTCCTATTAGTCCTGAAAGCCTACTACAAAACCGTTGCTCTAAAGCAGCCAGCGTGCATGTACAAACAGTTTTGAGCATTGATTGTGGTCACGGCTAAGTACTAGGAGACAAAGCAAACTGAGGTACGAGATCATCTGTGGAAGGTGACCAGAAATAGTATCTGAGGAACTGATCAGAAAAGGAGAGGATCACTGAAACAGTCGGTACCTGGGGCTCACAGCACCGACCAGGGTGACTACACAGAAGGGTACAGATGACTGGAGAGAAGCATGGCCAGGGCTTCCCCCATAGCTTACTGCATCATCAATACTGTGGAAGGTCGTCATGCACATGTGATCAAAGCCAAGTCTCTTCCAAATAGCCTAGCTTTCACTCACAAGGGTGTTCTTGTCTCATCCAAGAAAAAAACAGAGGGTACTTGTCTCCAAAAAGAGGAGTTTAAATGTTTATCAAAACTCAAATATGGACTGGGCTGTGTGGGTCAGTGGTACAACACTTGCCTAACCTGTGCCAGACACACAAACCAAAAATGCAACCAACGAAGAAACAAATCCATCTCAGATATAGAAAATACAGACCATAGCTCTCTATCCACCTGGATGGAAAAGCCGCATCACTGAAGAGGAGTAACTACCAGCAACACAATGAAACCAAAAACAAACAACAACAACAAAACAAGAAATTCTTCAATCTTCAAAAGCAGGGCTGAACTGACATTAATATGGCACCAGATGACACAGTACAGGAGCAGGCCGGGCACTGTGTGACCCACCACCAATCCTGCCCAGCTGGCTACTGACTGAGTCCCTGGACTGTCTTGTCAGCAAGATGGAGACAGCAGCCTAGATCCCATTTATTGCTCAACCAAATACCAGACCTGATTTGGCTGGGAGTAGAGGGAGGGGGGAAGGCACTCGGGGAAAGGGCAGCACGTGCAGTCAGCAGCGGCTTTGTGGGCCCACAAAGTCACAGTGGCAAATAAAGGTAGATTTCTGTCATGTAACTTGAAGTCTTCCTCCATGAAATGAAGTGTTCCCAGTGATGGCGCAGAACACACAAGATACAGTGTGTCTTTTTTAGGGCTTCCAAAATCAAAGTATGAATTATGCATGAAGTCCTAAATGACATGCAATGCTTGCGAAGTTCCTTAGAACTCTTGGAACACAATCAATCTTCATGCCATGGCTGTAGAGACACCCGCCCTGTACCACCCACCAAGGCTTCACTTACTAAGTGCCTTCTGGGAAAGAGGCTCCCCAGGAGTCAGTCATAAAAAGGCACATAAAAGTTACCTGGTGCTACCCAGTAGAAGCCCTAGGTCTGATGCCTGCATGTGTCATGGGCCAAGTCAGTGCCCCCTGGGTAGCTCATATTCCTTTTATCCTATGGGTAATGGCAAAGGACATAAACATAGGTACTGATGAAGTCACTCGTGGTTTACAGGAGAAAACAAAGAACCATGGCAACTTCACCTGCCATCTCACCTCTTCTCCAGCACCAAAGCGCCATGCACTGCAGGAGAGCCACGGAACTCACCAAGGCAGGCCTGACTGACTAACTGACCAGGGGCTGGCAGTGGGGCTAAGGGGATAGATTCCTTGTCATGTCTATGGGCCTCTATCCAGAGCCTGTTCCTGCCATGCCAACTCTGGCAGGAGAGGAAAGACCAAAAAGGATTCAGGAGACCCCCCCCCATCAGCCATGTTTAATGGAAGCCTCCTGGGGAGATGAGTTATAAACTCTCCACCTACCTGCAAATGGTCACTCCTGTCTCTGGGGTGACTGCTGACTATTTCATATGTCCCAACCACACACACAGTACAGCTTCCTAAGGGCTGAAACCTACAGGGAGGGTAGCTGCTGGCCACCTTGAAGGACTGGCCTCAATGTAAAAACCAGTTGGCCTTCACTAGAAAAGTCTGTCTAGGACTAAACAAAACAAAGGACATAAGCCATGTAGGTGGTGACATATTAAGACCACCCAAGCTGGCATTAACAAGTACAAAACCCTAAAACCCCACGATGTAATGGTGTGTGAACAACAAGAGTCTAAGTTAAACTAAGGTCACCCAAGCAGGCCTTACCACAGCCTGCCTGATGTCCTTATAAGGAGATATCCAGACAGACGTACAGAGGAAAGGCTCTGTGAGGACCAAAGCGCAGGTGGCCTACTACGAGCCGCAGAGATATGTACTCTTTAGCAGAAACCAATCCTGTCAAGATGCAGAATTAGAAAACACCTAATTTGTGGTTTTGAAGTCATGGCACATTTTAGCAGCCTGACCTCCTCAGCCCTTCCCTGCACACTGTTCAACCACAGCAGCTCTAGAGCAATAGAAACACATGCAGAATCCCAGGAGCTCTAGTGCCAATGGTCTAGACGCTTCGGTTCCACACTTACTAACACAAACGACTAGGACCACGGAGACAACGGTTCCACTAGAGCAGGCAAATGAATTGAGAAGTCCACCTACTTTCATGTTAGAGATCATGGCAAAGCTACAACAGGAGTCACTCAATACTGGGACTTACCTATGAGGGGGAGTTCATCCATGGTGATGCCCTGAGATCTGAGGTGCTTCTTGATACAGGCTAGCCGCTGGACATTGGGGCCCCAGCGCCGGCCCAGCTTGTGGATGTGCTGGATCTGTGTGACAAAGCGCATCTCATCATTGAGCTTGCACTCTGGCCGCCAGTCTGGAGGGGGGATCACGCGACACATCCCGTACTTCTCCACCTGAGCACGTACTGACTCGATGTAGATGAGCGGGTCGTGGAACTCCTTGGCGGAGGGCCTGAGGACAGGGATCTCGTCCATCGCTGCCCACCCGGACTTGCCGCTCCCCTTCTCTGGCTTGCCCTGTGGGTCGTGCGGCTTGTGCGAGGACTCGGGTTGCGAGGTAGAACGATTTTCACAGGGGGTGCCCTCTGTCTTGCCATGTGCTTGTTTGCCCAGCATATTCTTGCCAGCCGCGGCCCGCTTTGGCCGATTCCTTTCCAAACTTCGCTCGGGCACTTCCTTCTTCACGTGTCCATTCAGCAGAGACTTCTCTCCTGAGGCCGCCGAGGCCTTTTTGCCAGGGGTTTCAGCATTGCCTGGCGCCCCCTTCATCTTCTTGGGGGGTGACTGCGGCTTGTCCATTTGCTGTGCCTCTTCCAGTCTCCGTTTGGAATTCCGCAGCCCCTCCCTCAGCTGCCGCCCCCCCACCTCCTTAGTGCATGACTTTGGGTTCAACCTGCGGCTGGCCTTGAGGCCACTGGCAGCCGGCCCGGTGGACTTGGACGCCCCCCCAAGGGATAGCACCTGTTTGCGGGTTTTTGCATTGCTACTTTCAGTTTTCCCTGAGATTGTGTGGTTGACAGCTGAACTGGATTTGTGGTGGTTGGGTTTGGTTTCCTTGACCAGTTCTCTCTTGGCTTTGGTGTATGTGACAGTCCCCTTGGTCACTGTGGCAGTGTACTTCACAGTTTTGGATGGTGAAGGTCTGACTTCTCGGATCTTTTTGGCACTGTTTGTACCTGCACCCAGAGATGACATTCGAGTGACTCCATTTACCTTAGACACCTATGGGGGCAGCCAGAAGCAGGGGAGAGAGAAAGAATTAGTACCCAGGTAAACACTGTGAGAAAGGATTGCTACAGTTGCTGGTGACCAACCTGGCTCAGAAGAGACGTTCTGACATCGGCTAAGCAAAGCAGAAAGCCCATCGAGACTTAACCTGTGATAGCACAAAGCCTGAGCGTCACACACACAGCATTTTGCACCACACTGCGTAGGCCTGCAGAGTGCTCGGCCCCAAGGTGTCTGAGTACTAATATCTCTTTGCATGGCTCTTTCAGGAAGCTTGGGGCTCCATAATAAAGACCCTCTCTATTGACCCATCAGTTACCTAAGGATCTGCAATAGCAAGATGTTATTCATTTGAGAAAAGTGTGCAATAGTTTTTTTTTTTTTTGAAATACATTTTTCCCTGTTCCAAAAGCAGCGGTTTGCTATCCTTTGTGTGTTCCACGTTAACAGTGTGGCAGACCCACAGAAGAAGAAACCCAATAATGCTATTAAAACAGCAAAACAAACAAACAAAAATCCAAACCCCATACACTGTGGAAGGAAGGAAAGAAAAGAGCAGCAGCCAGCCCTCAAGTGCCTTGGCTCTGAGTCCCAGGCCAAGCCCACAGGTGTGCCTACAAATGGTTAGCAGCCATCTCAGTCTCTCAGTCACTGGGACTTCCCTGCATTGGCAGCCTCACTAGATGATGCTACACTATGCCGAACCACCTTCTGGTTCCTATTTTCTTATCCCTTGCAAACCCTCACTTGGGATTCTGTTAACTGGGTAAATAGAGACAGCTGTCGTGCACTGGTCACCCATCTGTCAGTTGGAACGGTGTGGTTCTGGTACCACAAGGGGCTCACTGATTACCAAATAAGAACAATGAGGTACCAGACTCATCTGTTTCAGGGTAGGTGATTTTACAACAATCAGCATAGCTGTAAGTCTGGTGTTATATTTAGTCTTATGGATGTCATCTATAACCCGAATTTAAAAACCAAGAAACAACAGGGTTTTAGAGAGGTCAATGCTATCTCCAAAAAGAGCCCATAAAATTCACACAATTACAGAACCCAGAGACCTCTTCCCAGAAGATTGCTGAGTCAGGGGCATGGCTTGTGGTTGGGGAACAGTCTTGCTGAGGCTAATGGTAGCTACAAGATGCCATCATGAGACTGAATCATGGTCAGCCTGTCCCTGCCACAATAGAGACCTGGGTGATAAGCCGGGGCCAATTGGGAAACAAGTATCGCTTTCAGTAGGATGAAGGAAATAGTTCAGATTGGCAGACATCCAAACCAACAATGGAAATTAAAGGCTCACGGCTTGTCCAAATAGGTCACTGCCCCACACCTCAAGTCTACAAAGCCCCTCCAGATGAATGTAATGAGGCTGGAGATTTTGGAATTCCAATTAGGCCTTTTGAGAAGCTTTGTTGCCATCTATAGACCACACCTTGAAAAACTGCTAAACAAGGTTTCAGTGAAGTTTCACACCCCTCTCCACACCAACACATGGGATAGGGGGACAACTGCACAGAAGCCAGTCATATGTTTTCTATAAATGCCAAAAAAAATTATCTATGGTCCAGTAAAAAACACAAATGCTTGGAAGGACATAGATTAAGAGTCAACACCTGTACTTGGTCTTGGAGCAGCTCTCCCAGCTTTTGGAGACAGTACATACCCTCTAGGGAGGCACAAATGTGGGAGGCATCAGAACTACATTGTGGGATTTGGGCCTCACTGCATAACCATGGATAGCCTATAAATCACTGTGTAGACCAAGATATTCTCAAGTTTTGAGATCCACCTGCCTCTGCCTCATGATTGCTGAGGTGAATGCTGTGTGCCACAGTGACTAGCACATTGTGCATAGCAGCCCACTAGCCACCCTATTAGTAAGTATGACTGATATGACAGAGGGGATCTGCAATCAAGTGGGAAACTACTTGAAGTTTAGAAGAGAGGGAGGTAATGTGACACCAATGAATTAGATGCAGATACTCAAGGCTAGAAGATGGTCCAGTTGGTAAGTGCTTTGCCACGTAGGCATGAGGCACTCAGTTCAATACAGCGGCAAGCTAAACCAGCCACCAAGCTTACTAAAGATTTTACATAAAATTTGACAACTTGAAATGATCCCCTACCACTGACAAAACTAATATCACAATGATACCTCCTTCCCAGCATATACTCATTTCTTAGAAGCCAACATTTAACCAGTACCAACCAAGCTCATGGGAATGAATACCTATAGCACTAATGATGTTCTACCAGCCTCAGATCATTATAGCACTTGACTCTGAGAACAGACCACCTCAGTCATCTGAATAGCACATGGCAAGGGAAACCCTGAGTCATAGATGTACAACCTAAGGCACTGCACATGAATGAGCCTTAGTTTAAAGGATGAAGCACACAGGAGTATTGTAGAGGGACCCTCCATCGGATGCACAACATTAAACACAAAATCTTCAGCAAACAACTTTCTGTGTGTCTACTCTGGTAGGGATTCTAGGAATATAGAGAAAAATTCTTTTAAAAAGAAAGAAAAAGTGAAGGAAATGAAACCCAAGGACTCCAAGGATTCTTCCTTGACTAGTTTTTTTTAATGACAGAAATCCCAATTTTTTTGTGCTTTATTAAGCTTCGGTGGACAGAAAGGACTTGTATTTACAGGCCAGGACAGAAAACGGATGCTTGGACCAAGACTGTCAGAGTCCTCAGTTCACCCACTAGAGGGAGGGAGTGAGCTTGACAAGGGGCACAGATGTGAGTGGGGAAGCTAAAGAAGGAAGCACTACAAGGACTTCGAACAGGAAGCAGGGTCAAAGAGAAGGAGAGCCTAGGTTTTTACAAGGACCATGATATCCTCACAACAAAGGCAACATGGCAACTATAAACGGTGAGGAGAGCCTCCGGAGAGGCAGGCAAAGCCGCTTTACATTACCACCCTGCAGAGTTTGGTGGTTGAGTGAAAGGAGCCCGGCAGGCTCATAGGGGGCAGCAGTACTGGAGGTGTGGCTTTGCTGTAGGAAGTGTACAACAACATGGACTGTGCTTTGAGGTTTCAGAAGCTCAAGCTAGGCCCATCCCCAAGGCTGGCATGCCTGTCTAGATGTAGAACTCTCAGCTGCCTATCCAGCACCATATCTGCCTTCGTAACAGCACACTTCCTACCATGAAGACAATGGACTAAACCTTTAAACTATAAGCCAGCCCTAATTAAATGCTTTTCCTTATAAGAGCTGCAGTGGTCACGGTGTCTAGTAACAGCAATAGAAACCAAACATAAGACACTTGGATTTCATTTTGTAAAGCCTCTTCCCAATTTCATTTCTAGAATTTACATTCTGAATCCTTTGGTCTGTTAGAGGACCAGGTCATTTCACTTCTATACACGTCCACAGGAAGCCTCTTGTGACCCTGCATGTCAGCTATCTTTCCAAGAGCATCTGGAAGCTAGTCATGAAGACAGCAACTTCCTTCTCAGTGTTACAGCTTAACCTCGCCATCAAGAGTAAGACATATTTTGTGCCGGGCGGTGGTGGTGCACGCCTTTAATCCCAGCACTTGGGAGGCAGAGGCAGGCGGATTTCTGAGTTCGAGGCCAGCCTGGTCTACAGAGTGAGTTCCAGGACAACCAGGGCTACACAGAGAAACCCTGCCTCGAAAAACAAAAAAAAAAAAAAAGACATATTTGGTGTGACCCAATAATTCATATCCCGGACTACTGACCACATACAGCTATGAATTTCATTGACTCTCCTGGAAAACTAGTATTTCAAAGTGCTTTCTGAGGAGTCGGGTAATGCTAGCACTCAGGAGGCTGAGACAGGAGGGCTGGTTAGCTTTAGCTAGACAGTGAGACCACATCTCAAAACAGAAGAAAATAATCTCTTACTAACCCCAATCATTTGCATGATTCAAATGGCACCTGTTATGATGTTTAAATGAATGCCTTATTGCAGAATATCAATCAATACTCTGCGAGTTCCAGAGGCTTGTGATGAGATTAGATGGAGATACAAAGAGAAACACACAAATATGCGTACATGTATTCTTGGCCTCAGGATTGAGGGCCCTGAAGAGCACTAATTACCACTCTCTACCATTATTTCTTAGTATAAGGAGAGTGCTTTTCCATGGGAAGGGTGTCTGTCCCAGAGCAGGAGACCTAGCATGACAGACCTTTGTACTGCTCAGCAGAGCCCCTTTCAAATCACAGCCCACACACAAACATTTCCTACAATCAAATCTGATAGTAAAGGTCAGAGTATCCTTCAGACACTCGAATACAATCATTTATATCAAGGAATTATAAAGGGATCTACAATTTGCTTTATTGATCTTATATTCAGAGGACTATCTGATGGTCACCCATCTATTTTTTCATTTCTCACAAGGTCCCTGTGGCATAACCTCATATTAGACAATGGAGCTAGGAAAGTAAAGATTACATCTCAAAGTCTCAGGGAGATCGGGGTCATAGCAAAATTCAAACTTGAAGATCTAAGTTATCAGCTCTGATTGACAAGTAAGACTCTTTCAGTATCTGCAGGATTCAAACCAAGAAAAGAAGCCGAGGCTGGCAGCACACAGGTGCAAGCAGCTCACTCCATGGTGGCTTCTGTGGTGAAAATGGCCCTATAGGCTCATCTATTTGAATATTTGATCCCTGGCTGGTAAACTGGTGGGAAGGTTTAAGAGGTGGCTTTGTTGGACTAGGTGTGTAAACGGGGAAAGGCTTTGAATATCAAAAGCCAATGCCAGGCCGGTGCCGTTCTCTCCACCTACTGCCTGAGAAACAGTTCCTTGCTCAGCACCGTGTGGCTGTCTGCCACCATTTTCCCTGTAATGATGATGAGGATCAATCCTCTGAAGCTGGAGGCACCCAAATTAGATGCTTTTATTTTAAGAGTTGCCTTGGTCATGGAATCTCTTGTAACAGCAATAAAACATTGCCTCCCGCCAATACTCTAGACAACTGGTGTAGATCAGTGAGTGTGTAGCCGCCATGGAACAGGGAGCAAAGAGCCCAGGCCAAGAGGTGACCTTTGAGCTATTTCCCACACCAACACTCACTACTGCTGAGACGGAGAGCGGAAGAAGAGCCATGGTTAATGGAGACGAGCAGCAAGGTTCCTGGGTAGATGTAAAATAAACCACGCATCCTCGATTACAGGCCACTCTCACAAATCACTGGGACAAGAAGTGAATCATCTAATTGGTGTGACCCAATACATGTTTGTATGGAGATACAACTAATTTGGGAAACAGAAATAATTTCTAGTCTTAAGGTGACCCGTGTTAGGAGCTGAAGAGATAGATGGCTCAGTGGTTAAGAGCACTGACACTTTTCAAGAGGACCCGGGTAAAACTCCCAGGATCCACTTCCAGGATATCTGACACCCTGACACCGATGTACATTCAGGCAAAACACAAATAACAAAGCACATAAAATAAAAATAAAATTATAAAAAGATGACCTGTGTTGTGTATTAGTGTAGAGTTTTACAAGAAGACTAGGAAATAATATTTTATATGCCTGCTTCACTAGAAAGCATAACTGGTCTATCCATCTCATCTCATGCCCCAAACTAAGCAGTATTCAGCTCAGTCTCCATGGCTGCCTTGTCAGTGGGAGAGTATGTGCCTAATCTGGCACAGACTTGATGTGCTAGGAAGGGGTAATACCTGGGACATGGGCGGCACCCTCTCAGCAGAGAAGGGTTAGGAAGGAGGAGGGCAAGGACTGGAGGAGGAGCAGCATTTGAGACATGAATACTGTGTAAGCTCAAGCCATCCAGGAAAGAAAGGGTGGCCAGATCTGAATCCTCCCAGGGTAAGAGACATGATATCTGTCCCACCATGCCTCACTTCTCCAGTTGAGTCAGGCTGAATTCACCTTGATTAATAAACTGGGCATTCTATGGGATACTGCAAAGCCCGAGGGTTACCTGTTTCCGTAAGTCCTGAGCAGACCGATGCGAAGGGGGAGGTTGGTGGTTGGCAGCAAGCCCCTTGGCCGAGGAACCCGCAGACGAGGCAGTGGTGGGCTGAGCCACTGAAGCCTGTTCCCTTCGGCTGTCTGCCCTGTGGTCACTGTGCTTCTCCTTCCCGGGAGTGGCCTCTTTGCTTTTGTGTTTTTGAGCAGGTTCTTTCTCCCGTGTTGACCTATTGGAGCCATTGAAAACTACAAAAGGAAGAGAAGGGAAGAATAAAGTCACTACCTTGAACAGAAGAAACATACCATGTATCTACTCAACCATTCTTCAGGAAAATGGCCAGCACTCAAATGCACAAGGACAAGACATGAGATGAACCTGATTGAAAACACTTTAAATATATCCTAAGAACTATTTCCTATATCTTGTTTTTTGAATCCATTCATAAACTGTCTACTATAGACAATAAGTCATGGTGGTTCATACCTAAAACCCTAACACTCAGGAAGCGAGACCAGTGTGGGTTACGAAAACAGTTCTACGTCATCATGACCTAGAGTGAGACTGTCTCAAAAAGAAATTATTTTAAAAGAAAATTTCTTTCAGAGATTATCAACAGTATACTAAATGACAAAAACTGAGCATGAAAAACTAACATTGTATTTCCTCAGCTTACAAGGGGACTGTGTCATGGAAAAGCCCATGTAAGCAGAATAAGTACAATCAGGAAGAAAATGAACCGAATGCATCTAATCTAGAGACCTGCAGAGCTTAGCATCAGTATCTCTTAGTGCTGGGAGGCCAGCAGGCTGCTAGGCTCACTCTCACTCCTAGCATCCTAGCTTGTCACCTTTCCAAAACTTCCAAGCGCGTGCGTGCGTGCGTGCGTGCGTGCGTGCGTGCGTGCGTGCGTGCGTGTGTGTGTGTGTGTGTGTGTGTGTGTGTTTTGGTAGGGGCAGGGGAGGAAGAAGAGATGTGCTTAATATCTCTTAATGCAATGAAAATTTAAGGAGGGGGGGAAAAAAGAGTTTGGGAACTGAGTATCACACTACTACTTTGTCATGAACCACGGCCAAAAACCAGTTCTAAGACGTGGACAGGCAGCAGTGTCCTCCTGACCTAGAAAAGGAAGGTTCTCCACAGCCTAAACCTGAAAGGGAGAGGCACAATGCTATGCTTTCAATGGAATAGACTTGGAGGTCTTTCAACTACTAATCCCAGAAAAGGGCTGGAACTAATCCCGAGAACCAGAGCTGAAGCTGTGTAGAGGGTGGGGTTGGGGGCAGGTCAGTGCCATTAACACACTTATGCCTGCTAACAAGTATTTTAATAAGATGTCCTAGGAAAGAGGAATGAAACTCTGATTTGCAAACAAAAAGATGCTTTACAAATGAATCTTGCTGTAACCCTCCTGCTATTTTATAGCAGCAATATACCCAACACCAAACATAAGCAAAAAGTCATACTATGTGTTAAATGGGAAAAAAGGAGTGATTGGGAAAAGGCAACAAAGCCAAGGACAAGGTATATTTTGTACTCGACAGCTCATTAATTTTAAGTGTCGTGGGAACCTGCCAGTTTTATTCCTCCAAGTAATTATCTTTTGTCTTAATTTGTAAGATTTTTTCAGGAAAGAGAGAGAAGGGAAAGGCAGGTTAAAAAAAGAAAACTTCACTTTCTGTGAGCATGAGACAGAAAGGCATCAATGTATAGAAGTTCTCTACACACTGTCCCCAATTAAAAGAAATAATTGGACTAGTTTCTTTAAGCATCCAGCATAGCAAGCCATATTAGGAAACTGTATTGTTCTGGGATACAAATAGCTTTACATTAATGAACGGAGAGATTGATATATTGATTTGTATACACTTACTCTGAAAGTTAAATGCTCTATAGACAAGTGGTTTCACACCACAACAAACAAAGTCTTTAAATCCTAAGGCTGATATTCTGATTGAAGGTCACTTCACTGTTGAAAGGGAAAGATTTCCATCAAATGAGGAGTGAAAAAGACACAGGCAAAAGAAGTTTCTTTAGCTATGTGTTTTCCTGCAAGGATGGTTGAGGTGGAAAGCTACATTTCCATGGGGAACTTCACATTTCCAGTTCCCAGGGCTTCAACAAGAATGGTGCTCTCCATGAGTTTTGCTCAAAGCAGGTTTAGGCAACCTATGAAAGGACTATCTAAAACCCTCACATACAAGGTCTCAGATGTGGATTTCCAGTTCCCTGACATACCAACATGTCTATGCTGGATTCCCTCAAGGACAAAACAGGTGCCCTCATTGCCTGCCTTCTAAGGCATGCTCAAGTGCTTTTGCATCTATATATAGAGTGTCTTATGTTCTTCAGACAAAGAAGCTATGCAAATATACAAGGGTGATTGTTTTAAAAGTTGTTGCTACCTTGGCAAAGATGCACATTTGATAAAAAATTAATTTCTTTTAAAGAGTGCTGACAAAGCCAACAATCTGGTCTCTCATCCTGTCTCAGGAATTACTCCTAATACACAGGACAAATGCATGCAGTAAAAAAAGCAGTCTCTGATATTTGTTGCTCCCTATTTTGAAACTACTCTGTGTTTCATGTGCAAGCTGACGTGGGTGATTAAGAAACCCAGAAGAGCTACTCCTGAAAACGGGGCCTGCCTGCAGAAAAACAGAAGGTAAACGGGAAAAATATACACAAAGCTCTTTCAGACTGAAGAGATACGACAGTCAAATTAAGAAAAACATTATCCTCCACAAATACCATTCCTCTAAAATAAGGAGGGTGATGAAGAGGAAAACAGTAAGAAGTGTACTATGGCAAGTAAAAGGATTCACAGCAAGTTTCTAATACAAAGCCAGGCACTTAAATGGAGGCTTCATGTTATTGCAAAGTGACCTGACTTGAGCAAGGCACTGGGCTCCAGCAATTGGCTGGCTTGTTACTTTACTAATGGCTGCACTTCCACTTCCCAGCAGTCAATTAGACTTTGAGCTTCTATTGTCAGAAAACAATGGAAGATCTGCCAACCAGTGCCAAAACCTCAAGAGGATTATACTGCAGCATGTGGGTGCACTAACTCGGCTTGCCTTGGCCAGAAACAACACAGTAACTCAGTTGAGCATCCAGGCTAATACCAAGGAGTAAAGACAGTTTCTTTGCTCACATTAGAGCCATCAACAAGCCAAACTGAAGCCCCTTGAAGTTATAATGGTTACTGTATCTGCAAAACCAGACTGGGATGCAACCTCACTAAAAAGACAGTTAGTGAAAGAAGAGAAAAGTGTGTGGTTTGGTTTGTACTATGCTTCTTCCCACAACACACAAGGTCATGTTATACAGCTCTAACTGGCCTGGAACTTACAACAATACTGCCTTATCCTCTCAAGTACTCTTGTGTGCTCAAGTGCCTATATACAAAAAATTAATGTGTGGAAATTAAGTCAAATGAATTTCTATTCTCTATGGAAAACTTTAAATTCTCTAACATCACCATTTGTTTTCCACTGTCCAAAGCTCTAAAAATGGGAATATATTATGGTTAGTGGTGCAAAATAACTATAGAATTGGATATATTAGCCATTTAAATATATTTGTTACCAATGTTACCAGTAACTCATGATACTAAGTTTTAACGGTTCTTAATAACCTTGTAGTGATATAGTCAGAAATGCAGAAACACCATAAATCAAACTGAATGGTTTGTTCCTGAGGAATGTCTCCTGGTCCTCTTGTTCCCAAATACAGTGCAATAGCATGACGAGCCCTAGCCTGGACAGCAATCTCAAAGCATTTGCCGTCATCAAAATAACAAAGGGACCATGAGGAGGAACAGCTGTGCAAAAAGAATCCTGCACTTCACTCAAGAAACACAAGTATTATTCACCAAAGTGGTGGAGCATTAACTTGTAAAGAATAGATGAATAGTGATTCAGCAGTTTGGGATTTTATAAGACTCTTCATTCAAAAGATAATGTGTTCTGAAAGGGCAAACACAACTGAGGTAATGATAATTCTGGCCCACCTTTGAACTTGAATAAATAATCACAACACACTGAAAGTGGCCATTTATAATGTAAGACAAGGGAAAATTAACATTTTCAGAATACAAATACAAACCTAGAAAAAATGGCTTCCAAAAAATGCAGAGGACACAATAAAATCCATATACATACAGTGACAGTTCAGTGATAGAATGCTTGCATAGAACAAGACCCTAAGTTTAATCCACACAGTCTGGCTAAAACAAAACAAGCAGAAACCTAAGTAATTCTTAGGCAGGAGATGTGTTGGCACCTGCCTATGATCCCAAGCTATTAGGAGGTAAAGGCAGGAGATTCAGAAGCTCAAGGCAGCCTACAAATAAAGTCTCCTCAAAGTCCTGGGCTTCATGCACAGGCGCGTCATGCACCTCTCAGTCCCACAGGGACACTTGTTGGGTGGAGTTAGACCAGGACAATCCCCAAGGCTGGGGGACAGTGTTGGTAGCAGCAACAATGGCAAACAAAGTCCCTGTTCCAGGTTCATCTGGACAAGGGCAAAACCAGCCTCCTAGAAACTTATGCCATCCATGACTCAAGCCCAAGTTCTGGACTCAGTGTACACTAAAGTACTTTGGTTTCACCCAGAAACTTGCCTGGATGAGAAGCTGGTAGAGAAACAGAAGGCAGATCATGGGCCAGGTAGTTTCTCTTCATGATGGACCCCGCTAAAAACAACATAGAAGAGACATTGTCTGGTAAATGCAAGACCAATAGTTACTGGGTCTGACAAGTGCTAAATGGCATGTAATGCAACCTCCCAATTCTGCCTTTAAAGGAATAGGCAGTAACAGAAGTGTATCAAAGACAGGAAAAACTGGCTTTAATGAACTAACTTCAAGGCTGTTCAAACAAACACCTTGAATACATCACACAATTTTTATCCAAGTTGACAAGTGACTTTCAAAAATTCTATGCCTTTGGGATCAGCAAGGCTTGATTGAATAACTGAAGATTTTCCTTAAGATAGGTCATAAAAACATCTGAAATTATGCAGTTTAGTAACCATCAAGTGTATAATATTCATATTAAAAGCATACTGAAAGCAGGTATAGAGTAAAAAAACAATGTGGTTCTTCTGGAGTATTTTGTTCAGACAGTTCTATTTGTTGAAGCTCTAAGTTACACATCATGTACACTCATTCACAGAGCACATTAAGAAACTTCCCTCAACCCCAGGAGAAGCCCCATAACCTAAACGGTCTTTGCACAACTGGACCTCTTCTTTGAATCAGGTGTTAAGATGTTTTGGAACAGAAAAATTGTGGCTTCAACAGATCAATACCTGGCAGTGTCATGTGGCTACAAGAAAGTACCAGAGCAAGGAGCTTTCCCTGTACGCCAATGCAGTTAGGAGATGTCACAACAACAACAACAGCAAGTGTGTGTGCTTCAAGATGCTGAATGAACCAGTGGAACACATACTTCAGAACAATGAAAAGGTCCTGGGATCAGAGGGTTAAAAGCTGGCAGCAACTCCAGCAGACCGTCTACCATCTCACAGAACAGTTGAGGTACAGCAGCGGATGTCGGGGATCAACATTGCCAGCTGATTGTCAGACAGAATCTCAATACATGCCAAGGCATTTGAGGCACATATAAACTTTTATGAATTCCCTTAGACAATCTAGGAGTCCAGATTTTTACCCCCAATTACATGACAGTGGCAAATGTGTTATATCCAAACGAACAAACAAAAACCCAAGAACAGGATAGGTGGCATCCTTGAAAGTAAATAGATCATTACCAAAGAACCATCTAAGGATACAACTTAAGAGGAGGCTTGGCTTCTAAAGTGTACTTTAATTACTATGACAAGTGGTCTGTTAACAGTGCCACAAATTTGTTGGGGTTTTAGGAAAGAACTGCCACACCTTCAGCATAAACTCAGGCCTTACAATCCCACCTATAATCCTTTGTCTCAACAGGAAAGGCATGACTGTCACATGCTAGAAACAGATGCAGGTCTCATGGCCACCTGCAATTTAGGAAGCATTCTGCCAGGCAAGACCCTGGCCCTGCTTCTCAAAACCCCTCCTCCACTCCAGAGAGGAGAATAGGAAAAGGACAACACATGAATACAGGAAACTGGCCATCATACATGCCCCTAGTATGGAAAAAAAAAAACAATTAAATCATTCCAGCTGGGAAAAAGACTCCTGAAAAACACGCATCTTCAAAAAGGATGGACACAAAACGGAACAATAATCTTTCCTATTCCTTCCATGTTCCACTAACGGAAAGAAGAAAAAAAAAGACATTTGACTAATTTAACTAATGAACTCCCACCAAGTTATTCTGTAGAAGGTTGCAAAGGGCTTGCCAAGCCAACAATACTGAGGAAAAGCCAAATTTATCACAAACTCATTAATTCACCACCTACTCCATTTACTTCTGGGTGTTAAAAGAAAAGAGCTAAATAATTAGGAACACTTTCTAAACTCTAAAATATTCTAAATAATAACTTACATGATAAATATATTTAGCAATTTGATTGTGTTGTTATATTTTCACTGTTGGCATCATTGGAGGTTCTATATGTGAAAAATTTTAGAAACAGATGAGCTATTGAAATGGAGTCACTATTTATTATTATAGCGCTTGAGTTGCAACCCAATTAACAGGTATTACTGTACAAGTCATTCCAGACTGTGTGTTTGAACCAATACATCCCTTCCAATTAGGATATGATGTTTGAAAAGTACTTGTGTGCTGTGTGCTTGTGTAATGTTTTCATAGCAAAGCCTGTCAGGGACAGTTGGCTAGTGCAGAATGTCAGGGTCCAGATTCTTAATCTAAGATTGCTGACACACTCAGGCCTAAGAAGGTGTGCAAGACACTGTCACAAAGGGGTTGTTCTCTCCAGCCAGTTCTCAGGAGACCCAGTACCTGGCATTAACTCACGAGAGGTACTCTCCTACTCCACTTCAACAGAAACAAAGTAAATCAGAAAAATGGACTATTGTTCAGGCTCCAAATTTTTAGGAGAAATGTAGTAAAGATAAAACTCTTCTTCACTAAGTGGTTTTCTGTGCATTTATCTCTGCATCCCAGCAGGTTTCTCCATCCACATAGTTCACAGATGTCTATGGGTTTCCTGACATGTCTCAACACTATAGCATACAAAGAGAGCTGACGAGAAAAGCAATAATAAAAAAGTGTGAAAAGCAGCATACTTGCCCCAATTTGTCTCTTACAAAAGAGTCAACAAATCTGAGGAATCATCTGGTACACAGTGATAACAATCTCATCCAGCAGCTTCCTCACAGAAAAAAATCTAGGTGAGCATGTGAAGATTCACACTGAAAGTGAAGATAGATCCAAGGTAATGAAGTCCATCTAGTTTTACGTTTTCACTTCATCCACGATAAGGAACTGTGGCTGTTCTCTGCATTTCTGCTGTCTATAACCAATGAGGCCGGCTCAACAAGTAATAAACCCTTAGACCTCCACTAATTAACCCTCCCCTAATTCATGCACATCATGCATAATTCACCCACATCAGGTCCTTGCAAGGAGCCACACCACTGCATGTTTGCAATCCCAGGTTCTTATCAGTGATTTCCTGGGTAGAATCCTCCAACTGCCATCAATTTTCCTGCGACAATTACTCTGCGAAAGACAGACTGTTCTAATTTACTGATTTGATCTTAGTTTCAAACTTGCAATCAAGCTCCCTATTCTCGGAAATAAAATTCCTCCTCCTGCCTACCAAGGCAAGTCTTCTTTTCAGGTGCCCAAAAACAGCTTGAGGCATTATTATACTTTCCCTAAGAGTATATTCTTTCATCCAATGAAATACATAAAACTCTATTCCACAAACTTTTCACCCCTCACAATTCATCCATGCATTTGAACTTGAATGGCAACTGAAAGGCACCTCTCTCAATCATTAAGTTTCCATGATGGGACACAGACAATAGATCAATGGGTAAAAACACGTGTGATCTCATGATACAAGCCTGACAAGCTGGATTCACTCAACAGAACACAGAAAGGTAGGGAGCTCTGATTCCACAGTTTTCCTCTGACCTACATTCATATGTAATTTAATAATAAATAAAGACTTCCTGAATATTATAGCTACAGGTTAACACTTTTATTACATCAACCTTTAAATTTTGGTGCACCTTATGTGTGATGCATATCCCTAACTAAACTGCAATATATTTATGCATATGTATCACTCTGTATTACATACATAAACATAATATATACTCAAATATATAAGAAAAATACCAATTTAGTATTAGGCAGAGGCAGGCAAATCTCTGAGTTCAAGGCCAGACTGGTCTACAGAGTGAGTTCCAGGATGGCCTGGGCTACACAGAGAAACATGATCACAAAAGTTTGTCTTGTTAACCATCATCCTATGATTATAAATGTTCCTATGACATTTATAATCATTTCCACATAGAACATCTTCATTTTCATCTAGAATAGTTTTGAGCTGAACTGCTACGTTCTTTGTACACTAAAAGTCAGGTACTTGAATTACTCTGGCTGAAGCCCTTCAAATTTTTTCTCAACTATCCCCCAAAGCCTGGCTCCACTGCCCCTTACGAACGCCCCAATGGAAAACCTACCATGCCCGTTGTGTACATGCTTATGGGCTTTTCCTTTCCTGGGGGTTGACTGGCACGAAGATGAAGCATTGTTGGTGGCTGTTTTGACATCTTCTGTCTCATCATCTTCCTCTTCGACATCCTCCTCATCCTGAGAGCTTCCAAAATATACCATACTGTTGGGCAGCGCAGGAGAACCTGATGAGTTAACATATGTAGTTCATCAAAACCAATCTTGACATTCACCCCTTCCAGAAGGAGTAATGTAAAGGAAAGGTTTACAAAGATAGGATCCTAACTGCATGCTGGTCACATAAAACAAAGCTATTTACCACGACTAGATGAGACCACTTCCAATTTATTTTCAAATATTCCCCCATGAAGTATACCCCATTTGAATCCTTTAGCAATTACAAGCAAAAATCCCCCAGGAGGAGATAGAGATTTAAGAATATTATCTGAAACAACAAGGAATGAATAACTCGGTGCGAGTAGAATGAAAACGCCCACCATTGTTTACTCAGCATTATGCATTTAACTTAAAACTTTAGCCGGGCAGTGGTGGCGCACGCCTTTAATCCCAGCACTTGGGAGGCAGAGGCAGGAGGATTTCTGAGTTTGAGGCCAGCCTGGTCTACAGAGCAAGTTCCAGGGCAGCCAGGGCTACACAGAGAAACCCTGTCTCAAAAAACCAAAAAACTTTGGAAATAAGAGAGAAAAAAATTAATTATTGATGAGGGAGGAAGAGGGAACTGAATTGTTTTTTATAAGGTCACTCTATTATCTTAATATTAAGGCCAAGTATAGGATTTCCCCCCAACACCTCAAATATTTACAAACTACTCTGAAGTTATAGTAGGATATATTATTAAAATAAATTTCTTGGGCTAGATAGAGACAGTTAAACAATCTACACAAAGAAGAAGCCACACTTTTACATTGCCTTCTTCATGCTGAAAATAAAGTAAGGTCACTTCCAATACTTTTTCCTTATGAAACATAGCCAATCCAGAGGGAGATGCAATCAACCAACTGGTATACATTCTAGAACCAGAAACTATGGAAAATGCAGAGATAACAAACAACCTTGGATTCTTTCCCATTATACACCACCGAGTACCAGCACAGATAACTTTTGGACAACACTTCTCTATGAATATCACAAAAGGAAATCTTAAACATTCTGCCAGGACTGGAGAGACAGCTCAGTGGCTATTAGCATCCCATGCTCTTATACACAACCCAAGTTCTATTTCCAGCAAACACACTGTGGCTTGCAACTCCAGTTCTAAAGGATGTGGTTGCCTCTCAGGGACACCGAGCATACATGACAATAAACTGTTCCTATATAAACAAAACTTTTCTTTTCTAGCTAGAAAAACACAGAAAGAATAACTAGATACACCACCTTCCTCTTTTCTTGTTTGAAATCGTTCCTAGTAACATCAATTGTCAAATTCCCAATAGCTGTAGGCAGGAGAACCAGCATGGGTTTGTTCAAGGTCAGAATAAGCTACATGAAACTTGTTTCCAACCACCCTGGGTGGGGGAGAGGGTGGTGAAGTCGGAGGGCAGGGGACTGGGATGGAGGACAGCAGCACTCCAACTGAGTTACCTGAGTTAACACTGGATCAACAGGTGCAAGATGGTTTAGTTTTTACAAACTAATACCAGAGGTATACAAAGACCCCAGTGGAGAGTTGCATGTGGTCTGACAAAAACTATTCCTATTTTATTTTTGTACCTTTGATCAATACCATTTAAAATCAGGTTATTGACTGGAGGAAGATTCTGAAACCTAACATTACCTTTGAAGACTCATTTGTCAAATAAGAATAAAGAAAGTGAGATTTAAAAACTAACAGAAGATAACCACTGGAGCTAGTCATCTGCAGGGCTACACTAGCATCATTTTGCAAGATTTGAGACTCAGTTCATCACTACCAGCAGTGACAAGACATCCTCAGTCCAAACATCAGTCCTGAACCCATTCTCCCCTCTGTCAAGAACTTTTTCAATTACCACAATGGTCTCCTTCAGATAGTCTGCCTTTCAGGACAGTACTCCAAGACAACTCATCACTTGTTTAGGAGAGGGGACACTCAGGAACAACTAGCATATCATGCAGAAAGCAGGCCCAGACCTCTTCATTATGGGCTGGCCTTGAATTTGTATGTGTCACTAACCTCCTGTCAGACTGACATAGGTATAAGTTCTGGTGATAATTATAATCATCATCACCATCACCATCCTAATTCCTCCCATGGCAGGAGTCAAACCCACTGCAAAGCTCCAGCAATGACACTGGGAACAAGACAGGCACAAGACAAGCCATTCTCAGAGTGGCTTCTTCTTGTCATGATATGAACAATGCCCCTTTTAGTACACTAACTAGAGAGAGGTTCTAATTTACCACTCAGAATTATCTCTGTTCTCCTTCATGACCATGTATTTGAAATAATCAATGAAGGAGAAAGTTTTGGAAGATTAGGGGTATGGGGGAGAGGAGTAGTTACTTTTGTGTGGAGCAAGGAAGTGTTTCATATCCAATGATTATAAATAGTAGTCTGCTAAAATTGCAACAGGCATGTATTTCTCTCCTGATTATTCACTGGCATTATGAAATTTGTTTTGTTTTAAGCTTTGGACCAGATAGGAGGAATGGGGAATACTAATGCACCTGTGCTTTGCCAACGTTGTATTTCATTACTTTTTAAAATTAGCTGGCAATGTCTCCACAATATGTACTGAAGTACAAACCAAATGTTTTCATCTGGACAAAAATCAAACTGTGGTATGTCACAACCACAACAAAATTTATTTTAATCCAAAGCTTGCGTCTAAGTTGGGCTTTGGTTTCTATAAAGAGGGCTTTTTCTTTGTCCTCCCTAGCCATCATCTTCCCGTCCGGCAACCAATTCTTAATGCCAGCAAACAGGTAGAGCTCTCTGCTCTTATAAGAACCTTTCTTTGTTTTCTCCCTATTTTAGAAAAGGACTTTCTTTGCACTCAGTCATTTAGGTGACCCAATTAATAGGGAGTGTCCAATGAGTTGGCACATTTCATGGTTCCATAAAACCAGAAGCTATAGGCAACGACCATAACTACAGAAATGCCTACATGAATCTAAGCCAATGATGTGTATGCCACTCTGTTCCACACGCTTCTACTTTTTACTCCTACATTGAAACCCGAAATGCTGAAGGTCCTTTAAAAGAGGAAAGGGCAAATATCACTGTTCCATCCCTGGTCTTTCCCATTCGGCAGAACTCTCCAGAATCACTCATTTGCAAATGTACATGCAGAACTTCCATGTGCTATTATTCATGCTCATATTTTAGATGATCCCTCTGATTTTGTAGGAATGACTTAAAAAAACAAATTGTAATTTAAATTGAAAAGATGTTCAAGTGTATTATGAGACATTACCAGGGAGGTGGGTGGGGGGATACTTTTTCCAAAAGAACACCCACCCTTAATGAGAAGGGAACTGCCTGTGTATCCTGGGCATGCCAGCAATGAAGATGGTCGCCACAACATACAGAGCTTAAGGAAGAAGCCCTAGTTCTGGAAGCCGGTTACAGGCTGTGAGTAGTAAAGTATATTTAGCCAAAACTACTCATGACCAAACAGTGTATGGCAATGTATGTAAGTAATGGCACTCTAAACAACTCACAGCCAAATTATATTATTAGGCTACTGCTTGTATCATGTTATTAATGAGTCTTCAAAGTAAGTCATAAGTTATAAACTTTGCCCATTCAGGCTAGTGAGAGGGCTCAGCGAATAAACACACTTACTGCTTCAATTTGATGCTAAGGAAACCCCCCCCCCCGGGAAAGAAAGCAAGGCTCAAATCACACACACAAGTTGTTTTCTGACCTTGAGTTGGGAGCAACTTTTATCCCCAATTAAATGGAAGTATTTAAAAAAAAATCTGTCATTTTATATACATGAGGGGATAAGCAATTTATTTCCTATCTTCTTTCCCAAATGGAAAGGTATAGGGCCAGCGTCTAGGGGAGTTTGGAAATATGAAATCTGTGGTTAGAAAACATAAAAGATTACTGCAGAACTATGCAGACCCTTTCCATTTTCCTTTTGAGGAAAATGGCGTGAGAAGATGACTTTTGGACACTCTCCTGAATGCATCTTCACCAGTCACTGTCTATCTAATTGTAATGTTGCAAATTCCTGCAAGGCAGTGATGGCACACACCTTTAATCCCAGCTCTTGGGAGGTAGAGGTAGGTGGCTTTCTGAGTTCAAGGCTATCCTGGCCTACAGAGTGAGTTCCAGGACAGCCATGGCTATACAAAAAAACCCTGTCTCTAAAAACAAAAAACAAAAGAAATTGAAAATTCCCTTGTGTGAGGCCTGGCTCTGTTTCTATGTCTTGAAAGATTCAGCACTGAGAACAATGAGCATCGTTTCCCTCACAGCAGACAGGCTCAGGCTGACTAGTAAGCACTTTCCCCAATAGCCTCTGTACAGGTGGATCCACACACAGACACAGAGATCACAATAGAACATGCCTCACAACCTTAAAAGCCTTGTCTCATCTGCAAAAATGATTCCCATTTGGTGCAAACAAACATAAAAAAAAAAAAAAGTTACTCACCAAGTGTGTGAGAGCATATATGCAGGCATGTACACACACACAGTCAAATCCCACAAGTCTGTGGTCTTTTAATGCTAACCGTTTAACTATGATGGTGTTCAGTCTGAGTAGCTCCTAGTCACAAGACTAAGAAGTGGAAATAAGTACAGTTGGATTTTCCAACTTCCAATTACTATATACTATCAAGTCTGAACATGAATTTATGATTTATGCAAAGTCTTTTCAGACTCCCACAGACATTAAACAGTTTCCTACAGGGCACAGGCACAAGGGGCTTCAGAACAATGCATATGATAAAATCTACACAACCAGCAAAGATCCTGGCCAACACAACAGCAATGCTAGCACTGAGAGATTTCCACCATCATCCCCTACCCCATATACCCAAATGAGTCCCAGAAACACTACAAGCTTCTCTAGCCACTGAGGCATAGGAAAGCACTCTGAAATGTACCATGAACCCAGGCCAACCGCCTGGCAGGGACTTTAACTTCCTGCAAAGCAGACAAGGTCTGAGGCAAGCTGGCCCTAAGCTGGACCAAACATCAGGAGTCAAGGTCACAAGGCAATCATAAAAGGAGTCATCCTTCAAAGATCAAGAAGGCCAACATTTCTGATTCTGTCATTGCTAGAAAAGAAACTATCCTAGCAAACAAATTACTGCATCAGCAGAACTGAGACACTAAGTGAACACAGATCAGACCAGAGTGACTAAGGGAAAGCAGAGGGCAAGCAGGATGGCCAAAGAAGCCAGCAAACGGTGAAATACACTTTGATAGTTTCTATGCTCAGAAACTAAGATGAAGTCATGAAAGTGACCCCAAACTCCTGGAACCCTCTAAGATAGCTTGTCTTCCTCCCTAAGGACTATTCCCATTTTGCTCAAGATACTATACTTCACTAGTAGCAACCTCAATGTTCCCTGCAATTGGGAGATTACTTTCCTGCAAATAATTCCCTCTCATTATGGTGACTACTAAATCACACTAGACTGCCCTTCTCAATATTCAAAGGACAGTGATACAACAAAGAATCTACTCCTTCCAGGCAAGGACAGGCATTGTTTGCAGATAAAATGCTACTGGTTGGCTTCCTCCCATTACCTGGACAGTATCTGAGAATGCTTTTAGACTCCCATACTGATCTCCAACCTAATCCTCTGTCCTTTCTGCCACTTCTGTAAAATTAGGGTAAAACAGCAAATACACATGTTTAGATGGCTACCTCCCAGGCAGTCACTGGGATTCATTTTACACCATTATCTCTAGTTTAACCCCACCAACTGTGACTACAGAAACCAGAATAACCACTTTATACATGAACAAACAAGCTGAAAGGGGCACAATTCAACAACAATCCAGGGACAGCTTTATTCCTGAGGCCCAAACTCAGTGCCCTATGGCCTCAATCATGTTTCTGAAGCACTCATTGACAGGACCATCTTCCCAATTCACCAAAAACCTAGAGACCTGTCCAAATCCTAACTTACTCACTTTAAAATGACTGGCCTTCCAAAGAACCAGCCCTGATACACCCACCCCACCCATACCTTGACAGAGATCTCTGTAGAATTCCTTCCCAGCCCCAGAACCTTCCAGCAAAGGATTCTGATATCTGACAAGAGTCAGTTTAGATGCCTTCCCTTTCTACAGTTACTGCATATAGCCCAAGACAGAGTTCTCAGCCTGCTTACGAAAGGCACAGTTCTACCCTGACACGATCACACGGTTTAACATACTCTGTTTTACCCAGCAGCTTTCCAATGCCTCATCTGTTTTCTACATGTCTGCTGTAGAAAGTTCAATAAAAGTTGGCCGAATTAGTCAGCATTGGACTGATGGAAGATTACAAAAGATTCCAAAAGCAAAGGGAAATAAGGAAGTCAGTCCCCAAAGAAGACAACTTGGCTTTACAGTGGCTATTAGAATATGTACTGGGAATTGCCCTCCCATATCTTCCCTGGGCAGAGCTGGGAGGCTGCACTGTGATATCCATGGTCCTAAGGATGCACGGTGTGTTGTATGCAGTTCATGATCTCCTTGAGAATCCCCCGGGGGTTTGCAGTGTCCCGTAAACGGAAGATGTAAATAGGAGAACCATTTAGCCTGCCACTGCTCCACTGCATTAAGCTCTTTTAAATCTCTTTAAATAACTATTGTCAGAACAAAGAGGAAGACAGAACTCATTAAGAATAAGGAGACTGGTGACAGGAACCGCAGCAAAGACACTGAGTCGCTACTCACAGTACACATACAGGCTCTCTTCCCCACCTGCACCCTCGGAAGAAACGAATTATGCCTCTGGCAAAAAAACGTGTGCCCTACACAGCAGCTACTTATGAGAAACTCAGCAGGCGGACGTTTCGGGTCCTGCTCCAGTTGTTCATTCCTCCACTTCCTTAAGAAAGTAAGGCCTAGGGAATGGCATGAAGGACAGGACAGGAACAAGTCTTGCTAGTTTCGCTGGCAGTCTCTCAGTGTCTTGAGACTTGAACATTTTAAATTTCTAAAGATTTCCAACAGAAATGACTAAATGGTATTTACATTAACTACAGAATCCCTAAATTGATAGGATCTCCAGAAACAAGGATTCAGTTTATACCTAAGGGGATTTTCAAGAGAGCTTATCGTGTTTGGTTCTCCTGTCATCACTGAAAGGTAATAAACAAGGTGTGAAGAACTCTAATCATTGTCTTTCTCATGGCACAGTCTTCAGTCTCTTCGATATTCCAAACCATTAAGGGAAATGCCTGAAGCCTACATAAACAACTCAAGACTTCCATGTCTCACCATGTTGAGAGCTCTAGACTTCCTGCTCTCCCAAACCAGTCTGCTCTGCAGCACCCTCAGCAGGCAGCTCACACTGCCTTTGTCCATTTTAAGAGAACCCAATAACCTCTCTTTCTATGAGAGTAGCTGCATGTGAACACGCACATTTAATAAGAAAAGAGCAGTTTCTCTCCTCCTCGCATCAAAGAGGGAGATGGATGGAAGGAAGGCAGGCAAGCGGGCGGGCAGGCGGGCAGGCAAGAAAGCAGCACTAAAACCAAAAGGTTTCCAAACTAAAAATGTTAAGACGGCCTAAAAATGTTACAGATCTCACAGCTGTTCATAACAGCAAAACTCACAATGTGAATCATAATTAGACAAATTCCATAACTACCACAAAATTGAACACATTACAGTTTTAAGAGATTTTAAGTCTATGGGCACATAGGCTTCCTTAGTGAAAAATTTACAGTGAGAAATAGAAAGAACTATTTTGCATAGTCATCAAGAATAAGAAATAAGAATAACAGTTTCATGATGCACTAAAAAAATTAACAGCTTTTTGTATTTGTAATGTAAAATTCAAAGGAGCACATTATAAGAATCACCTACACAACCTGTACACATGTCAAAATTCAGTTTTCCATTTCTTTTTTTAATAATGCTTCCCTCACCAAGGGTCCAGAACAGGCAGGGAACAGCATGCATCCTAGAGTGTATGTCTACACAGTCTAAACTAAGACTTTGATAACTAAGGTGACTCTCAGTTTTAATAGCTCAGATCTAAAAGCTGTAAGACTAATAAGTAAGAAAGGAGTCTAGTAGGAATCCAGAGAGTACACCAGCAAGAACAAAGCAGACAGAACTGGCTTTGCTGCCTGGCTCTTTGAGTGGAGAAATACATTCACTGGACCAAATTTCACTTAAAGCTTTTGAGCAAAGGTGACTGGCTATAAGAAGATGGGTCTCTAACATCTCAAATGTGTGCTTGGTAATTTTATCCAGGGGAACTTTATTAATAGAGTAACCCTGACCAACACCAAGAACAGAGGAAAGGATTTTTAAAACAATGCAAGTATAGAAACGCATTATACATACAGTCACACAGGTTCTGCTATGCTTATTGTCACTGAGACAATAAAAAAAAAAAAAACAACATCCTTAAGATTCACATAACTAAACCCCATGACCTCAAAGCAAACTTCTGTTTTCTTAACACCAAAGTAACTTTCCTAGCTGGATATGGTACCCCATGCATATAATACCAGAACTCAGGGGAGGTAGGGAAGAGATTTCTGAGACGTTGAGGCAGGTCTGGATAACATCATGTGTTCCAGGTCATCTTGGAACATAATAAGATTCTCTTTCTAAAGTACAAAAAGTGGCCAGGTGGTACATGACTTAATCTTCACACTCTGAAGACAGAGAGGCAGGCAGAGTTCGAGGATAGCCAGGGCTACGTGGAGAAAACCTATCTTGAAAAACCAAACAAACAAGAAAGTGGGCTAGAAAAATGTCTCCAAATTTAGGAACCCTGGCTACCCTTGTGAGACAGTTCAAGTCCTAGCACCCAACACAGTGACTTACTACCATATGTAATTCTAGTCTCTGGGGATACAATACCTTCTTCTGACCGCACACATGCGATGCAAGTGAAGCAGCAGTGGGGCCCCATATCTTTATAACACTCAGAAGGTGGAAACAAGTAGATCCCTATGAATTTGAATCCATCTTCACATACACAGAGTCTAGCAGACCCTACATAGTGAGGCTCTTTCTTTAAAAAAACAAACCAAAGAAAGCAAAGAAAAACCTGCCTACAAACCAAACAGCGAGCTGCGATGTGAGAACACCACATTGGTGCCATCTGCACTTCAAGCTTACCTCGAAGGCAGAGAAAGGTAAGAAAGTCTTCTGTCTTAGGCTTCCTTTTAGAGAGGTCAGAAATTTGAGTAGCTGGCGGGGGTAGCAAAGGCTCCACTATCTTCACTGGAGTTGTGCTGGGACTATTCGGCTGAGATTGAGCAAACTTCCTTTGTGCTTGCAGCCTGGGCCTGCAACAACAACAATAATTTAAAACAAAAAACAAACAAACAACAACAACAACAAAAAAGACCCGTAAAACTAAATGAAGCAGAGACTGGAGGATACAGGACTACATGCAGCAATAAAACCATGATGCAGGAGGGACAAACTCTTACTGATTAAGCTCCATAGCTCTCTAATAAATCACACAAATGGCATCATGATGCAATAAACCTACCTAAGGGGCTATTGTTTTCTATCTAGATATAAAGTGTGTAGTATGAATGTGTGTAGAAAATGAAAAAATCAGTGGGCAAGTGGGAAGATCAGTTCAATGCTAGCCTGGACTCCACAAACTGTGGCTCAAACAACAGGAAAATGAACAAATGAGATCAGTGGCGCTCATACACTAAACAGCATCCTAGGTTTTCACTTATTATTTCACAATTTCCTTCCCTTATTGTGTGCTGATGGAACTAATGACCACTTCTAACATCCTGGCTAGGAAGTGTAGATCAGTTGCAGAGTTAACCTGACAGAGCAGAACGGTCCAGAGAGATGACACAGTGGGAAAATGTGCTTATTGCCAGGTCTAATCCCCAGAACTCAGAAAACTGTCCTCTGTCCTATTTATACACACACACTAAATACATTCTTTTAAAAAAATCAAATCCTGAAATTAATAACAAAAAACAAAATACACAAAAAAGCAGATGTATGTATACCATCAGAATGAGAACAAGCTTAGCTTACTACATTCTTCTTTCTTTAAATTAGCAGTCTACTAGAAGGGTGCTAAGGAAGTAAGTCTTAGACCAGGAGCACATCTCCACAGAGCAGTTTCATCATGCAGAGCACTGAGTCTACAGAGTCCCTGTCAGCATCAGACACTGTGAGGCTTTGGTAACTGTGTCCCAGCAAAGCACAAGCTCCTTTGCAGTGGTGCCGGGGATCAATGTTAGGAAACGGTATGCTCAGCACAGTGACACTGTAACCTAGAGCGCACATTAGTCTTGGGTGCAACTTTGCATCTGAAAATCTTAACTTCATCAATCTTCCAAGCACCCCAACATTACGCTTGAGCTTTCTTTCTGCTTAATTAAAAAGAAAACTCCTTAAAATCAAGCTGTCTCTCGTTTTTTATTATAAGTTCCTTTCTTCTTCCCTAATCAATTACCCATCTCAAACACTCTGGAGATCTTATTTCTAACTACTGACTAGATTAAAAGGAAACAGTGTGACTTGGAGAGCTAACTGGACTACAGCTCTTGAAGGGACTGGAACTCACAAGGAAGCTCAACAGGAATGTTCAGGCTCGGGTGCAGAGGCAAGCGTGTAGGCAGAGGCACTGACAGCCTGACAGTGACAAGTGGAGACCAGAAATCACTGGTGCAAGCTGGAGGCTGACCCAGCTCAGATTCAAAGACCTATCTCAAAAGAATGAGAAAGCCAGGAGGACAGAGCAGGATACCTGCTGTCCTCCAAACAGACCCAATATCACAACTAATATCACTGGCACCCAAATGTGCATGCACAGACCCAGCAACACTAAATTAACTAACCTAAAGCCGGGAGAGCCTCTCCCAAAACTGTGGGAATTTTACATTAACACAGCATTACTACAAATCTAACCCTTAAATGTTCTAGAAAAAAGGAAATTCAATACCAGCATCTCTGTCAATGAAACAGGTGCTTCTTGTAAATGGAGGGGACGAGGAGAAGGATACCATCATAAGCAACACTGAAGTGTGTTAACACAGACATGTCCTGCTTAAACTAATTTGGGGGTGTTTGTTTTAAATTTTTACATTTTAATTTCAATTTTTTTTGTCCTCTTCAAATGGGTATTTACACCTTTTTATTATATTTTAAGTACAAAATTCAAAAGACATGGCCAAAGTGCCTTAAGTAACTGATGACTCTTCCTTCATGTTTGCACTTAGCAGAAGCCACATACTAGGGGGACCAGTAAATTCAAGAAACCATCTTATTCAAAAAGCACATTGTTGTGTCCCTAGAAGTAGCATGACCAGATAGAGCTGCCCTGCTTTTCAAACTAACATTTCACCTTTCTAAGAAATCTGGAGTCAAATTCTGAAGAGAAATGTGCCAGCTTATTTTTTTGGTGATCCGATTTTTACTACATACTGAAGATGATGATTCCCATAGAATCCTATGGAGAGTGTATAGAAATGCTGCCTGAATGTGAATAAACTATTAAGTGCTTTCTGCTTTAAAAAAACTAAGTCTACAACAAGAAGAAACTATCACAGTCACAATGAAAACCAAGAAAACACAAAGCAGATAGCAGAAATGGTCACCAAAACCCAAGTCACAATCTCAACCTCCACCACTATTTAAAGCAAAGACTATAGTTCCTCAGGACCAAGGTATTGTCTAAATAAAATAAGGCACCAAGACAAATTGCCCATGGAAGGGAAGCCAAGCTCTGGTGCCCATTTGTGAAGGCTTTGAGGACGTTAGTGAGAAAGAGTGGTGCCCCATCCTCAGGCAACACTTAGCGGTAGTACAGTGGCCTTTGCTCTACTGTCCGACACAGCAGAAGAATTCTAACGACACATGGAGCCAAAGCCTTGAAGTAAGTGCAGTCACAAGTGAGTGGATGGCTCAAAGACAGTGAGGAATTGCAGAATGCTGTCTTACAACATTCTGGAAAAAACTTGAGGACCCAGGACTGGTAGGAACAGAAGACAGGTGTGCCCTTGTAGAGGATGCTGCCCAGTGTGCAGTACGGGAGGGACTCCACTGCAATCCACCCCTCCAACAGTCGCCTAGCATTTTCCTAGAGAAAAGAAGCATCACCTCTTACTTCACTATCAATGCAAAACTGCTTTACAACAAAATACTTTTGGCCTAAGAGTGCTTCACACTCATACTGCAGTGGGGCTTCTGAAATTAAGAAGCAACAGGAATATCCCAAAGAAACCAAACACTGGGCTGGAGATATAGCTCAGTGGTAGAAAGAAGGCTTACCTAGTAAGGGTAAGGCTAAAGAACCACTCCCAGTAGGACATAGCATCAAAGGAAACAAAACGAGAGAGAGCAAGGTCTCCGGTGCTTCTTAGCCGGCTAGCCTGGCCTTCACGGCACAGGTCAGGAAGGCCGAAAACCAACCATAGCAGTAGTAAGGCTAATGTTTCAGTATCTTATAAAGGGATAAAATCTCATGAATGTAACCCAATAGGAGAAATTTATGAACATAGCTTATGATTTAGAAATATAAAGAGAAGATGTCACTTCAAAAAACTAGAAGGAAGAGAGGTTGTTTAAAATATCTGCAAGACCATATTTTACCATAAACAAGTAACATCTTCATTTGTATATAAAGGTGCCTGAAATGTCTATATGTGTAAATTTTACAGTAAACAGCTCCCAAAAGCAGAGATCCAAGGTAGTATTTCTATCTGGTATTTGGGGCAAAGGCTCAAAGTTAACAACTCATGTATACAATTCCCCAGGTGGTATAGAAAAATAGAGAAAAAAATGAGTGAAGCCAGGGAAGCTAAGTGAAGATAACACTGCATGTTTGTTTGTTTGTTTAGATTTGTTTAGCTTTTTTTTTGGTTGTTGTTAAATAGAGACGTGAAAACCAGGCTAACTTTTAATAGAAATTGCCTGGTTGGTATCTCAAGTCACCTTGACAGACAGACAGACAGACAGACAGACAGACAGACAGACAGACAGACAGACGCACGCACGCACGCACGCACGATTCTCTGATATGATACACTGACAAAGATCTGAACTATTAAATAGGATCTTGTACTTCTGAAATATGATGACTCCTTTACAAACTTTTTCTTTTCTAGTACTTTATTTAGCTACTTTTAGAAATGTTTATATTCTCAAAAACAAATGTTCATGAAACACCATATACTCTTTATCAGGCAATGGAAATACAAAGATAAACAAAGGCTTTTACATCTGTACAGGAGCTAAGAGCAACGCTCAGAAAGCCTGAGCCATCAAGAGAACCCGCCCTCAGCACACCTCTCCTATCACAGACAAAGGCGTAAACCCGAACACTAGTGATATCAACGTAAAACAACCCTGTGAAACAATATTTAAACTATTGGGAGACAAACGTTAAGGGAATCTGTAAAAATTCTACTCTGCAAATCAAAGCCAATGAGCCTAAAGCAAAGAAAAACAGCTGTCTTGTCTACTTATCATAGAGGTTAGGGCTGGGGAATCCACACCACACACCATCTATTACTTCTATCCCCTCTTTGAATTTTAAACAGAAATGAGCCAGTACTATTAGAAACAAGTCACACTGCCTTCCCTTGTTGGGGAGGGGAAGGGAGAGAGTGCCAAATAGTACTCACCATGTCTAACAACCCCCTACCTGAGCAAACACTTGATTCACAAGTGACACATGACTATCACCTCCTGCACAATCCTGGTAACTCAAACCCTTACAAATGTAGATCTAGTGTCATTCATCAGAATGTGAATCTGTCCAAACTAAAATTCAGCATAGAACTAATAACATGTTTCAGAAGGGCCAATCTATTCTGAAATGTTGAGGTGATGTTTAGATTTGTCCACTTGTGGTATGTAAAGGAGGGCAAAAGTATGTGGCATCACTTCATATGATAAAAACCATAAATGCAAGGCCAGGAATAAACTGATAACTAGCAGTCTCCATGGAAATCACAAAGCTTGCAGATTCAGATTTACATGGGTGGTGGAATCTGATCACTAAAACAACAAAAACAAAATGGCCTCAGGAAGGAAAGAAGTTCTGACGATTTTCCTTAAATAAAGTTATTTTTGTTTACTTGGGACATTAGGGAAAGTATTAGGTTAAATATGCATTCTCAGAAGAAGTGCCTAGAAATTTGGCTAAGTAGAAAACACTGATGTTAAATTGTATCTCCCACTATGCCATATTTAAGGTGCGTGTAGAGAAGAGGTAACTTGTTTGCCTGTAGTAACTGTTGTCTCTGAAGCTTACTGCTTGCAGTCTGATGTCCTAGGTCTAGTTCTGGAAATTTCTAGCCTCTGTACACTCTTATCTGAGCTTAGAATGTTTTCAGCGCCGGAGACTTACTACTGAATAAGCTCAACAAAAGGAGGCTGCGCAACTCAGGGCTCAAACTCCTCACCACGCTGACTGACTCGATCTGACTTCTCTCTCAGTCTCCGACGATTTGCTCTGCTAGGCCTCAAACTAACTTTGGTAACAGGTTCTAATCTTCTGGATTCTTCTCATCATCTGTTTCCTTCCGTCTTCATCTTAACTCTAGCTTACGACCTCTCTGCACCCTGTCTGTACCGCTGTCCCAGAAACAACCGCCTCCTCTGCCTTTCTCTGTGCTGCTCTCTCTCCTTTTTGGTATCCTACTCTGTCCAATCTTTCTCTGATTCCTCACTTTGTCTGTCACTTGCCACTTTCAAACATGGCTGCTTCCTTGTACAAACTGACTTTACCCTCATTGTTTCAGAATAAAAGCATGAGCTAAGGACTGATCCACAACTAGAAACAGGTCCCCTCCGCCGCCGCCCCCACTCCCGTAAATAAACCAATCTGGGGATTCACAGTATGATCAAATATCTTGCCATATCATAAACAAGAAGGTTCTGATATTTTATGGAGGCATCTGTAGACCAAAAACCTTAAATTTATCAGAAAACAAAAATTTCTAACATAAAGACCCCAGGTTCACTCACAAAATAATCTAGAAAGCTGCTCCCTAGTTTCAGAGAAACCTCGAACTGTAGATCCTCCTTCCTTCCTTAGCCTCTTGAGTGCTGGAAATAAAGGGTTATACCACCATGTGACCATACATTTTTTTCCTTTAAAACACATATACATGCTAACAAATGGGAAATTAAAGCTGGGCATGATGGTGCACATCTGTTATCCCAGCTAATTTGGTAGAAGAAATTCCACTTCAAAATTAAATCTCCGGACCTACAACATGGTACCAAAGTTTTTTTGTTTTGTTTTAAAAAAAAAAAAAAAAAAAAGCAGTTACCCAGCAAGTCTAATGCCCTGAGTCCAATCTCTGGTAGAAGAGAACTGCCCTCCTCTAATCTGCTACCCACACACTCTGTTGCTTACTCACACATGCACAAACATACACAAATAATGGTAAAAGTGTTTTAAATGTAGAGCTAGAAAGAAGTGTCAGGGTAAAAGCAATTGCTTCACAAGCCTAACAACCTGGGTTGGTTCCCTGGCCCCCAAGAAAAAGTAAAAGAACTAAAATCACAGTCATCCAATGTCTTTCATAGGCACACTATACCATGTGCCCTGATATTGGTGGTAATTTTAAAAAATGAATCTCAGAATATCTGAATAAATAAATCATTTCCTAAGATACAGACAAGAACTCTTTCTGATCCCTCCTGCAGATGAAGAAAACTATATTCTAAACTCATTGAAATACTACTGCACTGCCTTTAAGAACATCTTGGCCTGGGTGGAAACAAAGACTGATAATAGTATTCCAGTACTCCCTTGTCCGGTATGGAAACAAGTTATTTTATTATGAAAAGCTAGCTAGGCTTCTGAGGTTTAAGACTGTCCTGTCCAGCTTGTGGCAGCCCCCTAACTTGTCCTTCCATGTTTCCTAGAAAGGATACCAGGAATATGAAGAGCATCTTGTTCATGTTCTAAATCAGTGTATTCTAATGTTCTAAATTGTGTAAACTGAGGCTCTCATGAGGGAAGAATGCTGTACTACCACCTGATCTCATCTCCCACAAACACCTCTGCCTCAAAAGCTTGGCAGGTATCTGAACTAAGCACAGCAGTCTTCAGCCTTTCCAATCCCCTGTGGAAGGCAGTCACAGAATTTTAACTCTCAAACCTTCTTAAATGATGAGCCTGAGGCCCAGTCAATGATGGGTTAATGATGGGCAGGACCATACCCTGACCAGGACTGTTTAACCCCCTCAAATCAGAACACTCCAAGGGGGGTGAGCCCTCATGACCTACATGTGTGCTCCAAGTACCAGATCGCTGCTCTCAAAACTCCACTTGTTAATCATTCACACTAAAGATTAGGTTTCCAACATAGTGACACTGACTCACCACACATAAACTGGAATTTCCTGGCTTCACTGCTGTCAAAGAGAGTGTAGAGTCCATATAGCAGGATCCAACATGGCCTTTCCACATGTGGCAGCAGCCTCACCGGCTCGCAAGTCACAGGCCACTCAAACTACAAAACACAACTCTTCTATGCTCCTTCACTGTGTCTTCAAACAGGTCTCTTTATTGACCTATTCAAAGTAAGAGGACGCCTCAGGTGGGTTTATCCTACATACTAGAGGCCAACAGAAGAGGAGACAGGCCCTTTTGTTCATGCCTTGGATTTCTTGCATATAAAATGGGTTCTTTAAATAATAAAGATCCAAGGATTGTGGTGAGAATTACTTGGGGCCAAGAACATACTTAGCAATCATGGAGTTCTACATACTATTTCCAATTACACATAAGCCAACTACAGGGAAATTAAACCTGCAGCAGAAGGGTGGAGTAAAAGAAATCCTCCCAAACACAGAGAATCCTGAGAGGACAACTAAAACTCACCCAAGACCAGAGAACAGCAGCTGTCCCATTAGCTCCCAACCATGGCTCCAAGGCAAGAAAGGAGTGAGGCTAAGGACATAAACGACCAAGGCCCACAAGTCCCACATTTATGATTCCATCCATGAAAGATGTAGGCATTCAGCCAGAGCAACATAGAGACAGATCCCACAATTATCATCTTTATCTGGGTAATAACAGTTTACTTTGGCTGGAAGTATATTCCAAGTGCCATACAGTATGTATCTTTATTAATTGAACTCCAAATACATGGCTGCCTTTGGTTAGTCACTCAGGCATAACTAATCCCATAGTACTTCACCACACATCTTAACTACTGTTCTACTTGCAGTCAAGAGACTCTATGATATAATTCTTATAAAAGTACAGTTTCAAAGTCTTAGTCCATTATCATGGTAGGGAACACAGCAGACAGTAGAAGCCCTTGAGAGCTGAATCCAGATCCCTGGGAGTGGATAGGAGAGGGTAAAGGGGAGAGGTGGGAGAGAGGGGAAAGGGGACAAGGGAGAGGGGAGAGGGGAGAGGGGGGAGAGGGAGGGGGAGGGGGAGGGGGAGGGGGAGGGGAGAGGGAGGGCATGCATAAACTGGACATACACTTTTAAACCTCAAAGCCCAACCTAGTTACATAGTTCCAATATGGCCACACCTCCTAATCCTTCTAATCCTATTAGAGTTTCACTTCTTCCCTCTAGGGTAGTGACCTTAGTTCCCAATCAACACCAGCACCATCCTGTCACCATGACCACCACTGAAAACATTTTTTGATCTCCATATCCTTCCCTCCACTGAAAGCTAAACTGCACTGCACCTTAAGCCTTGATGAAATCTGCCTATACAGAACAAAGTAGTCCTGACTTGTGAGAAAGACACAGAGGGACTCAACATCTGCTTCAATGGGTAGGAGCAATAATAAAGATGTCCATAACCCAACCCCATATACCCAAAACAAACAAACACCACCAAAAAAATTCTAAGAAAGCATCCAGCAGGCAGTTAAACATATAAGACAGAAAAGGGGGGGGGTCACTCTACCCATAAGGCCTTTTGTTTGCACAGACTACTACTATGCTAGGCTCTACTGAAAGATGGGGAATCAGACAACATAGGACATAGGTATGAACAAAGATCCCCAGGGGAAACCTACCTACAGAACCTAAGTAAACAACAGGGGAAACCTTCCAGGTAGCAAAGCATGCACACTACACTGGAGAGACCAAGAGCTCACCCACTCTGTTTATGCACCTGAGACTCACTAGGGGGCCTTGCATTCACCCTGTGAGCATGTTCAATAGGAAAAGACTTAAGCCTGAGGATAAGGAATACACACTGCAATAACACATACTCATCTCCCAAAGCAGGATCAAGGCACCTTTACCCATGCCTTCAGGTTACAAACATGTTCATACCACTGATGGAAATGAGGACAATTACTATCACACAGGGAGGAAAAACCTACTAAAGTCACAAAATTGCCAAAGACCAATCTCAAGACCAACCAAGAACAGTGGAAAGAAACATTCTCTTGGTTCTCCCGCCTCAGGGGAGTACATGAAAATTAAATAGCCCTAACAGCAGAGGATCCCACCAGGCCTTCAGAAGTGTATATTTTGCATGAAGTAAGCTGATAGCTCTCACTTTCTGTATATTGTTAGTTTATGAGGGTTAAAGTATCATTCTTCCCATAAAAGAAGGAATACAATTGGCAAAGAGGAAGTTATATACTGGTGCACATGATTTGTGTGGACCATGAATAGGCAGAAGTAACCAAGTCCGTCAGTGAACATGGGTGTGCTGTCCATGACTCAGTTCATTAACACAATGGCTATCCCCAAGGAGTCCCTGTTACCTATGTTTTGGGCAGAGATAGAATCTTCCAAGAATAAAGCCTATATTTAACACATGATTTGGAAAGTGACATGATACAGTTTGAATTCTCTGTTAACATCTTGTTAATAAAGCTGTAAAGAATGAGTAATAAAAATCTTAGAGATATTTCCAGATAATTAAGGTGGCTTTAGTAATTAGCACCATATCATCTTATCAATGCCTTGTTCAGAGACAGGTTTTAGAACTTAAAATAAATAAGCATTTCTAATACTCATTTGCTTTACTGTGGGGAGAGACAAGTCAAAGACAATAATGTTGAAATATTTTTTTTCATTGAAGTAGATGAAGAGCTGATGGTTGAAGAAGATAAGGATACTTGAACTTCTTTTTATCCCCTTGTTGGGTGATTCTCTTACACAGAGAAGGAATGCATGTTTTTAGCTGGAGACAGGATTTACCTTCTGCCTGAATGTAACAAATCAAAGCCCACAGGAGACAATTCACCCAGCGTGGTGGCTGCGGTGGTGGTGGTGGTGATATGTGCGTGCAAATGTGTGGTAGTCAGAGGGCATGCCAAGCTAACTTGTACCCAACCTTCAGATGTTTCTAAATGTCTCTGCCTCCGTACCAGCAATGGGATTACAGATGCTGGTGAACACATTCAGCTTTTATATGTATCCTGAGGAATCTTTCCAGGAAGTCAGCTTAAATGGAATAATCTAAAACAGGATTTCATTTCCTCTATGCCCTACACTTTCTTTTGAAAAGTATATTATACCAAAGGCGTGATTTACTTTGGAAGACTATCTTCCTGCCAGGAATTTAGGCATTATGAACCAGGGCCTCTAACAAAGCTGAAAGGATGACTAAGGCATAAATAGTCTCCATGAAATGTGTTCCACACCTGTTTTTATAAATTATAATCTGCACCACTCCTGATACCTGAAGGCATGCATTTAAGCTCAGTACAGGAAAATCACTACCATTTACCATAAGGATCCTTTTCATATACTCAGTTCACTTCAAAAGAGGGAGAAAGGCCCTTGTATTTCCTCTGCCTACAAATTGCTGTACTAGAAAATGGTGAGGACACATATCACAGCATGCAAACCAAAACTCACTGGTAATCCTGCAGTAACCCTGTCATAACCATTACTGACGGCTGATAGTGATTATCAGACAGACAGACAGACAGACAGACAGACAGACAGATAGATAGATATCTCCGAACCTTAACCCTAACCCCTAAATATCACATCTTTATTCTCTTCAAACTCAGCTGGCTCATTTGATTACTGTGGTTAGTTTATCCTCACAACTACTCCTCAAAAATGCTGTTCTCACTACTACTCTGCACAGGATTGACCTAAATCTGTTCATCTTTGTTTCTACATGCACTGAAATACCTGTAAATGTTTCCTCATAAGGGTATATGAATGAAAAGAGACAGACAGCTTAAGGAAAAGGTCTAATTAAGCACGACTTAAATAAATACACAAACAGAAAAACCCTGATGTATATTATAAATATCAAAACACACACACACACACACACACACACACACACACACACACACACGAAAGGAAAGGAAAGGAAAGGAAAGGAAAGGAAAGGAAAGGAAAGGAAAGGAAAGGAAAGGAAAGGAAAGGAAAGGAAAGGAAAGGAAAGGAAAGGAAAGGAAAGAACAAGGACACATAACCAATTTACACCATTGGGGAGGCTGAGGGCAGGATCACGGGGAGCCTGAACTGCATCATTCAATTAATATATAAATGAAAACCCTACACATGACCCTCAGGTGTATGGCAAGGGCCTCATCACTTCCCATCTTCAGTTGAATACACTGCCCAAACAATCAGAAAACTCCAGGTCAGCTTGGTCTTCTATGAAACCTGGCTTCAATGATATCTTTAATGGACAGGATAAAAGAAACATTTTGGGTTTTTGAATTAAGAAAAATACAGACTCATAAAGAGCACCAGGTTCTACTATTTTCTGCCTTCTAAATATATAAGTGACCAACTATGGCACAAGTATATTGAGTATAACCAAACTGAGTATAACCTAATTTCTAGAAGACAATGTTTGAGAGTATGATAAAGTCATCTTAAACAACAGAACTTTTTTTTAACATGTAAAAATTATTCAAAATAGTGTTCTCCATGGGTAGAAAGTCAGCCCAGATAAGGTCAGAATATAAGATGCATTCACTGCATATAGACTCTAGAAAGAGGACCTCAAGAGCATGACCTCACTCTCCTCAACTGTCTTCTTTCCCTAACAAACAAGAGTGAAATAGGTAACTAAGACCATTCACACAGTAGCAGTAACTAAATGGTAAAAGGATAGCTATCAATCACCACACTTTAGATCAGACAAGAAATGAGGTTAACTGCAAACCAAATATATAAATCATAACCCTGGATTTTCAGGATTGAGTATTTTGTCCCAGAAATTCTAAATATCAAATACGATGCAAATGGACTTTAAATACTACAACGAGCAGTCTGCAGGAACTCCAATTCCAAGTCATCTATTCTAACTTAAAAAAAAGTCAAGGGCAACCCACTAAATACAAAATAGAACCAAAACAAAATATTTCTTCATATTGTAAACCTAACAAGACTACAGATTCAAGTCTAAAATCTTGAACCACTTACAGAAGGCATCAACTGGCATCTACAACTCATGTGCACAACCCACAGAGACACACATGCATACATCAAATCAAGTCAAATCGTCTTTTACAAAAGAGATGAAAAAGCCAGTATCGCCTATCTAACTATAAGGCACACAGATACCTAATAAGTTTGTTTTGATTTATTAGGAGTTTGACTGTTAGCTCAAACAGATGCTGTAATTATTTCTACTCTTCCCCCCTTGTGTGTGGTTTGCTTTTTTTTTTTTTTGTAACAATGAAATCTTTTGCTTTAATTTTTTTTTTTTTTTTTTGGTTTTTCGAGACAGGGTTTCTCTGTGTAGCCGTGGCTGTCCTGGAACTCACTCTGTAGACCAGGCTGGCCTCGAACTCAGAAATCCGCCTGCCTCTGCCTCCCAAGTGCTAGTTGCTTTAATTTTTAACAAGTTTACTTTATGTATATGATTGTTCCCACTGCATGGGAGTAAGCTGCCACGTGCATAAACCAGGTCCCCTCAGACTGGAGCTGCAGGCGGTTATGAGCTGCTACGCAATGTGGGTGCTGGGAACCAAGCCCAGGTGGAGCTCTTTACTGCGGAGCCGGCTCTAGCACCCTGCAATAGGAGGAACACTACTTAATGCAATGAAAAAAGAAGATTTGCCCTAATTAAATTTTAACTCTACTCCTATTTCTACTGCTCTATAAATACAGATTAAATGACTACTGTGCACTCAACAGCACCAACCACATAATATATAAAAAGAAAAAGCCACCATCACTGTCCACTGGGGATGGGTGGATGGTCAGTCACACTTACAATAGTGAATATTGTCTTATATAACCATAGACTAAAAAAATTAAAATAAAATAAAATAATGCACTCTCCAAATGGAGATGAAAGCTGATGTCAGGGGCATGGACATCACCGATGCTCAAAAGCAGATACTATCACCCATTCCAATGTATTTACTGAAGAGACTACTTTTTTCAGCCTTCAGTTCTAGTGATGGTTCCCTTTACAAATGGGGAAAGAGGCTCCTTATAGAATACACTGAAAAGTACAAGCCTAGTATACTGACAGCCACTTCTGATGTGTATTTAATTCTGCTAACAAATCAAACAGCAATGCAAGACACAAGTGAGAGCTTCGAGACAATGAATACAGAAGTTATTATATAGAGCCAACATAGACCATGTGGTATTAGACACCAAGGAGAGGAGGGCAAACCAAGAATTGTAGCTATGCAGCTCAACTTGCAGGCTCAGGATCTATTAAGCACAAATCATGACTAACTTTTAAAGAGGGTGGGCAATAAGACATAAAATAGGGTGGATGCTGGCAACAGGATCTTTAAAGACTCAGTTAAAACTGTTATGTAATGTCACTACCACAAATCTTGAAACACCACCTTACTGAACTACCTTAAATTATGTAGAAAAATCATATAAAAATAACAGTGTTATATCCAACTGATTCTACAGTTTGGTTAAAATCAGACATATTAAGATTATAGACAGTAATTCCTACTTTTATGACAAGAACAATTATTTTCTAATAAAACCACAGGAAGTCTCTATCATTTTGGGGGAAAAAAATGTCTTCGGAAATGACAAAAACTCATTTAATATATATTTCAGTACTTCTGCGATTAAGAATAAAACTGATAGTCTACTTCAGGGACATGAATTGAATGGGGAAAGAGGCTCCTTATAGAATACACTGAAAAGTACAAGCCTAGTATACTGACAGCCACTTCTGATGTGTATTTAATTCTGCTAACAAATCAAACAGCAATGCAAGACACAAGTGAGAGCTTCGAGACAATGAATACAGAAGTTATTATATAGAGCCAACATAGACCATGTGGTATTAGACACCAAGGAGAGGAGGGCAAACCAAGAATTGTAGTTCAATTCTCGTTACCACATGGTGGCTCACAACCATCTAGAATAAGATCTGATGTCTTCTTCTGGCCCACATGGTGTACATGCAGAAAGAACAGACATTGAATGAATGAATGAATGAATGAATGAATGAACGAACGAACGAACGAACGAACAAATAAATAAATAAATCTTTAAAGTGTCACATGCAGGAACAAAATTTTAGCCAGGCCATAATGACTTTTATCTTTGTTTTTGAGGATTATTACTGGGAACCACTTAGAAAGCCTTGTTCTGACTCCTGTGGAAACCAGGAGATTGGGTGGTAGGATCACACTTCTTCCTGTGGCAAACAATAGAACCACATTTACAGTCCCTGCTTCATAATTTATTCACTGATACTTGGGTACTAACCTTTTCCTCGACGGCCCTTCTTCAAAATCTGAAGAGCTAACATCGTTGCTGGTAGAGGACACTTGGGAGGCATCATCCTTCTCATTCTCTGACTGCTCTGAGGCTGGTCCTAACGCCTTAGACTGCTCAGTACCAAGGAGCCCTACAGGTGAAAGAAGGCACAGACAACTTAAACACACGTCTTCAGAGCAGTACTTCCCCTTCAGTCCTGTGCGCCAGCTGACAAGGGCAGAAAGCTCACATGCACATACAATCCTTTTAAAGGAGTAAAGAAAAACTGAGCCTCATTCCATAAGAGAATCAAAAGCTTAACAAAGAAACAATTAACAGAAGGAAATTCAAGATGTAATTATATCTATGCTGGGGTGGGGGAGGAAACACAAAGTGAAGACGGGTTGGGGCTTTAGAACAGAGACAGCATCTCAATATGCAGCCCAGGTTAGACTGAACAAGGGATCCTCCTACTTCAGCATCTAAAATGCTAATTAAAGACCTGACTAAAGCACATTTTATTTTAAATATCTCTTGTGCCTCAAGGTTAAAAAAATATGAAAAAATGTAACAATTATCATAAAATCCAACTAGTTTTTAAATAGCTACTAACTGGTAAATATTTACTATATATAAAACAAAAATCAAGCAATACCAGCTACCCTAAGAAACATCATAAACACATCTTAGAGATAAACTGGAAACCCAAATAGAGCCATTAATTTAGCTTGTACCCAGTCTTGTCTCAGACCTAGTCATAGGCCTGAAGCACGATGTACTTCTTCCTGTAGACACAAACACGGGAAGGTCCACCAAGGGATGCTAGAAGCAATAACCACTAAATGTAACAGCAGAAAGGATGAAATGGTGTTGAGTGTTTCCTAATTCCATCTATTTTTTCAATGTTCTTTGACTGCAAATCTAAAAAAATTAACTGTATATATAGCCAAAATAATATCCTTTTTATTAGCAGTATGCTGGCACACCAATACAAAAATAAGTAGGATACCACTTATATAATCACTGGAATTATACAAATATGTTTTCCAAAGCCATTAGAAAAGTGATGGGGGCCAGAGTATTGTTCAGCAGTGATGTACAGTTCAATTTCTTAGCAAGAAAGGGGAACAACTCTGAAATATAACTAATGATATCCCCCCTCCAACTGTAGTATACCTAACTGTATTTTTTATTATGAATAAATAGTACATGTATATATACAGAAAAATTCATCAGAAAAAAAAAAGGTAAGAAGTTTTCAAAATATCTACTATATTGACAGGGTACTTTAGAATATGCAAACAAAGAACACAACACATTTATGGTCTTATTATTTAGCTCTACTCAAGTAAATGAAGACTTTACACATCAAATAAGGAACAAGTAATAGGAAAAAGCTAGTGAATGGAAATCAGTGCAGAAACAAAGAATAAAATCACAAAAACATAAATAAAAATCTAATGGAAAACTAGTATGAAACTCTAATTGGATAATGGGGAAAAACTAAGGAATGGCGGGATACAACTAAGTGAGGATGGGTAAGAAATTGTCTTCTGCCTTTGACTACTGACACTGCTAAGTGAGAATGGTACTTAGGACTACTAATGGGACTAGTGAGAGAACTTTAAGCTAATAGATTGGCAGCTTTTTTCCTGTTTTCTCAGGAACTCCACACAGAAAGAATAACAAAATGTTTTTGAACTGGTCCCAGATTCACATGTGTCCTATATTCTGCACAACTACTGTTCCCAGGTGATGTAATGTTAGTTGGAATCCATGTCTGATGTCAGGTAACGGAAGACCTATTGTTCCCGAGCTACAACAAGAACCTGGACAACTGACTATAATTATAGGCAACAACTCAGAGAGGCCTCCATAACCAAGGAATTCTATCCAGCTTTTCTCAACGGTTCTGTCAAGAGGCTTCCAAGAATCAGGTGCAAGGATAGATATAAACCGAACAAAACAAAAAACCCAAACCAACAACAGAGTAGGAAAGAACTGAGGGAAGAAAGTACACATCTAAAAAAGGCTTAAAATGACTCTTACCCAAAAGCAAAATATTAGGAGAACGCATGGGGATATTGTATGCAATCTCTCTTAGAAGTTTAGCAGAAATTAAGTACTCTGTGAAATAAGGAGGAAAAAGCTATTCTGATCCTAAGGGATGTCTGAGTCATTAATGGAATAGAAACGGGGGCTCCAATATCCACCGGCCTCACACTAGTACCTTCAGGGCACTCCCAGCTTTTCACTTTCCAAGTCACACAATGAGGGTAACCTGAACTAGAAAGAGCAACACGGAGCTAGTGCTTGAATCAGACCCTTCATGAGGGAGCAGAGCTGATTTTATTCTGTACATGATCAATATCTTCAATTTCAATACTTCCACCATTCTATATAAAAAGTATTCAGAAAATTACACTTATTTTTATTTTCCTCATCAATATGCTTAAATAAAGCCTTTCCCAATTTATTTCCTTATTCTTTTTCACATCACAACTATCAAATTTATTTTCTAATGGATTAGACTAAATTATAGAGCCTGCCTGAACTAGGAGACCTGGATCGGCAGAATAGAATATGATGCCACAGGGCAGAATAGCTATCATGGCAACATGAGAGGGGCTAATGTATGTTCTGTGCCTTTTCTTTCTCCTGCTTAACACAGCCCTGCCATCAATATTTTAAATTATTATTTTTTAATCATGGAGAAATAATGCAACAGCATTCCCTTCCCATACACAGACCCCACATTTTGAATTTTCCAGCTCCTTCCCCACCCCTCCCCATCCCCCACCTCCACTCATGCTAACACAAATGTTTGTTGGAGACCGGAGGTTAACAAAGAAGAAATCGAATGACCCAAAGATCCAGCCTCTGTACATTTGTTCTCCTCCATTAATATTCAGTAGGTTAAACTTAAATTAAACCAGTCTATTATCTTTCACAAAAGCAATAAATATGAGCTGAATCAAAAAGTCAGAATCACTGGCATAGAGACAGCTCAGAAAGTAGGCCTGCCACTACCAACAACAGGATACAGCCTGGACACTACTAGTCCACCACCATATTACCAAGAAAACCCCTCCAAGAAATTAAATACAACAGCGTGCTGCTACCAGGGTCTCTGCAAGCTCAGTGGCTATTCATCTCATCTCCTAAGTTAGCAATAACAGAAAAAACCTTCCAGCAACACACAAGAGTCTAGAACAGTAGCAGAGAGGAGTAAATTAAATGCATGTTGGAAACGCTATGTACATGGTCCCTGTTGCCCTTACATGAAAATGTGTAGGAAAACTGAAAGAGTTTACGCAATGCCTCCTTCAACTGAAGAATCTTTAAGCAATAAATGATAAATCTAGATAACAGAACACAAACGAATAAACACAAAATAATTGTTTTCTAACATCTTAAAAAAAAATACAGAGCACTTATGATTTTATGTTTTAGACACAAAGAAGACATGGCAGAATACAAAACCAGAGGAAAACTCTATTCTACAGAGGCAATGCCAAAAGAAGGGTTAAAAAAGAATGAAAACAAGAAGGGCTTTGAAGCTGTTCCAGTGTTTCTCAAACATCTGGAGCACACAAAACTTATTAGCATATAAGGGAGAGCCAATGTTTCTAGCTTTGCTGTAGGAGGTATGCACAAAAGGTGATTCTCTGTTACGGAGCCAGTGATGTCTGCCACCCTGTCACTGTGACACAAGGTATCACATTACATATTAAACAGTCAAGCACCCAAAGAGCTTTCGCTTTCAATAGCAATTTATCATTCTCTATGTGCCCGCACATATGTGTTCACTTTTAGTTGGGGGTGGGGGGAATTTTAAATATCCCCCAGAGATTTAATCAGAATGCATGGTTTGCCACCATTACTAGTAAAATACACACTCTTGGTTCCCTCGGACTTAGAAACATGGATTGTTTGCTTTATAAACAGTACAGGCATTCTGATGCTGGGACAGCTTCACACATGAACGTGGATATTAACCCTCAACTGTACATATTCAGGTCATCATTGAACATCCAACACAACAGGGAGGATAGGGATGAGCAGGGCATAGATAGCTTGGGAAGTCCATACCAGACCCATTCTGATGTGGCTGAAAACAAATGATAGTCATAAGGCAGGATGTAAGTGACACTTGTGGTCAATGAGGCGCAAATGAAAATGGCTTCCTATCCCGGATTACAGAAAATAATTATCCTTCTCTCTCATGAGAGCAACCCTCAGCCAACTGAGACTCCCCTTTGTCTACTCTCAAATCAGCATTAGAGAGTTTCCATTTTAGTCAAGAAAATGTAATCAAAATCCCAGCCTCTGTGGAACCTCAAAAGAGATCAAACTATGGAACGGTAAGACTGAGTTTTGCTCATTTCTGTCACATCTCAAAAACATAGATATAAATACTGATTTATATATACCAAAAGTCTACATGAGATCTTTACCCAATACCAATCTCAGTCCCCACAGACTTTATTCTCTTTTCTAAGACCAACCTTTTGATAAAAGAAGTAATAGCCCAACATGGTGACGGGAAAAATTTGGGCTACTGGAAAAGCTATTTCTATGCAAGCAAGGTACCATGTGCCCCAGAGCCAACAAAACATTTCCTCACCTTGAGCTATATTCCTCACCAAGAAGCCCTGTGGCCATTTCAATATAGGGCAGCAGCTTTACAAAATGGGACCCAGTCTGTAGGACTTGAGCCCTGAATGAAAGAGAACTACATCACCCAAAGACAAAAGATATCTCTTCAAGCATCTTAACCAACAATCCCAAGGAGAAAGAAGGCTCTGGTAACAAATACCAAACAAAACAAATCTCATAGATGAACTGTATATACACATTTTCTTTGAAATCTCTGGTCTTCACAAAAAAACAAAACAAAACAAAAACCTTAAATAGCCCAAAGGCTATCAGTGCACTTTTTAGCATAAACCCTCATAGCTTTGGGTCAAACATCAACCACAGACTATACTAATTAACCTCACACTATATTAATTGATCCTCCCTTTCACTCATTCATGCTAATCATGACTTTCACAGCAATTAGAATAAGTAGGGTTCAAGACTCCCCTCAAACATCTTCAGTCAAGCTCTACTTATATATTGGAATCAACTCCACTATTTCAGGTTCTAACTTCTAGATCAATCCACCATACCGATATCTGTTTACATTTCACACTGCCTACCATGCAAACTACTTACAAGCAACCAACAGCTTGAATTCCCACATACTAAAAATGGTTTCCCAGCATTTAAGGCCCAGTACTGACCATCTTAGGTCAAAATCTACAGTCTATATTAAGGAAAAAGCACAAGACAGGCACTACTGGGATTATTAGGCTGCTGTGGAAAATGAGCTGCAGAACAATGGAACTGAGAGCTATGAGAACAGGCAAGCACAAGAGCTCAGTGAGAACAGTGTTTACCAGACTTATATATATTGAGATAAGCAGATAAGGCAAAGCTTGGTGCTCCGTACAGATAAAGGTTTCTACAAGAAATTGGAATATGTGCAGCAGTTTAGATCTTCAAAGCTTATTTACTCAACTGTACATACCAAATGAAACCAGTTCTCAAATATCTGGCTTACAGGCCATCACTGGATTCCATAAACTTAACCAGTTTATGTACTAATCTTTGCTTATTATTGTCAAAGCTGCATATGACCCACACCGATTTATGGATGTGTTTATCAGTTCTATCTTTAACAAAAGCTCATGGTTACAGTAAACACATAACGGTTCCAAGTTATGTTTTCTTGGTGGGGTTGTGAATTTCCTCCAAGCATCTAATTATCTCAATTGCATATAAACAAATCAACTGCCCACCCACTTTTCACATGACAATATTGAGAGTCCAAACAGAAGCATATCCAGTAATAGCAAACAAGTTCCCAAAGCCTACTGCTTCTAAATGAACAGTATTTCCAATACTGAAATACAATGAAAAGCTGTACAAGGCAACACTATAGGAATGTGGCCATAATCTGCCCCACAACTGGACCAGTTGTGCACCTGACTTTATACACACTAATGAAAATATGGAATGATGTACCAAAAATAATTATAAAACAATACTGAGTTTAAAGCATTCTGGTGTAACCAGAATCACGTGAGGATGTGGCTTCTACTCACATGCCTCAGTTTCCTTCATCTTTTAAGGGAAGAATAACATGAAAAGAATGAAATAAGGGAAATGAAACAAAACATTCTATTTATAAAAGCAACTAGAGGTAGGATAAGAATGAAGTGACAACTTTCATGAAGCATCTATATTTAAATGATGGCAAATAAATGCATTGGCAAATTAATATTAATACAGAAATCAATTATTGCTGAATGGCTGGTCAATCCCCCAGAGAAATGTCTAAATTCATATAAGCCTGATTTAAACTTCAGATTTTGTCAAAATGGTCAACAGACCTTAATGTGCTAAGAACGACATTATAATTCTCTCTTGTAAATTTCCACAGTATCTTAGTAAGAGCCACCATTACCCTTAGGGAAGATATAAAAATCTAAATTAATATTAAATCCAAACACTTGAAATAGTGTGTGTGTGTGTGTGTGTGTGTGTGTGTGTGTGTGTATGTGCGTGCGCGTGTCCCTTGCCATCCATAATGGATATATAATCAGGACCCCTAGCAGGAAAACCCACAAAGGCCTATTTCTCCAACAAAAGCCAAATCAAACCAAAATGAATCACAAGCTATATTTGTTTTTTCTTTTATTTATAGGAACAGACCTTCTATCCCAGGTTCCTCAAGATAAGCCACCAAAAACTGCACCTGACAGACCCGTGGAGCAGCCATCCTCAGAGCCGGATCATTGCAGAGACAGAGGAAGAAGGACAGAGGAAGGGAGGGAGGGAGGGAGGGAGGGAGAGCGCAGAGAGGCAGGCTCCGGAGCACTTGTCAACAATCCTCCCCTGTACGTAATAAGCAAGCGGCAGTGCAGACTCCGTGCGGCAATAGGACAGCCGAACACCAGCGGGGGCCAGGGGGAGGGGAGACAGTCGGGAGAGAAGATTATTTATGTGCCTGGAAGAGAATTGAACACTGAAAAGGAGGGGGCATCTGGCTGACTTTCCCCTCCCCGATTTTTACCATTTTGATGAATTAAAATGAGAAAAAGCAAAAAGAAACTAGATCTTCATCCTGCTATTTCCATGACCTGCAATGCAGACAAATCAAAATTGCAGAATTTCTGGCACGGGTGGGGGTTGGGAGGGAGGGGACATGTTGGCAAGGGACACTCATAATTTAATTGTACAGACTTTTGTGTCCAAGGAATGGCCTGTTGTACAGTGAGTGCACACACCCATCTCCAACAACAGCAGGAAACAGGGCAATGTTTCAATGGTATCCCTTTTTAATATCATAATCTGTGTCATTCAGCACTCGGCTTTTATTTATTTTTATTTGTTTTTTTGGCTGGGAAACCTGGGCAGCTCTCCAGACAGACTGCAGAAATCTCTCTTCACATGCTCCTCCTCAACTCCTCCCTCCCCCTTCCTGCAATTCCAGCCACCACGGGAGCTTCATTACTTATGAAGTGACTGAATGGCAGGCAGGGCCACTGCCAGCACAGGACACCCCTCCCCCAGCCCTGCCTAGGCTCCTCCCCACGGCACATAAATTGATCTAATCTAATCAAGCTGAAGCTGTTTTCCCTCATTGTTTCTTGAGGATCTTTCACAAAACTGGCTCTGTAGCCTGGCAGCTGCTGAGAGGGTGAAAAAGTCAGCATCCAACTGTCCTCCAGTGGGGGGAAGGAGGGGAGGGAGGGAGGAAGGGAGGGAGGGAGGGAGACTCTTGATTTTCAAAGTCATTTTCTTTAAAGCCTTTGAACTTCATCTGACAATGATGATCTGCAAAACGTGCTTTACAGTCCCACATGCTTCTCTTTATGTGCTTCCAAGAAAAGTAAAGATGGTGGCAGAAAACATGAGCGGGGCACTGAAAGAAAGTTCTCACCCAAGGATTGGGACACCCCAGCCTGAGAAGTTGACTCTGTTGTTTTACCTTTCTGGGCTCTTAAAATACAAGCAGTAATTTAATTTAAACCTTGCAAATGGTAAGAAGATACTAGCTATTCCTGAGGTGTGGTGGCTGACAGTTTCCAAGACCATTTCTTACATACTAAAAACACAGCATTTCTTTGAACAGGGAAGTGACAATCTTCTCTGAAGCCTGTGATACCCACATATAGAATGGTGCAACTCTATTGTATAAATGATAAAGCTGTAGCTTAGGCTAGTCTGGTTTCCAACCACACTCCAAGTCACCAGGTCTCCTTAGACAGGAGACATTCAAGAATCTCCCCACCCCTCCCCTTCCCACAGGACTCATCTAGACTGTTCAATACTGAAAGCACCCACAGCAGGAAACTGGAAAGAAGAAAGGCAGATACTTTGCTGATGACCAATTCTGGGTAAAGTTAGAAAGAGGGAAACTGCCCCATATACAGTTGGAGAGAAATGAAGTTTGAGCATCTAGTTCCCCTTAACATTCCCCCACCAGCTCTAAGAGGGCATTCTTCAGTCACTGCTGCTGGAATCCTCTTGACAGAAACTAAAATAAAACAGGTGTTTACATTTGTCTTCTGGTGCAAGTTCCACTCATGCTTCTATGTGACTCTGTGGCACAAAAAAGCTGGAAACCATTTATCTATTAACACCACTAGGTTTGCAACTGTTTGGAATAAGAGCTGACCCAGTACTCTACAAAAGGGCTCATATTAAGTAGGAAATTAAACAAACAGCATCCCTTTTCTTTTTTTTTTTCCTTTTTTTAATTGGGGGGGGGGGCCTGGGCTGGTGTCACCTGAGGAATTAAAATACAACCTTCACAACTTAATTATATCAAAGAAGATAGGACAAAAAAAAACCACAAAAACAAACAAACAAACAAAAAAAAACAAACAGGAAAAGTATTTTTCTATTCCTATTTAATAAAATCACCATTGCACTGACTTTGACAGAGGTAAGTTAAACCAAGTATAACCAGCTTGTCTTCCTCTCTTTTAGAAAATGTATTTTAAGTCGGGCAGTAGTGGAGCTTGCCTGTAGTCCCAGCACTTGGGAGGCAGAGGCAGGTGGATTTCTGAGTTCGAGGCCGGCCTGATCTACAAAGTAAGTTCCAGGACAGCCAGTGCTATACAAAGAAACCCTGTCTTGAAAAAACGCAAAACACAAAAAAAAAAAAAAAAATAAAAAAAAAAAAAGGATTCTGACACATCAACAGTAGATAAATTTCAGTTATTCCTCTGGTTATCTTAACTTCTTTGTTCAGAGCCACTGGAAATAACTTCCAGGTGTTTTAATACATCATGCTCCAACTACTCCATGGCTCTCCAAGAAGAAAGCAAGCATTAGTTTTTCCTTGATCTAGGAACAGGTTTACTAGAAATCTTCAGACTCAAAAGTGCTCAAAATTACAAGTCAAATGTGTAGCAAAATGGTTGCACAAGCAGATGTCAGACACAATATGCACACCAGTAATCTCTAAGTGTCTCCGTGAAGACATTCTGTTACTCAAAACATCAGAAAACAAAAGGACTGCATTCAAAAATACTACTTAGGAAGAGGCTGGAATTTCAGAAAGGATCTCACACCAAAGCATTTCTATGCAGTCAGTCAGGTACATGCTTTCGTCTATGTAATAATCATCTAAACCTCAGGATACTTGAAGATATATTTTGCCTCTTCCATAATCAACTTCAGTCACTATCACCAAGTTGAGCAAACTCCCAACTCTCTACATGCATTTAGCTTCTGAAAAAATAAACAACCAGAGCAAATTCAAACTTATACAATGTCTTGTTTCATGAGAGGAAGGACACTGTATGTCTTAATCAGGTTTTACCTCTGGAGAGGTAAAACTGCATTAATAAACCTGTTGCTGCATAATTCTAAAACCTTAATTCAAATAACCAGCCTGAGAAATAAGCTAAGTTAGGTACTTTGGCTTACAACTGTTATCCTAGCAGTGGGGAAGACTTGAGACAGGAGTACCATCACAAGTTCAAGACAAGCCTAGGCTACAGTGAGTTCTAGGCTACCTTGGACCACATTTAAATTTAAAAATTGGTCTTAACCAGGACACACACACACCCCAAAAAAACCAACAACAACAAAAATCTAGCCCGTGGAGAGAGCAAATTATCAAGAGAAAAGAGGCAAGCCTTGGGAGTTACAGCACTTTAAGGAAAGAGTCTTTCACAACCCAGTGTCTAATAGTGATATCTCTTCTGTTTCTAGCTACTAATACATGCAAGCTGCAGAAACCATACCATGTTAACATTAGAGTTCTACGCAACTAATCCCCACAACCCAAAAATACCCATACAAAAGGCAGAAGGCTGCCATGTGAGCTAACTAACAGATTATGAGGCTGTGGAGCCTAAAAGTCTCAAAAAAGAAATGTGGAATTTTAATGATCAATCAATCACCAGACTGTTTAGAACTACAGTCAACCTATAACAAATAAAAATAAATCAGGACAAAAATTTGCAGCTGGGCTGAAGAAATGGCTCCAGAGCCTGGGCTGCTCTTTCTAAGGACCCAGAATCAATTACAGGTACCCAAATGTCAACTCACAATTGGGAGCCACCATCCTCTTCTGGCCTCCTCAGGCACTACACATACTTGGTACAGACATTCATACAGACAAATCATACACAAAAATAAAAATATATACTAAATCTTAAGCTACATCTGTACTACACAACAAAGTAAAACAGACATTTACAGAGTGTTTACTCTCTGTTAATCATATAAGTAACAGAAATGATCTGAATACAGAAGGTCTGCACAGACTGTCTCTCAGGTAGCAACTCACCATGTTGCCCAGATCAGAACTGCTGACAATTCTCCTGCCTCGCATCCTGTGTAGTGGAGACTACAGACACAGGTACCATTCCTGGCTATACAGTTTTATAAATAATATGAATCTTCCATGAGCTTTGGTATCTGTAGGAATCCCACAACAGTTTGTCAAGGGATGCCTATACCCTAATGATTCTTTTGGTTATATAACCAAATCTCTTGTAATGATCCTGTCACCTGGGTGTGATTTATTAAAACAAGACAAAAAAAGGTGGGGGAAGGATATACTGTGCTAATATTTAACTTTTATTAATATAGACTAAATAAACTATTAATATATAAAAACTAAATATACTAAAATCATTGATATTAAAATCAGGTACTCTGACAATTACACGTCAAGTATTATTTTAGATTTTTATTTAACTAAAATTTAGTAGATGGCTCTATACCAAGCAGAGTTATGTATACAAGTAAGTCTGAAAGCCTTCCAACTGGCCTTGATAATTCCTAAAATGCCAAAGGGGGAGGGGAGCCTGCACAAAACGGGTAATACATGAAGTTGTGCTGGTAATGAATGTAGCAGAGCCTCCCATGCAATTACAAAATAATACCAATAAGTGTAATGATTGTAATAACTCAGAAGAGCGACAAATTTTGGACAGCTGACTTGGTTTTCATACTAATAAAATACCACCATAACCAAGCACTCATAGTGGAAAATAGTCAGAAAAGATAATACTCAATTTCTAACCTTAACCCTAATGCGCTGCTTCCCTTTCCCATTGGATCACAGTGGTCACAAAGGAGGAAGTACACTGAAGCAAGCATCACAACAACGTAGTCTGGTATGCAACACAAGGCCAGATTCAAACATGCCAGGGCTCTTTGCAAAATGAGATTATCTGAGAATTAAAGATAGCTCTGGGCAGTTGTAGCATATTAAAAAGAGAACTAAGTCTGGAGAGGTATTCTCTAAGGACAGGGATTCTGGGGTAGACAGCACAAGCAGAACAAGATGGCCTGTTCTGGTCCTACTGTCCTCGCTAGCTGAGTAAACTTAGAGCAAGGCAGGAAAACTGCCTACGAGGCAGAACAAGATAGAAAAGGGGCCTGTGATCTTATGTTTTATTAATTGGCTTCCATGAATCAAGTGATCCAAAGATTTTTAAACATTGCCAGCTCTGAATATGAAAAAGGTAGACCCTAATTGTAACTGAAACAACAAAACAGGTGGGTAAGGGTGGCACAGAGTTGGTCCCAGCATTCAGGAGGCAGAGGAGGGCAAGTACATGTTAGGAGTTAGAGCAAAACATACATAGCTAAGTTTCCAAGAAAACTAAAGCTACACAGTGATGCGGGGTGGCTGGGCCACCAGGCGTACATATTAGAGGAAAGCCTTTTTCTGTGGTGATGACCTCCCTATAGAGAGCATGACCCACCCACAGGACGATCTGCATCCTTCTCCGGAATAGGAGAAGAAATACTAGATGAAGTATATGGTGTAGAACCCCAATTAGTAATTCATAGATAGATATGAAATGCCAAGGATACTATAAAACCACCACAGTCTTAAAAAAAAGTAGTCTTTATGTTGGCTGCTCCACTGTCAGCCCATAGGCAGAAAAACATGAATTACAGAAGCATCCTGATCAAGATTCAGCAGAGAAGCATCCCAATGGATACATTTTGATTGAGGAAGGGTATGGGCAGGAGGTCGATTTTAAATTACTGTATTAAAAATATCTGAAAAGCACTCACGAAACTGATTTTAATGGGTTAAGCAAGAAATCATAAAAAGTTAAAGCTGGTGATGGTCAATCTTACAACACAAGCAAAATTCACTCAAATACATTGAGGGCTGCTGACGAAAATAAAAGAAAGAAATGCATGAACTTTGAACTTAAGAAATAACGAACATAAATTTCCTCAGACAGGAGCATCATCTAGTTCTTTTAACCTGATTCTCTCATACACAGCTAGCATCATTCTAAACCAGAAAGACATTTTTAAGAAAGCCAACTGACAAGACAGCTCAGAGGATGAAAGTTGTGGAAAGGGAACAGACAGAGCTGTTCTCTGATCTCTGTATCTGACTGCATACTTGCCCATGTTCATATCAAGAATGTATACTTATTTAATAATGTAAAAATGGCTTCTAGAGTAAAAATGGATGCCAATAATCAGTGACAGAGTTCAGTATTGTTATATTTAGAAGTTAAATCAGAAAGCAGCAACTTATTTGCAAGAGTTCCAACACAGTTTATAACTATTTCTGGGGTGTATTGCACACTGCCTATTATCTCCTCTTTGGCTCCCCATTGTAACTTCTGAGACCTTCCTTTACTCATCAAAATGGCTTCTAAGCCAATGACTTGATAGCATCCCGACTTAAAATAAAAGTCTCCAATCACTCCTGGACCACACCATACACCCTTGGGTCTGACCTCCCATGCATTCATCCAAAGAAACAAACATCTGGTCCAAAAATACAATGTAGACATGAACAGATTTACAATATGCCATATAAATACCTGAAAGTCATTCTCTGCTATCTGCTAAACCCAATGAACAGGGACAAAGCTAACACACAGGAGTGTGCGTGTGCATGTGTGTGTCCTGCATGTATGTGTACCATGTGTATTTAGTGCACTTGGAGATCAGAAAAAATCATCAGAACCCATGTAAGTGCAACTGCGGGCACTTGAGCTGCCATGTGGGAGGTTGTTGAGAACCAAACCTGGATCCTTTCATCTACAAGAAAAAGTATTCTCAGGAGGCAAAGGGTAAGTTCAAGGCCAGTCTGGTCTTCAGAGCTGGATGCAAGACAGCCAAGCCCGCCCAAGAAAAACCTCAAGTGTTCTAAACCATTAAACAATGTCTCCTCCGGACCCACAAAATCCAAAGTCATACTACTAATAGAATGAAAATTAAGAACCAATGTCAATGTTCATTCCAACACATTCAAATTTTTTGATGTGCTCAATATTGTTGAGATGGCTAGAATCCAGGAATTCTGACTTAATATGAGTTGACAGATTGTAATGTGAATGACTATAAACTATACCCTCTTTCAGTTCGAAATAACTGTTCAAAATAGGTCCAAAGGCTTTTTTCTTCCATTGTTTTATATTTGCACCATTAGGATATTTTCCATTGTTTCTTTGTCCCCCTAACAAATGAGCAAGCAGACGCCTTTCTCGTGCAGTAAAGGCCAGCTCAAGGGCAGTCTATGCTAAACCACTACCAACCCAGGCAGCTCTTGGATCTCACGGGCAAGCAGTCGTGTACAGTGGTGGGAGCACCTGCTAATTCACACCACCTTCTACTCCTGTGGGACAGTGCTTCCTTACTCATGTCATGTGGGATCGCCTGGAAGGGAGAAAGTGAAGGTAGCTGGGTCAAAGCTATAGCTCTTGGTATTAGAATGGATCCTGATTTCAAGTTCTAGAACCTTTGAATGTTGCACACCTAGTATAATATTCTTTCCATGTGGTCTGCTCCACGGTGCAGCTACCTCAATCCTAATCACCTTCTCCAGTGTTTACTTTCTACTAGGTACTAAAGACTTCAAATGAGTCCTCATCAATTCTGAGAATGTCACTCCTGAGAGAAAAATTACTACCTCACTTTTAGAAATAGAAAAACAATAAGAGCCAAACATTTAAGGCTTTCTGCCTCAGAAAGATTCTGTCTGGAGTGAAAGAGATCCTCTAGGGCATCTGTTGGTGCTATCATGCCCTGTGATTAAAATCAATGGGAAACTACTATTTAGGCCGAATGACACAGGACACTGAACCATGAGGACTGAAGAAGGTAAGTAAGGGTCACTCCTCCAAGAAAAGAACCAAGATGGGCCGAGGCGCTTGCAGAGAATGGAGATAAGGTAGAATTGGTAGAAGACGAAGGCAGTTATAAATACCATCTTCAAACCATGTGACCAGTTACAGAAATGAGGATTATAACTGATAGAAGTGCTTCCACTGTATTTCGTTAAGAATAAATTTGTACAAATATTTGTGTCTTTCAATTTCTTTAACACGAATTAAAAAAAAAAATCAATGGTTATCATATTTAAGTTTGAGATACTAAAAGGATGCTGCTCCCCCCAAGGAACAATGCCACCTATTGTCCATTTTAAATGAGTATCTGTGGTTTTACGAGGAATATTGTATTAGGTGCTATTATGACCTGGTTATTGTTTGGGACTTGAATTTGTTGACAATAAACTGTGATATAAGGAGATATAACTGTGTGTTAAGGGGTGAATGACAAGCTATTCTAGGTTGTGTATTTGACTCTATCTGGAATGAACTACAATCCAGACAGAAATGGAGGTCACACCTGTGGTCCAGATCTCGTGGCTAGACTACACACAGGGGTTTGATCCAGATCAAGAAGAGGTAGATGACACACACTTTTGATCAGGACCTTGAGAGGGATGATGCATGCCACACTTTTAAGCCAAGGCACAACTTCTTATGTGCCTTGAATGTGGCCTCCTGACCTGGGCTGACAGTAGGTACACTAAATGGTCTGTACTCCAGTACCCAGACTGAACCCAGGAAGATTCAACTGTGCCTGTCTTTGATTCAAGGCACAGATTGGGATTAAACAGATGGCTTCTTAACATGCATCAGCTCAAATAAATAAGAGCAGACTACTCCTCAAACAATATTCCTAAACTTTACTGTTTTGCACAGAGAGGCTAAGAAACTAATTATGTGCATGCTATCGTCCACTACCAACAACAACCACTTGATGGCAATCTTAACCTATTCCCTTGGAAGTCTTCCACACAAGGAGAGGCTGGAAAGGCTGGCAGAACATTTGTGGGGCACACAGTATAGAAGGGGCTGTAAAGGGTATCTCCACTAAGTCTAGATGTGTAGCATGTGGTGAGGATGAGAGGAAGGAGGCAAACAGATGATGCTAACCTCCCCCTAGAGTCCAAATTACCTCTGCTGGTGGAACTGGTGGAAGCAGTTGCATGTCCCTCAAACAGTTCAGGAAAATAGAAACCTAAGGCATCACAGTGCTTTCACATTACATTTCTCAGAACAACATAATGATCAAGTCACGGACGGTAACAAGCAACAATAAATTGACAGCACACTTCTGCTAATATCCGAACACTTCCAGGAATCAAAAGGTAGAGGTGTGTGTTAAAAAATTACCCTAAGACTTTAGAAAAACAAAACCTCTGAGCACTTTGGGACAAGGCTCTCTATCTAGTATGCTTGTTTTGTAAAGAAACTATAAGAACTGGGAAAACAGTCCTATTGACTAAGGATGCCTGCCACCATGCCCAATGACCTCTTTAACATCATGGACCCAACTTCCAACAAGCTAGTGCTGGTAAAAAAAATTCCGAGGCACTTCAACTTGGGCATCATGGTTAGACACACAATTTCATCAGAAAAGTAGTGAAAACGGGAGTGGTGGTACATGGCTGTGACTCCAGCACTCAAGAAACGGAGGCAGAAGATTGTCCATATGTGCCAGACTGACCTGAAAGGTTCATGCACTCTCACTATCTACCTCCAGGTGACTGATTACATTTGGGCCTATGATCAAAACAGAGAAGGGTAAAGAACCAAAAAATAGGTTTATTGCTTCTATCAATTGAATTACAGATACCAAAGCCCAGAAACATGGTCACCTTAGTAAATTCTTACTGTTTCATTCCTGAGGTACTTCTCTTAATTAACAATCCCACCTACATCATTAAAAGCCTGGTTGGAAAAAATGAGAAAGGATACCAAGAAAGGATAACAAAGGCAGTGCAGGATGAGCAAAGTGACAATGGGACTTGAAAGAGACTCAGAGGTCACGTGGGTACAAGGGGAGAGGAGGGCCAGGTGGGACAAGGAATCACTGTAATATTTTGAAAATGCAATCTGATTAGTTAATAACTTGTGTGCTAAATGATTTCTTTTTTTTATTCTGAAAAAAGAGAAACTACTTGTTATTTATCTAAGTGGTAAATTAATTAAATAGGAGTCTACTCCAGAAAGACTGAGTTTGAATCCTGGCATTACTGGGCTTGAGTTGGATAAGCAAACTGCTACTCCATTCTTTAAGGTACAGTTTTCCTCATCCATTTTATTCTGATTTATTCTGATGGTTTGAGTGCACAAACCACAGCTAGAGCCTTCCAACACTAACTGTGAAATACGAAGAACAGCTTAACTATTACATTCCTGCCTGCTGTACATCTAAAGAAAGAGATCCAACTTCCATTAAATCTACTCAAAATTGTTTTGCTGGCCAAAAGGGCTTGCTGATCTGAGATGACATTTATAGGAAGCAAATGAAATTCAAATACAACTAATAGCTCCCCTCTCTTACTGTGTAATTATGTGTACTCGTTATTTGTGTAGCATGTTATTATTTAAATGTCCCTAATTTTAGCCCCAGCAGGCCCAAGGGACTTGAAAGATTGGCCAAGGTTCCCATCTTCCACAAGTTTTACTAAAAACCCGTCATTTCGTTACATCCAGAGAAAGTAGCATAATCTACAAGCAGAAGGAACAGAAGGCTTGCCACCAGTAGATCTATCTACCACTCCACCCATCCACCCAGCGATAGTTAGGAACTGCAATGATGATGTAAAGTCCTCCTGTCGATACGGAGCACTGTTCAAAGAGCTCATGTGCTCCCTGTAGCAAGGCGAAAGCTTTCAGCCCTGGTCACTGCTGGAGCACCAAGGTAAGAAGGATGGTGCACATAATTTTATGACATAAAAAGTAGGTCTCTAATACCTTGGGCTCATTTACATTATTACATGATCTGTGGAAGTGGAAGGCTGAGATCAGCCACTCAAACACAGGCTCTTATGTTAGTTCTCTGTATTAACAGCAGACATCCACCCAACTCCTTCGCACAGATGCTGAAGGCAAACAAAGGGCTGTTCTCTAATCAAGCCAATGACTTATCATGTCATGTCAACTTGTTTTTAGAGAAAATTATGTCAACCACATACCACTTTTATTTAATGTGAGACTAACACAATTTTTTTGGTTTTTTAATTGAATTTCTCTAAGAAATTCCTATAGAAGAAGCTGGAAACATCTTTGGTTTTAAATGACAGGAGGAAGAGAAAGAGCAATGGCGCTGCGGTTATGAGCACTGCGGTTATGAGCACTGGCTATCCTTCCAAAAGATCTAGGGTCACATGGGAAATCATAACTGTCTATGATTCCAGTTCTAGAGCATCTGACACCTTAACACAAACATACATGCAGGTAGAAAACCAATGTACATAAATTAAAAAAAATATAAGAGGACAAAAGCATTAAAAATAATAATAATAATAATAATGGCAAGTGGATATAAAGCATGCAGTGTTTGTTCAACATAATTTCAAAGATTCAGTATTCCTTCATTTGCTCTGGATAGTCAATTATCATCTGAAATCTAAGTCTATAAGTTGAACTATAATTCCAATTCTGCTACTGCAAAATAAAGGCCTACATAATAAATGCCTATGTGACTCAACAAACCCTCTACCACATGTACATTCAAAGGATCATCCTCCTGCAGCATATCTACCGGCATACTGTGATGATTCCTGCCACGAGGATAATGGACTGACTAACCTTTGAAAGTGTAAGTCAACTTCAATGGAATGTTTTCCTTTATAAGAGATGCTCCAGTGATGTTGTCTCTTCACAGCAATAGAAACCCTAAAACAACCAAAAGACACACCCAAAGACATGGACAGATTTCCAAATCAAAATATGTCCTGGAACTGGGGGGAGCAAGTAGACATGATCTTCCCCTTAACCAAGAAGTTAACTGCAACTGATATAAGGTAGCAAAGAAAGAAAACCAGTTTCCTCCCCTGGAGTATCAATGAAGTACCACAAGGTAGGCCCCTACACCACAAGTAATTGGCCAACACAAAAGACATCTCAGTGGATGTTTTGTGGACTTTAAAAAAAAAAAAAAAAAAAAACAAAACTATCCACCTCCCTCCCTTTCCCCCACAGCTTTAACCTGGGTGTCTTTTGTCATGTGCCTTTTCTTAAGGGGTGTGTGTGGTGTGACGGGGGGGGGGGGGGGGGGGGGGGAGTGTGAGAGTGAGAGAGCAGAGAGCAGAGAGAGGGGGGGGAGTAAAAGAGCCAAGTGGGTGGGTAAGGTGGTGGGGAGGATCTGGGAATTGAAAAGGAGAGAAAAAAAATAGTATTTTCAATTTTAAAAAAAGCACCACCCTACCACTAGACACCTCCTCCTAGTAAAGGCTGTGTAGTTAACCTTCTTAACTACATGTAATGTATCATATACATTTCCATAACAATAAACATATGGAAATGTATCATATACATTTCCATAACAATAAAAACTGAAAGAGTAGAACCCTTTCATCTGATGGCTGAGAATTAAGCCAAGTTTCTTTAGAAACTGTGTATGTACGCACATACACAGAAGAAGGTGTTGGATTCTGTGGAGCTGGAACAAGGCAACTAACTGTGAGATACAGAAACATGGGAGCTGGGAACCAAGCTCAGGAACTCTGACAGAGAAAGCTCTCCACTGCTATTCAAATCAGTATATTTCTTGCTTTGCTGCTATTAACCTACACAATGGCTACATATGATCATAGAACAAAGTTTCTTTGGGATGGCATGTGAGCAACAGTCTACTCTAAGAAGTGCACTGGTTTAGATATGCGAGCCACCCATAGGCTTTCTGAACAACTGGTGCTCACCTGGAAGTGCTATTCTATACATTGTGGAGGGAGATGGGGATTTTCTGGAGATTTCACAGCCTGGTTACAATTCCTGTGTATTCTCTGCTTCTCAACTATGGATGCAATGTGACACTAATTCCATCATGCCTTCCCTTCATGTTGAGCTGCATTCCCTGAAGTGTGAACCAAAATAAACCCTTCTTTCTTTCACATACATGCCAATATCAACATCAACACCAGCTCCAAGGTCTTGGGGGGGGGGGGGGGGTTGAGGAAAGTGAGGTGGAGAGGGAAGGGGAGGGAAACACCCTATAGGACAGCATTTCTGGTAAGTGGAGAAAAGAACACCCACACATTATTTTGGTAACTCTGCTTTCTGGCTCTTGCCAATAAAACTGCCAAACTTTGCTTAGCATAGTAGCTACCTTCAAGATTCTGGTGTAGGAGTGACTATGCTAAGGCAGTTATCTCTCAGTACAGATTCAGGTGGCCTCAGAACTTACAAAACCTCGTGTGCCTCTGCCTCCTAATGTATGTACCACTATGCCTTGTTAAGTATTTATGATAATAACAAGAAACTCAAAAAAGCCTTGATGAAACCTGATCTGTAGGGTGACACACTTGATCTTAGAAAACAGTGTGAATAACATCAACAAGAACCAGAAACTGGCATATAAACCGCAATTTTACAACCAAAGGCCTTTGTAACAATACAAATAAATGAGTCAGTTAGTCATGTAGAAAGGTCTACAGATAAGAACTTAGCTGCCAGAACCAGGGCTTGATCCCCAGAACACATGGGACGTAGTGGTCAGAGACAATTCCGACAGTCCTGTGAGCAAGAGGGAAGAAAGAGTCAGAGAATTGGCCAGAATATCTAACCTAATGTATGTGGACCAGCAGCAATATAAACAGGAGAAACCATGCCTGAACAAGGAAAAGGGTGAGACCTGATTACCTCCATGTACCTGCACATCAGATGACAGAGATACAAACAGGCAAACAAATGAGGCAGATATGGGGGGGGGGGGGGGGGGGGAGCGCCACACGATGACATGGACAGACCTGCCATAGTGGCACCTATCTGTGATCCCAGCATTTGTCAGGCTGAGGGAGGAGGATCATAGCACAAGTCTGGACTTAACATGAGGGTAAAACTAAGTGCCCTTCCACTGTGCACATGGTACAAAGTTAAGAGGCTTTATTCATAATAGAAATGCTTTTTGCAATTGTCTTTACAGTATCTCGCTCAGTATTTTCACACTATCACGAAGTCAAAGATAAATGTAGCAGGATAGACAGCAGCACTTGATGCTACTAAAAGAACTATCTTTACTTTTTGTTCACAAACCTAAGTAGTACCATTACTAAGTCCTGGATAACTTCTTCTCATAACACCTAACATTTACCACTTAGGAAAATTTATATTTAATTGCTGACAATAAACTAAGGCACTGACTGCTACTCCTAGATAACATTCCTGTTCACAAACACAGAACAACCTTAATCAGTAGTTACTATTCCTCTACTCTTGCTCTAGGATTCAATCCAATTATCTCTCATCACTCTGCCCAAACATTCAAAATACTATATAATACTATATAATAAACCATCACAACAAATACTCTCTACAGAGAGCTTAGAGTTTACTGTACTGCAACCAAGGAATTGAAAACTGCCATCTAGAACTTACATAATTCTCCAAATGGCCCTTTCAAATATGTGTTGACTCAAATGAGCACTGCTGACATCGGAGGGCACTAAACAGAAGGGCGGAGTCAGTACTGAAGGGATGGCTGAAGGATTGAGAGTGCTTATTGTACTTCTGGAGCACCGGGTCCAATTCCTAGAATGCACATGACAACCCACTCCGGCTCCAGTTCTAGAACACCCGTCCCGCCCCCACCAAAAAAATTAAAAATTAAAATTAAAAAAAAACTTTTTAATTCGATTAGTAAAAGAGACTTTTTTACATTAAGAAAACCCACCATGTGGAGTTTACAACTTCCTTCAAGTGACCCAAACAGAAGATGGAACACCACCTTAAGACAGTAAAACAAGTTGGGTACATACTGGAGTTCACAGAGGTGGTCTTAGAAAACCCTGCCATGACTCTATAATATGAGTCAACAAACAGATCCACTTAAACTATTAGTTCCAAGTAGAAACCATCGAGTCCTCAGTTTACAATTAAGGCAAACAAAAGGAAACTGGGCAACATAGTAGCAAACAAACCCATCTCAGACAAGAGACAAAGTAAAAACCAAAATGCAAAATGATTCTCTGATTTCCATAATCATCATATGCACCCATAAGAAACTGGAGGTTTTATGTAGGAAATCTGAGGAGAAATATTCGAAGACATATGTGAGATAGAACATGCTGATTCCTGTTTCCAAAGCCAAACCTTTAAGACAAGGAGGTCCCTTCCTGTGGCTTTCTTGTTAACCAACTACAAACTGGAACATAAACATAGTTTATAACATAATCTGTACGCAATTAAGGTGCATACAATAGACCATATGAAATACATCACACCTGGAACCAGAGAACAAGCAAATGTTTTCTGATTACTTTAGCATTCATCCTTTAAAGTGTTACTGAGAGACTGATAAAGTAAGAAATGTGAGGGCCAGTTCCCTCTACTTTTCTAGATCTGTTTGATAATCAGAGGAAGAGATTGAACATTCTAATCGTTGTACACCCATGCCTTGTAGCAACTGGTCAACAAGGAAGCCAGCAGGGTACTCACAGGCTGGTAGCACACAGCACAAAGGGCGGTAGGTTTTTAGGACATTTCCTTATGTGGGGTACAAGCCTCCACATTCCAACAAGATAATTGAAGGCTTCTGTTCACACACTGGGTAGACTGCATACATACATACATACATACATACATACATACATACATACATACATACAGATAGATGACAGACAGACAGACATGTATACATGCACATGTGATGAGTAAATAAATAAAAAAGTAAGTGCAATATAGGTGTCACATTCAATTCATAACCTCGAACAGATTGACATACCTTCCCAATTTTATTTTGTAATATATAAAGAAACATAAAAATAGATCTATAAATACAATAGGATGTCTGAAATATATATTCATACAGCCAGAACTGCTTGGCTTAGCAAATCAAGTTTGCTTGTGCCCAAGTCAGAATAAGGCACTACAGAGACTATATCCAGTTCCATTTCAACTCACCATTTACTGTTTTCAGGCTCCTGGCAAGGCCTTCCCCGTGCTGCCTTTTCTGTGCATTCTTGAATTCCTTTAGAGACAAATAAAGGACTTTTCGCACGACTCTCTCTTCTGACCACGGGATCCCATCGCTGTCATCCTATGGAAGGAGAATTATTGAAAATCAAGCAAATAAATATTCAGACTCATATTTTACTGTAAAATTCAAACTGGGTATGGTGTATACATCTAACACTTGATAAAAACAGGTAGGTAAATTTGATGACACCCTGATCCACAATGGAAAGATCCTGGACAAAGCTACACTGTATTTGTTTTTCTTATTGTATGAGGAGAGGAAGTGTTACATGTTATGCTCCTAGCAAGCATCATATGATCCAGTACCAGACTATTAAATGGCAATACACTCCTACTGCATAAATCTCAAGCAACTAACTCATTCAATGAAGGAATGCAAACATCCTAACTTCCTCATATACCCCAATATTACCATCAAGGATTACCTAGATCAGCAGTTTCCAACCTTCCTAATTCTGTGCCCCTATAATACATTTACTCATGTTGTGGTAGGCCCGCCCCCAACCAGAAAATTATTTTCATTTCTGCTTCACAACTGTAATTTTGCTACTATTATCAATCATAGCATAAATATAAATATCTGTTTTTCCCATAGTCTTAGGCAACCCCTGTAGAAGGGTAGTTCCACCACTCAAAGGTTGAGAACCGCTGTTCTAGAGTAAAGGGAAAAAAGTGCCATTTCCACCTTGCCCCAACTAGAGCTCTATCACACCTGATAGGCCTGCCAGGATGGTATTCTGTTGCAGGGCAGAACTAAGAGAACCAAGAGAAAATGTGCTAATCTAACCTCTATTGAGAGGTATGCTAAACCTCTGTTGAGAGACATGTAACACCACATTTATGGAATTCAAGAGGCAGATGATGTGGATATATAACATATGAAGAGCAAAATGTGGCTGAATTCATTTTCCATTGAGTTTGCATGTGAGCTGCCCAAGCAGATTACCTGCAACCAAATGACAATGCTAACTACAGGTAGGAGATGGGCTTTTGGGGCTAAAATCTACCTTTTAAGGATCCAGGGCCTATGCTTTAAAGATGTCAGGTTTAATTCTCCTCTCTACTAGCCCATTCCCATTCTTTTCATCTGTGTCTCCACAACAACGGTGTAAGATTATAAACTACAAGTTCATCCACCAACACGTTATAAATCATAAAGTTCCAAAGTAGCTCTACCTATGAAACTCCAATGAAGATTTACTGTATTCTGTGAAGGCTGGGGTCTTTACCTTGACTCAAGCTCTAAATAAAAGAATTAATAGCCCCACCCCCAAATGAGGTCCGTGGAATATGGAAATGCCTACAAAGAAAGCAACATTCAAGGTTGAATTACTGACACCTGCAGCTTTATTACACCTACAAATACTTTAAATGCAGGAGAAGCAGGCTATGAATGGCAAAGATCGCAGTTTCAAACACTAGGCATAAAAAAAAAAAAATCATACATATGCACCACTGTAGTCACCTTAATAAACTGACTGCTGGTTAGGTGATACTACTATTCAGCATTAAACTCTTACAGTCTCTAGTTCTAGTGGGTCACCCCACTGCTTCCTAGCAATGCAAGGTACATAGAGCAAGCCTGAGTACCCACAAATCAGCCATACAATCATTCTGCTGTGGCTATCTCCTCATTCTGAGGCGCCATAGCATGGTCTACAGAATGATCAGGGCACAAACCTGAGGGGGAAAGCATTAAGTAGAGAGTTTCAATCCTTATTTTCTCTCCTCCCACACACAATCCATGCCATTTTTTCCCATACTTGCCTTCCTACTCTTCAACCTTAAACAACATCTAGTGTGAGGTACCTGAAATTACAGCCATATGGATGATCTAAGTCACTGCTACCTTTATAAGACATTCTCCCAGTGACTAAATAAAAAAAGTTTGACTACATTTCGCCTTCTCAGCAATCTTTTTACATACTGCCTTCAACACACTACCCCACCCATCTAAACACCTAAATGCAAGCAAGACAAAATTGTTATCTGAAAGCAGGCAGAGACATAACATAATGCCAATTATAGAGCTACCTGAAAAATATTATACATTTGTTGCTCATGCACAACAACCACATCTGTATAGGTTTCCGCTTTTCTATATCTTCCAAGAGTCTTATGCCCTAAACCCTTTATCACATGAACCCAAAAACCATACCCGAATCAGTTTTTAAATCTAGCATCTCTATATCAGTGTTCAGCAAAGTGTCTTGACCATGGTGGGTATCATGGCTCTCCCTCCCAGGAGATAGAAAGTTAGTTCAATTGTGAAAAGAAATCCCACATACTCAAGTAACATGTTTGCTATGAGCCGGTTTTCTTTTCTTTAGCTACTTATTTGACAACATTTGAAACAATTCTAAAATATTATTTTTAAAAGGATGGAGATACAACTGGTCAAGAAGCAAATCTGATATTTAGCTAAAATACTTTCTACAAAAATTAGAATGCAAAATCCCCAGCTGTTTGTTCCAAATTCCAAAACAAGAATCTTGGGAAGTTGGTGGACACATTGGATCAGGGAGACAGCTCACCAGCTAGATGGCATTTGGCACAACCTACAAAAAGATGGAAGGAGACAACCAGATCCATGAAACTGTCCTCTGACCTCCACACACATGCCAAGATTGATGGATTGGGGGGTGAAGTGGGGAAGAGTCAATGAGCACATGATATCCTGTGTCTTTGAACAAAATTCTTGGATGGTCACATCATGTGAAAATCTCTTGCAATTCAAAGCTCAGCCTACAGATCACATGGACCTAACCAGTAAGCGTTAACAAATGCAGACCCTGAATCTGATACAGGTAGGTAGGTCTCAACATATGCACACTACACAAAATCTTAGCTGCCTCTGTTTATGTGAACACTGTTATACATAAATGGTGTCCCAAGCCCATGTCAACCTTACAATCTTTCTTGTTTCTGTAAGAATATATGCTAAGAAAACAGTAAGGACCAAGGTGCATCCTTCCAATGTCCATATTACTATACTGTCTTCTCTTTGACTGCTCAGCGATCACAGAACACAATCCGAGGAGTGTTAAGAGGCAGGGGACAAAAATATCACAATTCCTATTAATCACTTTGTCTCTCTCACACCTTCTTGATTATTCAATATGCCATGAATTGGCTTTAAAATGTGATGCACAGGATGGAAGATAAACCTCTGCATCTGAGTTCTATACCAGGGCAGGACAATAGAACCATGAAGTGTACATCTCTTTCCAAAAATCCTGAAATTAGACTGTATTCTGCAGCACAGACTGTTAAAGATATCCTAATGAGTGGGGTAAACCCTCCATAGAGGGTGGGGGAGTTGAAGTTTATTGTATCACAAGATGCCAAAGAGAAAGGGACAGATCCAACAAGTATCAATCACACTCATCTCTTGCACAATTTCCTATAATTTCTCTTTGCAGGCTTCCCCACTCCCAATACAACAATAGTTCAGCTCCCAGTGAGCCTATGATTTTTACACTGAGAGTGGTGGCTTGACAAATCTGAAAAAGCAGGATGGCCATTTCCTCCTCCTTGGGTAAAATGAACAGTAACCTCTAGTATTTCAGACGCCTGCAGTTAAACCATTCTACTCAGGACAATGCTGGCCTGTTCCAACATTTAAAACAAAGAAAAGTATCAAACAGTAAAAATGGGGGCTGGAAAGAGTACAGGCTGCACTTCCGGAGGACCCAGGTTTAGCTCCAAGAGACAGTATAGTATGGCGGTTCACTCCAGTTCAGGAGATCTGAACCTTCTACTGGCCCTTTTGGATTTGCTGGCACAATAAAAACAGGTGGCGCATACTGCAATCAAACACACATATACATAAATAATAAACTTTAAAGTAAAATAAAGTGGAACTCAACAGTGCTTCTTGATACGAACTGATAAACATTTCCCTGGATGAAAAGCACTGCCAGGGAAAGGCTGAAAGGGAATAACATTAAAGCATGGTCACTTCTTCACTTGGACACTGGGAAAAGTTTCCTTCCTCAGAATCCTCTCAGATCAATACAAGGCTAATCCATGCTTTAAACCTCTTTAAAAAACATCCAAAACAGCTGATCAAATAATTCACACCCAGAAACAGAATAATCAGCCTTAGGATGTTAGGAAACATCCTAAGAGGGGATGTACACTCTGAATTTGATTTTAAAATAAAAACATGACAAAGTTTTCTCAGAACCCTTTCTTGAGATAAAGAAATGAGCCTGAAAACACTAATACAAGGAATTTTACTCCTTTAAATAAATGTGGGCTTAACTTTGATCACTGCCCTTTTTAAAGTTACAGTTGAAATTGGATTAGGAACTTCTGCTGAAAAACGATTTATTTCATAACACAGCTCTGACAGACTGAACCTCGGGCCACCAGCTGTGCTTTTATAAAAATCTGCTGGGAAGCTGCCAAGTCAGCCCTTTCGCGTCGGAACATGTCAGACATCCGTTGTCAAGAAGGTAGTGGTATGGCAGGAAGATATCTACACATTTTGCCATGACGGGGTACATTCAGAACAGAGTAATCAGACCTAATCCCTCCCACATCTCTTCTCCTGCCATATTTAAAGATGCCAGATCGACAGCAGGATTATTTCAAAGAATTCAGCAGAAATCTGAATTTCAATTCACACAACTTACAACAGCACAATTCAAGCACTCACACAAAATTAAATAATGACTCAGAGATATATATATATATATATATATGTAGTTGTACTAGACAAAACTGGTTTTCAATTGACCATGTGAACTTTTTGATATTGCGTTTTATGACATCATGCTATGTGCCCATCCACATAACCATCCTGCCTGCTACACCTGTCCTTCCCATCATTCAGAGAAGGTATAATGTATAGCATTCTGAAAACAATATACAAATGCTCCTAAACCTACCACAGGATTATGCTATTGTTAAACCCATATTAACTTTAAAACACTGTGAAATAGAAAGTACACTGAAGACATACATACAGTGATCTTGTCAAACTCAAAACACTTGTGCAGTACCAAACTGGCTTAAAAAGAAAATAACAGAATAAGTTCCTGACGAAGAGATCTAAAGGCATATTCCACACTATGGCTTCTACTAATATATATTGCTTTCACATACAGTAGAGGCAAACCAGTGCAATGCCATAGACAACTGTACAAGACAATGCAGTTTACAGTGCCCCCATACACACACACACACACACACACACACACACACACACACACACACACACACACACAACTTTTATATGCTTCTAAATTACTTTCCAAATCCTAGTCTATATATTGAAGACTGAGGCCACTCAAAGCCATGACTGTGATTCTCTTCCGCCTCTACTACACTGAAAAGGCCTGGCTTGTGAGCTATGCGAAGGAAGTTAAAAATACACTCCTTCCCACAGAATCTAGGACATTACTGAGTCTCTTTACAAGCTCAATCGCTATCTGGCTGGCTTATTGCCGCAGCAGTAAACCGCCAACAGAAAATAACTATCAGCACATACACATATTACTAGGGACTGTTCGTCGAGACGAATTATACCAATCATTAGGTTTTCACTAATATTAATGTCTATAAGAAAGTCTGACAGTAAATATTACACTACTGTAATTGTTACAGACACAGCTACTTGTGCCTTGTGTCCTTCCCATACTAAATAACCTACCTTACAGGAAATGGATTACATCTATAGACACAACCTTAAATACTGGCCTCATCCATTCTACTCCCAATACCACTTCCTCTCCCCAGTGTCACATTGGGGTGCCACAGTGGACCATACAGTATGTTTCCTGCTTATCATCACTTTTACCTTTTACAATGAGCCTATAAACACCATCACACAAACTTTTATTTATATAACACAGCTAAGGCATAAAAATTGTAAGCAGGGGCTGGAGAGATGGCTCAAGGTTAAGAACACTGACTGCTCTTCTGGGTCCTGAGTTCAAATCCCAGCAACCACATGGTGGCTCACAACCATCTGCAATGGGGCCTGATGCCCTCTTCTGGTGTGTCTGAAGAGAGCAATGGGGAATACATAAAATTTAAAAAAAAATTAAGCACTACAGATCACATCTTGCTTTAAATCTTTATGATGGCTACAGGGAGCATAAGAAATAGCAAAACAGAAGAGTCAAAACACATCAGCCAAATGAAATTTGTAGAAACCCATAAAAGAAACTGTGTCCCAGTAGTAGGAATGGATACATGGCAAACACAAACACCCATAGGGCTTGGTAAGGCACAAGCCCTGGAGATTTTTTCGAATTACTGATACTGTTCAAGGATGAGAAGTAATAATGTATACATACAACTTTAACCCTCATCAACTTTAATGAAAACTGTCCTAGATACCCTAAAGAAAAAATTAGTAAGTTAATAAATTCATTCAATACAACTGCCCTCTTTTTTACCTGCCACACTAAAATCTCATTACTGTATTTGCTGACACCCACCCACCACCACTTTAAAAGTATACCCTCTGAATCTCAATGCACATGACCTCTGTGAATCTTTAACATTTTCCTTCCACTGAGTGTGGTGGAAGCTCCTTTAATCCCAGCACTTGGGAGGCAAGAGGCAGATTTCTAGGTTTGAGGCCAGCCTGGTCTACAGATTGAGTTCCAGGAAGTCGGCTACGCAGATAAACCCAGTCTCCCAAAAAAGAAAAGAAAAACAATCCCAGCACATGAGAGGTAGACAGAGGCGGGTCGATCTCTGAGTTCAAGTCTAGCCTGGTCTACAGAACCAGTTCCTGAGCTAAAATCTGAGCTATACACACAAAGCCCAAAACAAACAAACCAAACCAAACTGTATGTGATTCCTTATGCCACAGTGACGGGAATAAAAACAGAATAAATAGGTCTCCTGGCCCGCAGGTTCTCCAAGCATCTTTCCGTCACCACCTGTAAGTATGCTGACAGCATGGCTGGGGTACACTGCCCTCCGCCCTAATCTTTTCAGGCCCAGGGCCAGGCTTCCTCTCCACAACAGGCTCTTCAATATATGATCCTGACATTTGGTTCTTCTCCCAACCCCCCACACAGCAACGCTGACCAACTCCTGCCCCCAATAAACCTGCCTTCAGACTTTAATTTCATTTTACTTGGCTCATTTCACTGGCAGTGAATTCTATCAATGGCTACCTTTGGATTTATAAATTTGTAGATTTTTTTTGTTCTAGTTTTATGTTCACTTTTATGTTGTGTTGTATATAAATAAGAGGTTGACCTGGAACTTACTATGAAGTGTAAGTGTGAGCAAGAAACCCTGGTGACAGCAACAGGATTGTCAGTCATTATACACTACAGACTTCAAGCTTACATTTATTCTGGAACCAGGAAATATGTTCTGCCATTAAATTTATGAGACATAAACTTCAATATCAATCAGGCTCTCAACCACCTCTACAGAAGGCCACCAACTAATCCCTGTTCCTAACACCTTCACTCCTCACACTGTCTCTAAAACAAACCCTCTACAGTGAACAAATATATCCATATCTCAATTTGCCTAACTCAAGGAACCTGCAAATTCAGGAGTGGGGGAGCCCTGGATGAGTTCTTAGATCCTATCTACCTGACACTTCTTAATTTACTTGATTCCCTTATTGAGAAAGTGTCAAGATATCAGGCAGAAATTATTTCAGTATCTTTGCCGCCCTCAATCAAAGCAGACAGATACCAGGTATCCATGAATAGTGACCATAATTGCCCTGTGATTCAACTGTAAAGCAACAGTAGACTTTCTCATGAAACAAATACAACAGTCCACTCTCAGACCTTTTTTCATAGCCGCGCATAAACAGGAAACAAACAGGTTTCATTGCCAGCCATGTCTATCTCAATTACCTGCTAATGGCTTGTGGTTTTATAACACAAAGCAAACAATTCCATACGGCCAAGATGCTTACCACAAGAGGTCCACTGCAATAAGAATCTATTTACTGCACATTACATTAGTCCTAATCTAAAGATGAGCGCTTTAGTTTATTTCACTATTCTACAAATCTGTCCATTTCCCATCCATTGAAACTGGAGCTCACATTTTGAGCTTCTTTAGTTGGCCAGGAAATATCAGTGAGACACCACAAGCACTGAGGAAGAGACAAGGCCACTGGCACACAGCTGTAAGAGCTCAGACCCTCCCTCTATTTAGATTTGGCCTGTGCCTTGAATAAAATGAACTCACAATCAACATTCTAAAGTCAGTACTGGCATGTCTGTGCTCACACCTTTAATGAGATCAGTAATGCATTAAGCTCTGTATTAGTGGAAATTCTATAAATTTGAGTCTAACTGGCAGGCATTTGGGATTAGATGATATTGTTGAAGGGGATGAAGCTTTCAGGAAAATGACAAACTCGCAAAACTAGGCAACTGCTAAAGCAAAATCATAGGTTATTGGAATATTTTATTTCCCTGAAAGTAATTGTCTGAAAGTGAGAAGTCAATGTTCTCCTAAATGGTGGGAGAGGGGAGCAATGAACACAAAGGCTCTAGATGACACAGAAATTTTTATTCACTGAAACATAAAACTAGCACCTGCCACCTTCCAGGAACTGAGCTATACTGCTCCACAGCTCCAAGTGAATGAGACAAACATCCTTCACCCTGCAAGTCTGAATCAGAGACAAGCAGGTTCGGTTCTCCCAACATTACAGTGATGAACGGGTGCAGGAGCAGCAGAACGGGTACAAAAGACTCACTGTTCCCTGATGCTGTAGAGGGAGGAAGTTTGAAAGGGCTGATAATTATTTTATTTCTGTATCCATTCCTTCAGAATATGTGTTTATACAGATCAGAGGACATCTTATAGGCATTTGCTTTCTGTACTGTGAGTGTGTCCCAAAGATCAAACTCTGGTCACAAATGCATTTATCCTCTGAACCTTATCACCAGCCCTTAAAAATGATTCTACACAGCCCTCCTTCAGCAAAAATAGCAATTAAATGCAAATAGATTGGTTAGAAGAATTTTTTTTTTTACATTTACTGCTTGGGATAAAATTGCTTTAATAAAGAAAAAATTTAAATAGCTGATAGAGTCCGATCAATTCCTGACCTCAAATAAAGCATGTTCAAAATTTAACAGAATCCCCCACAAAGAAACGCAGCATGTACTTCCCTAGAGAAAATGCTCTCTAGTAATTACCATAAACAGAAAAGGGAGCCAGCTTTCTGAGTGACACTATGGAACAAGAAAAACACCTGTGAAATTAACATCACAAAAAAAATTATATGGACAAAAAGGTAGGGGAAAGTGGAATTGCCAAGTGAGATGCAGACAGGAAAAGGGGTGGTTGTGAGCTACAAAACACAACATACCCCTACATGGCCTTAACACTGAAACCCAATGCAAATCATTTTCTGCAAAGTGAACCCACACCAAGCAATCTACACTTAAAAATAACTGAAAAAGAATTTAATACTCCAGGTGTTATTTTCCCTACATTCCTTTAAAGCTTTAGTATTATGTCTTATTAACTTATTTGTATGTGCGCACTTGCTGTGGCCCCTTCAACCTATCCCAATAGATGCTGGGAGAAGAAGTATTAATTTTTTCCAAACATGAAGAAGTATTTCTACCTACTGAGCAGTCTCACATGTCCACAAAACCTCTTTAAAATGTTTTTAAATCTCTGGTTTAAAAATCAGCATAACTTACTCTTTTAAAGCATTTTTAAGAAGCCCCCATCTATTAAAAACAATGTATAAAGGACCTCTCCATAAATGTAGCTTATCAGTTGCTAGCTCCCCTGTACAGTTACCTATTAGTAAGTACAGCTTAAATCCATTGACACTGGTTTTCTTTTAACTGTATTGAAATGGTTTTTTAAAATATAAAAACAATATCCATACTAAATGTATTGTTTAAAGCTGGTAATGATTAAAAGATATTTTTTAAAAATCTACACATCTCCCCTCTTGGAGCCTCCTCACTAGTTTTGTTTGCTTTTTTTGAGGTGGAAGAGGGAGTTGGAGAAAGTCTCACTATATAATCCAGGCTAGTCTTCAACTCATGATCCTTGGCTTCTGCTATGTGGCTGGAGTGCTAGGGCCATGGGCACTACTCTTAGCTGTCCATCAGCTGCTACACTGCTAACTTATCTGTAAAATCTTGTGCTATGAATGCCTGCAGTTGCACTTCCTGAACTTTGTTCTGCACAGCCATAACAGATGTTCCTGTAAAGAGTCCTTGACCGAGAACATCTAAGTATGTGACATTAATGATTTGCACTTCTAGAAACAGAACACACTACATCACACTATAAACCTAAATTTAACATGTCAATTCATTTCACATGAAAGAGAAATCTAGAACGAATAAATGATGGTCAGACATTCATGAGAAAGATAAGGCTAACAACAACCCAGGCCACCCAATCAAACAGAATTCTGTCACCTTGTAGAAGGAAGGTGTTAAGAAGCAGCTGTGTGTGAGTAAACAGAAAAATGATTAATTCATTCACTTTTCAGAAATTGTCTGGTTTTGGTTAAGAAACATTTTCAGACATTATTGCTTACCATAAATTTGCTGAAGTAAGCTCTATTTTCTTCATTATCGATGAGAACAGAAAATTTTTACTTACAAAAGATGATGGTGTATCTATGAGAACAAATGAACAAACTAAAACAACTGCCCTTTCTCTTGTCGGGTGATTGGAATCCCCAGCAGAGCTATCCTACTGGTTCAACTCAGCACTACCTGAGATGGACTGAGCGGTTCTACAGTCTAATCCTAAGGCTCCTGGTACCCAGGGCCCTTTATCCTTCAGCTTTTCCTCAGAAGATCTTCCAGGCAAAAGAGCCAGAATTCAAAGCTCTTGGGCAAAGACTGTAATTATCAAGCTGCCAATGCCAAAAATCAAGCCACACTTCTAAAACAGTACTATTTAATTTGTCCTCTACATCCAGACTGAACAAACCTTTAAATAGAAATGGGAATTTTCCAACATGGAAATAGCTCTTTACTGAAACCACTCTTTCGCGCTAACCCAATTAGGCCCACTTTTCTCACACAGGCATATAACTGGAACACAGAATGTGACTGTGATAGTGAATGGAAACACTGAAAATGTACCTGCCCACAGAGTTCCACTTTCAAATGGAACATTTTTCTTAAGCAGCTACCACCACCAAAAGAAAGTCCCATCTTTGAGTAGAAAATAAGAACTAAAACAGGAATTACATCCTACATCCTCTGATAGTAAAGGTGAATATATATATACACACACACACACACACACACACACACTTCAAGGTCAAAGGTAATGAACATTAGTTATGCTGCAGGTTAAGAAGTCTCACTGGAAATATTTTCCATCCCTAAAGAACACACTAGCAACTTAAAATTCTGCTTCTGTTTTCATGGTCTTTCCAACTGGTTTGCCTCAGAGTATAATACAAAATCCATTTAAGAATACTTACTTGTTGCTGAAGAAATGGCTCAATCAGTAAACTGCTTGTCAACCAAGCATGAGGATCTGAATCAGGATCCACAAACCCTCACATAAAAAGCTGGTCACCAGATTACAATCTTAGTGCTACAAAGAGGGGGGGGGGTCCCTGAGGTTTGCTGTTCGCCTACTATACTTATATTGGTGCGCTCCATGTTCAGTGAAGAGACCCTTTCTCAAGGGTCATTTCATCATTTTTTTAATCACTTATTGCTAAATTCCTAAATGCAGATTTTAAATGTAGCACCTTCAAAAAGTTTAGATGTATTAATAAATAAGAGTACAATACAGCTTTAAGCATGCAGTCTGAAACAGTTTGAATCCTTTAATTAAGGTAGGTCGGCTCACTCTCCACTTTACACTCAGCTGCTTGCGTTTATTACAGTATATACGGGGTCAAGGTGGGGTGAACGTTATGGTGATAGTGAGGAGTCTTAGGTAGCGTGGACGGACCAGGACATGTACACGTGGGCCATCAACCAACTGCAGAAGAGCCGAGGGAAACGCAGGGAAGGCCACACCAAAAGCCACTAATCTGCCCTACAGACCAGAGACACATCAGCATAATTGAAACCAGAATGTGGGAAAGCCAAGAAAACTTAAAAGAGGTGCGAACAGTCCTAAGAGGAGGAGCTGCACGGATTTAATTATCTCTACTATACGTGACAATTAAGAATGAATAGTGGAAAAACCACAAGACAGCAGACAGTAAAGAAAAAAAAGTTAAATGCTGACTGCCATTAGTATTAACAACTGGAGTTTCTAACACCTGCCATAGCTACTGTATAATAAAAAACGAATTGCTCTCCTAGTACATAAATGAATCCATTAATAAAAGCCAGATTTTCTGGGAAAGGCATTTAAGGTACTTCATGGACCATAGTAACATTCGCCAATTAGATACTTTGGTGTGCATTTGCCGGGAGTTATTTAAAAAAAAAGTCAGAGCCTCTTCAAAGCTTCCACCTACAGCTGACAACAATACAGGAGGTTTTAACCAGGATTCACTTCAGTGTTGCGAAGGCCAATAGCTTACAACAGTGGCAGCTACTTTGTGAATTCTTCATGGACCACAGCCAAGCAAACTCTCAGGACACACGCATGAGACACTAACTCACACAGGCTGCACACTTAAGAGCCAGAGCAGAGACTGTGGCCCAGCCTGTCCCCACGAGGATAGGGGAGCCCGATACGGGTCATAGAAACCCAAAGGCTAGATTAAACATACGTTACCACGTAACGCTAAACAGAGAGAAGGAAAAGGAATTCCTCTTCAGAGCATGTCCAGCACAGTGTATTATAAGAAAGAATAAATTTATAAAACCTAGAAAAGTTACAACATTCACATAAAACGCTCTTGATTTTATTCCTAACAATGCAACACTAGTAAAAATGTCAACTAATTTAACACAGTATGGAGTAACCAGAACTAAATAAAGATCTAAAGACGTATAAGAAGTCCTTAATAAAAAGCACTACAGCTGGGTTTGGAGTTGCATGCCTTTAAACCCAGTCCTAGAACAGCAGAGACAAGTAGATATCTAAGTTTCAGGTCAGTGTGTCCTAAGAAAAAGAAAAAGAGAAAGAGAAAGAAAAAGAAAAAGAAAGCTTTAAGTTAATTTAAAAATCTTTTTATTAAATTCAGGTGGTGGTGGCTCTAAGTTTGAGACCAGTTTGATCTAGAGAGAAACTTCCAGAACAGGGAGGGTTACACAGAAAAGCCCTGTCTTGAATAACCAAAATAAAAAATTTTGAATACAGGACCTCATATTAGGTAATGCTTTCCATGAAAACATCAAGTGCCAGGTGTGGGACACCTCCTTATGAGTTATAAAACAAAACAAAACAAAAACAAAACAAACACCCTACTATTGAAGAAAGATACAGAACACAATTTGGATGCAAGACAGAAAAATCAAGCCAGGGGTGACCTAAAAACTTCCTCCCTAAAGGCTACCTTCCATAGTACCAAAGTTATGCAGACCACTGGGAGAACATCACTTGGTGCTGAACTTTGAATGCTATAATCCAGTGCCACGCAGTGTGCACTGTTCAATAACTGCATGCAAAGTTGTAGGGAAAACCATTCAACGGATTGGAAACATGTTCCACAGATTCTATTGAAGTCTGGTACTGTGAAAACTTAGTCAAAGGCATAGCTTCAGAGATTACAACATTGAAGGAGAGCCTAGTGATCTGCTAAATGCACACACTGTGGAGAACCTTATTGGGGTACCGTGCAGCCTGGTAGGAACCTATCCATTAGCCAAGGACAAGGGCTTCAAGCAGGATTCTGACATTCAGGCATAATAGGGAAGCAGGTAAAGGCAGGAATTTTAATCCTAGGGTGGAACCAGTTGAGAAAGAAGGCTTCAGGCAAGGTCTTGGGCTTGGATGAGGAAGTAGGCTCAGGAATTTTTGGCCATTCTGACAAGCCCTTTGTCACGGAATTCTGCTTACTGCCTAGACGATTTTGTGTTTACTGTCTTGCTTCTTCCTTACTGTACCACTATTGACCTTAATTCCTGCATGTAATTAAGTTGGTATAAAAAGTGGACTCAGAATTGACTGGGGTCATGCTGCAGTTTTGTCTAATTGTCTCTTTCTTTTTAATCCTTGCTCCTGCACTGGAGAACCTGTTGACTGACTGAGCCGGCTTGGTCAGCACACTGTCAAGTTGCCTTCTAAATACTAATACCGACAGATTAGTGCTACTTTCAATCTCGGCAAGACAAAGGAGCTTCTGCAGTAGGCAGCAGTTAATGAAAAGTCTCATCACTGTTCAAAGTATTGAGAAGAAGTGATTGCTGAGTACTTTTTCCTAAATGGAACATCTATACCAAATCCTAAATAAAACATCTATACCAAATCCCAGGGTTGAGGAGGCAGAAAAAACTTAAGCTCCTATGAGGAGGAGTGTGGGGAAATGTTGCCTTCAGGACATGGCATGGTCCTTGTTACAATTATGATTACCTAGACAAGATCCAGTCAAGGTCAGTCCATATTTTCCAGGAGGCAGAACTAACTATTCTCAGTGGGTTACCCATGGCCAAAAGAATAAACAGACATGAAGGTAGGAAGGGTTATGTAATTTATGATATGTTAAGTGGGTAATCCAGGTAAAAGGTAGATATAATCAAGATGCATTGCAGGCACCTATGAATAAAAAAATGTTCTTTCAAGGGGGCTGAGAGTGGTGGTGGTGGTCTTAAAGACAGAACTATAAAGCTGGCCAGCAAGAAAGAAGAGCTCAGCTTAATCTCTGCATTGCGCAGCCAAGAGACTATACCATACAGCCAGCGCAGCACTGAGAAAGCCCTAGAGAGCTGCTAACGGAACTTGTTGCTCCAAGGCAGTTCCCAACTGTGCAGCTCTATGCCCTCCACTGGCCTCCATGGGCACTGCATGCATGTCATGGGTTTACTAAAAGGTGAGACTTCTCTCTCTCTCTCTCTCTCTCTCTCTCTCTCTCTCTCTCACAAACACACACACACACACACACACACACACACACACACAGGGAAGGAGAGGAAGAAAGAGAAAATTTCCTCTTAAGACGTTAAGCAATTTTCCCACATACTCATTCAGATGGTAAACTCTTCCCCAATCATACAGGCAACAGGCAGGAAGGAACTGTCCAGACCTTCATACTTTGGGAACTTTAAGTTCCCAGACAAATTAACAAAGCCTAAATAAAATCAAGCACTACATATACACAGTGATCCTAAACCACGATGAGTTGAGTAAGAGCTCAGAGTGACAATTTCCCAGGCCATCTAGGTAACCGTTCCTTGCATAAATATTAAACTAAATTATAACCCTATAGTTTTTAAATGGATTGGAAATAAATTTGTATACATGTATAGTGGGGTATAAGGCTTTAAGATTTAGAGGAGGAAGTAACTAGAAACTGCAACTACAGTGGCTTTGTCTCAAAGTTTTGACAAAAACGTAGATACTATTTTCAAGACAGAAAAAGAACAATAGCCCAAACAAGTACTGACTCAATGTTTCATATAAGCTCCATATATACGCTGTACTTTATAGAATTTCTGCAGAGCATCCTACTAATTACTAATAAAATATATCCATGCACAGTAAGAATTGAGATGATAGTACAAAAATTAAAAAAAAAAATAACACCTGTGGACAAAAGAAGCTGTCAGTTCAGGGTTGTAAGTTCCCGTAGAAAATCTATAAATGGATAGCATAAAAGGCTATGGTACTATCCAGTTGTCATTTAGTATATATTCACACAATTCATGAACAACAAATATATTCTCAGGAAAGTCATGGATAAGTTATTTTTTAAATCAGAGTGTCTGAGAAAGTTACAGCATAAGATACACTACAAAACTACAAAAACTAAACTAAAACAGCTTACTGAAACCCAGGAATAGAGCATGGGTATGTGACAAGGTCAATATACCTTTTTAGGACTAAGCTCTTTCAGTCCATTTACTTGGGTTCCAGGGTTCAACAAAGGTAAACAAACTTATACAGCAAGTACTTTACTTACTTGCAGAGCAGTCTTGCCTGAACCCTGATAAACCATTTGTTTTAAACAGAGAGATTAATCAAATTTTAGGGCACTTGTCTCTTTCTCAGCTGAGTCTGATCTAAGTAACTCACAATAAGCCATGCCACAACACACAAACTGTTAACTAAACTCATGGACAAAAGCCGTTGTTTATAGTAACAAGATACTAGAAATTATGCAAAGCTCAAGCAAAATTCATTGAATAAATCAATATCTTTCTTTCCAAACTGCCTTACAAAACTACAAACTGAAATCTTGTGATTCCTTAAAACTCCAGCAAACTGCAGCAGCTGCCTGTCTGAAGAGCTCATGCTATCGACCCTGATCCATGGAGCAGGAACACCACCAGAGCTTCATATTCTGAAATCATTTTAAATAGGCCCTCCCCCAAAGCACTTTAAAACTAGCATACAGAAAGAAGAACCTCAACTAAATCCAAGGCATGGAATCCTTTATATTTTAATCTAACAATTCACTGACAGCCTTTGCTGGTCTGACTGGCTTAAAGATCAATGTGAATTCCTCTAAACAATTTTGATCTTATCCAAATCTTGCTTCTGTCAAAGATAACTGAAGAAAAGTATTAATTCATAGAACATCTACTAAACGCTGAAGAGCACAATGACAGGGTATCGTACTATCCTTCCTCCATCCACTGACCTGTCTGTAGCCCAAGACTCTTTGGTGTACAATGTCCTAGGTTTTTGCTATGATCCATTCTTGGGGGAGGTTTATTCCATGACATTCATCATCACTGAGTTCAACTAGTAATAACAATGTCCAAAACTGTAGGACTCATTTGAGTGCATGAAGAGAACTTAATAAAATACCTTTCTTCTTCAAAAGTTTAGTAAAAAGAAAAAAAAAATCCCAGAAAATACAAAACTCAAAGGCATGTCTAACAAAACTTTTAAAACTCCTAAAGTATAAATGCAAAAAACAAAGCATCCAATCATAGCAGTCATCACGGTACATGCCTTTACTCCTAGCCATTGGAGGGCAGAGATCTGAGTTCAAACCCAGCAAGTACCAAGGAACACAGTGAGAAGGTAGATGACAGAGCAAGCCCTGTTCATATATTTTTACTGATTAAGTAAAAGAAATTATAAAATTAACATTCTACTGATCTTTAGATTTTAATCAGTGTTTTGCCTTGTGCTTGTACAGTGCAGACAGACATTTTTTAAAAAGGCACTGAACCCCCTGGCCTCCAGCTGTGGCTGGTTGTGTGCTTCCTTATCGGTGCTGGTGAAACTAAGTCAGGTCCTCTTCAAGAGCAGCAAGAGCTCCTAACCACTACACCATCTCTCCAGCCCTCCTAGAGAATTTTTAGCAACTAAAAGCCTTCTTGACATGTCCACAAATTAGGCTTAGAAAAGATAATCTAAACAATGGGGATGGTACTCTCTAATTCCTCTGTAACAACAGAGGCTTAGAGCAAACATTAGGACACCCCAACACTAGGACACCCCAACACTAGGACACCAACATTACAAAGCTGACACCTACTCTGAAGCAAATTCTGTAGTTTAAATAGACTCACCCAGAGTACAGGACCCTGGCCTCACACAAAGGAGATATCCTAAAAAGTGCTCATCATGGGGAATGTTCTTAATTTAGATGCATTACAGAATACATAATAACTAAGATAGATAAGGACTTTAACAAAGTTGTTTTGTGTTTTGTTTCTATGATTAGAGAAACAAAAGGTCTCCATCCCAGCTGGCCTAAAATTCACTATGTCCTGGAGATGACCTTGAGAGTCTGTATCTGTGTAGTAGTATATGTAATGTTGGAATCCAGCCCGGGGCCTTGTACAAGCAGTCTACACCAGTGCGGAGGGTGTAGAGTTCACAGAGCTCCTTGGGGTTTATTTCCTACCTACCATGTGGATGGATCCCCAAGGGCTCAAAGTCAGGCTTTTACCTGCCAGGCCCTCAGGCACATTTTAGTGATTTAGAAATGAAACTAAATTAAACTTCAAGCACAAAATAGGGTCTCAAGGTGTGTCAAATTATTCTTCTCTTTCTGTAGTTCCTACAATCAACCACACTCAATAGGTAATACTTATTGATCAGTGTAGGTACTACCGAATCCTGCTCATACAATCCTACCCCTTTGCTCTATTATTTATTCCTTTTCATTTACTAAAGAATAAAGTTTGGGAACTGAAGGGAGAGGGCTCAGGGCAGAAAGTGCTTTTCTGAGCAAGAATGAAGACCTGTTTCGATCTGCAGTAACCAAAGTAAAAGGCCAGTGAGATGGTAGGTACAGAAAGGGGAGGTCAAGATTGGGAAGGCAGAGGAGTTTAAAAGGTCTGAATCTACTGATCAGCCAGTTTAAGATGGAGAGTGAGAAAAGATACACACCTCTAGGTACTGCTGCTGTATAAGCACACATGAAGGAAAATAAAATTCATACACTACATGCCCACGAAAAAAGACTAAGCAAGTAATAAAGTAATTGGCATCTCAACAATTTCTATTGTACAGTATATAAGACCCTTTCTGAGGAAACCTGGTCAAGCAAGTGTAGCAAGTGGTAGGAGGACCTTGACCAAAACTAATGACTATCTACTCCAGTGGTTCTCCACCTTCCTAATGCTGTGACCCTTTCATATAGCACTCACATTGTGGTGACCAACCATAAAATCATCTTCCTTGCTATTTCATAAGTGAAACTCTGCTACCTTTATGAATCATAATGTAAATATTTTAAGAAACAGCAAAGGGATCATGGTGCACAGGTTGAGAACCACTGGACTACATTCCCATAGTAGCAAAACCTGAGAATCTCTACAAGCATCTTACTATACTATTGCAAAGTAAAATCTCAAGTATATCTAAGAACAAATTTTCCAGGGCAAATGTGTAAGAGCAGGAAAGAATGTATGGGGGAAAGGAACCTTCTTGTAAAATAGGTCCATATAACAAAGGAGAAGATAGAGGCTGGAGTAGGGGGAGCTGCTACTTCTGCACGAATGTTTTACACTTTTCCCCTGACAAGAAAATTATACAAAACCACGAGATAAACATTTTTCCTAACATCACAGGGACAGGAAGGAAAGCGTGGGTAGAAAAACAGACTTCCTCTTGAGAATAGTCTCTTATTTCACTCTTTAAAAGAAAAAAGAAAAGAGAAAGAAAAAGAAGCAACCCTCAGTGGGTGCCACGGTCACGGTCGGCTGCCTCAAGTTCAGAGCTGACTACTTATCACCTCATTAGGTATGACCCAATACAGTTCTCAGGCATTTCAAGACTACTGGCTAGGGTAAGCTAGACTTCTGGAATCACTATACCAGTATTTTAAATATCCTTACTAGTAAAAAGGGTCTAGGAGTAGTGGTGCATCCCGGCACTCAAAAGGAAGAGGCATGTAGATGTCTGTGATTTGAAGGACAGCCTAGGCTAAATGATAAGTCCCGGTCTCAAATGACTCAGTGGGTAAGAGTTCATCCGGCTCTGGCAGTTCTATTTCTAGCACCCATGTCAAGCAGTTCAAAACCTCCTGCAACTCCAGCTCCATGGAATCCACAAGTCCTCTTCTGACTTCTGCAGGTACCTCTTTCTGACATACACGCATGCACATTATGTAAAAATCCTTCGGGAGGTGGTGGCGCACGCCTTTAATCCCAGCGCTTGGGAGGCAGAGGCAGGAGGATTTCTGAGTTCGAGGCCAGCCTGGTCTACAAAGTGAGTTCCAGGACAGCCAAAGCTACACAGAGAAACCTTGTCTCAAAAAACCAAAAAAAAAAAAAAAAAATCCTTACATAATGACCTCTATCTTTAATCCTAGCACGCAAGGAACAGAAGCAGGTAAATCAGTTTTTGTACATCCTGGTGTAAATTACATTGGCAATTCCATGCCTGCTAGGACAACCTTGTCTCCAAAAATAAACTTTCAGACACATCAAATTATCTTTCAAATACCACTGTTCTTTACCACAAATTGACTTTATGTACTCCTTCTGTACCATAATTGTCACCTTAAACAAATATGACAACACAAGGAAGGCACCCTAATGGATAGTACTCAATAACAGCAGATAGGAAAGAAGAAAAGATACCCAAGCGTCCTACACTGTGGCAGAGAACACTAGGAAAACAAAGAAAGAAAATAACCACAGAACAGCAAGATAGCACAGGGTGAAAGTACCCTCCAAAGCCTGCTGACCTAAGTTCCATCCCTAAGATCCTCATGATAGAAACACTCCTGCATCTCCATTATGTCAAGGCACGCCTTCCTCCCTACACCCATAACACAGGAAACAGGTGGAGGTGGTTTTATTTATTAAAAAAAACAACAACAACAGACACTAGGAAAACAATTACTACAAAAACAAGCATGTCAGATATTAAGATTTCAAGAGCACTGAGAAGTAGAAAGTGATTGAACTGCATGGAGTAAGGTGGCCCAGGATATCTAGTCGACTATTTATGAAATAAGAGCTATGGGCAAATTAATTAGCAGAGTCCCCTCCAGCTAGCTCTACAAACTCAATTGCTATGTATAGCATATTAACAATCTTCATCAACAAGAAATTAAATATGCCCTACTGGCTCAACCAGACTACTTTTTATTGATTCTTTGTGACTTTCACATAGCATACCCCAATCCTGTGTATCTCCCATTTCTCCATGTGCCCTTTGCATTTGCAACATCACCCAAAAATAAAACATACAACAACAAATCTTGTGTGATCCAGTTTGCCCAAACAGCTTTATACAAATTATCGTTGTCTGGTTCCTGCTACATGATCAGCACTAGATCCTTACTGAGATTTCATTTACATAGCTTCTTTTTGCCCTGACACATTACCAAAAAAACAAACAAACAAACAAAACATAATAAAAACAAATAAATAGTAGCATCCATAAGCCTGTTTGATGTCATATCCTGCCCAGTCCATTCTGGCTATCACCTGGCTATCTCAGTATCACCATATCCTGCAATTTTCTTTTTACAGTTTTAAAAATACCATATATATATGCTGGTGTATACTCTAAGACTCCATGAAAAAGGCACAGGGAAGATAAAAGGATGCATAGTCGTTCCTATTTGCCCCATTGGGCTGCCAACACTGGTACTGTAAATGTGAAGTTCAAGATGGAGACTGTGTAGGAAAAAGAGCATTCCTTTTAATGCATATAGTGTTAAATATATATCAGAAAAAGACTGTCAGAAAGTGTTCCCAGATATATGAATTAGGTCTCAGGCTCCTGATGGTGACATAAAACATCTCCATGGGACCCATTATGATCACAAGGTCAGATATTTTTCCATTATCAGCACACTTGTACTGCCCCTTCAGAGACATGTTGCACTGTTAAAATATGATTTACTGTAAATAATACAGTCTAATGCCATCAAGAGGCTTTAATTGTAAAGGCATTCCTATCTTCATGCTGTCAGATCAATTCCTGTTTGTGTACCCATACCACATCAAACTGACTCTGAGAGCACCTGTTTGTGTCCTGGGCAAATCAGTTTTCCTCTGGAATTATGGATTCCATACTCCTATTTTAAAGGTTTGATTATTCAATGTCTCATGTGTGAGTCTCCATCCACAGTTAAGGTTGGGACAAGACATGTGGGACAAAGACATGTACCTGTTTGAATTATTAATCACCTTTCTTAGTCTCTTTCATTGCCTAAACTTTGGATGTCCAAGTATACTCATGCTTAATGTATTCAATATCCATTATCTGTCATTAATTCACTTTTTACTCACACATTTCTGAATCAAGCTACACATCTAAATAGAATAATCTGGTAACTGGATCAATATCATGGGGGAGAAAATCACTGTATACTATATTAAAGAAAAAATGTGGGCAGAATAGCAGGATGGATCAGTGGGGAAAGAATTCAGTGGCTATGGTACAAAAGCCTTCAAAAGGATGGTAATGCATGTCTTTAAAGGAATGAGTTTTATGATTTGTAGCTACTATGTGAAAAGAAGCTTAAGAAATGGGCAGTGGACAAAATAATATACAAAACTAATTCAGACTGTTTCTCAGGAAAAATCTACATTATTTTCTTTCACCAAGTAAACCTTCAGGTCACAAATGAAAAGGTGCCCGGTGCACAGACACAGCAAGCAGATGCCCAGGTCTCACAATTCTTTTGTTTGTTCCCATAAAAAAAAAAAAGTTTTCAGAGAAGTTGGAGTGAAGAGATAGCTATGCTGTATTTTGGAACAGAAATAGTATATGGTAAATGGTAAAACTTAAAACACTTACCTACCAGTTTATTAGTAATATTTGCTTTTAATTTTTGAGTCTTACTAACACTACTATAGGGCGTGTTGTTTAAGCACATTAAGTTCCTGTGGCAATTGGCTAGTTTGTTTTCCTACAACACACAATCATTTGCCAGCAGCATGAAAAAGTTAAGATTGAGTCAAGTTTCTCTGCAGAAATGCAGTTATCACTGTAAAACTTTTGACCAGCAACCCTTAATGACAGCAAGACACAGGGTACTCTATTTACCCTGATACAGAACAAAGAGGCCACCAGCTAGCTACGATTATTGACAACCCATCTTCCTAGAATTTCAGATTCTATGCCTGAACATAAAAGTTTATATAATGAGTTTTCTTCATAAACATATTCACCAGTGTCAATTAAAACAGCAAGGCCTGCCAAGAAAAGCATAAAGGCTGAGATGAGACTGCGACCACTCAGTTTCATCACCAGCGCAGCTTTGGATTTGGGAGGCAGTTTTACCACAATCCAGGCCGGCCTGGGTCCAACACTTGGCCCTCCTGCCTCTAGCATCCAATCTCCGAGCCTCGAAAATTCTGGGATTACAAATAAGATATGTGTAAGGAAATCTAAGAGTCCAACACTGACCTACAAGGTTTCCCTTTATGGAATGAAGAATGGGGGAATGGGGGGGGGAGACTACTACTTGTTCATTCTAGGACAAAAAGAACTTAGACTGAGTAACAAGTTTTCACTACACAATGCATTTTTTCTGAACGTTAAAAAACACATTTTTAAATTAGTCACCAAGAGATCTCTAGATGTCTCCTTTTGAAAATACTGGTTTCTTTAAGACTTTATTCCTACCAGAGAAGGAAAATGGAAAACTGAGGAATTGTCTGTGTGTACATATGTGTAAATCTTTTTAGACTCTGTAGGTCTTTTTAAGAAGACTTTGATGTCAGTCTCTTGATAAACAATACCTCTTTGTAAGGCTTACCATCTTTAAGCTGGTTCACACAAAATGTTTGTATGCTAAAGTCTCTCATTACACAATTTCCATTATTCATGAAGTGTACAGGGTTCAAAGATGATAAATGTACTTTTATACTGTTTTTAACTTAAAAAGACAAGCAACTTTTGAAATATATCATCCCTCTAAAACTTACCTAAGATTTAAGTCATTTATAATCATATTTCTACTAGAAGAAAAATGCACTTAAGCAATCAACATTATTGGAGAAACAAAAGAAAAGAGAGGGAGGGGGAGCGAGAGACAGAGATGAGAGACAGAGAGAGAGAACAGGGACACCACACTCCCTCTGGTAATTTAGTTGTAACCACTGTGTTGTATCAAGCACTGGCCACACAAGGGGATCCACTTAACCATTCTGGTGCTGGCGCAGGATGTGGACTTAGTGGCATTAATGAGCACTGAGCACAAGAGCTTATAATGTAACCTCACCAGACCAAATAACCTCCTGGCCACACAAGTAGAAAATAATTAAAACAAGCACGATTCCAATTTAGCTTTGTAACCAGATGGTGAATGAAAAGGCAGACAAAGACTCATTTTGTGAATAACCTGGGGAACAGCCCCTACAGTTTCTTTTTAAAGTTACAGCCTGAATTGCAAAATCAGAGGAGAGAAAAATAAAAACCTTCTCACAAGAATTGAGCACTCCTAGGATACATACACGTCCTGTTCCCTGGGTCATGACCAGAGAGCATCCCATCTCACCCATTACATGAATGCCAAGTTTAATTACAGCAAAAGCTAGAAACACAGTGAAAATTGAGGGCAAGATTCTTCTGAAGATCTATTTCAAAGCTTAGAATGTAGACCAATATATAAAGGAGATGTGTGATTTTAAATTATATGGATTATAACACTATAAACATCCACTTCTACAGGTTTTTCCCCCACAAAATAAAGGTCACCAAATATACATATACTCATATCTTTTACTTTGTTATACATAACAGTGAAAAGTTGTTCATGTGTGGGAATAATAATAATAATAATAATAATAATAATAATAATAAAAAAATAGAGGCAGATGGATCTCTGTGATGACAGCCTGGTCGATATAGCCTGTTCCACAAAAATAAACCAGGCAGGGGCCACCCGACGGGAAAGAATTCGAAATTTTAACACAAACTCTTGATATTGGTATATATGAGAAGACAAAATGCAAATGGACATTCAGAGTAGATAGAAGGCACCATGTCTCAACCAGCTTATGAGATGAAAGCTTCTACAAGTAATGAAAACAGATAAGATTTGTACCCTCCAATGGGAATAGATATGGCAAAAGAGGTTATGACAATCTAATGCATATTGCCTATACACACTCTGAAGCCTTACACAGAACCTGATCTGGGTAAAAGGACAACATTATAAGAACCTTACTTCAACAAATTTAGGTAGATGCCAGGAGGGTGTTCTGCAAAAATCCCAGAGACAGTAGTTAATTTCCCAGTCCTCAGAAGCCCATACTGGGAGTAATCAAAACCACAGAGACAGAAGGGAAATAAATGGTCCAACCAGAGAATCCTAGGCTAGCCCCTCAAGGAACTGTAGGCCTAGGGCAGGTGTACATATGTACATGAACATACACACACATGCACAGCAGCATTGTTTCTGCCTCATTCAAATCGGGTATCACACAGATTGCTTCTCTGGTTTCCTAAATCACTTTTCAGTAACACAGTCAGCTTTCATGAGCTAATGTATCCTAATCAGGGGGTACAGACAGTTCATGGGGCGTCAAGGAATAGATGAAAATTTAGCAAGAGGTGTGCTGTGAACAAAATACAAAGTAAGATGACAGGCTTGAATAGACGCTTTCTCATTGTGATCCAAGTAAGTAAAATGATATGCATATGAAAAAACTACTAGGCATGGTAGTGAACATCTTTAATTTAAGCACTGGGGAGGTGGAGCAGGCAGATCTACAAAGTGAGTTCTGGGACAGCTAGGGCTGTTGCACAAAGAAACTTCTGTTAACTAAATAACTTCTGTTGAAAAAATTATGTATTCAACAGAATTTTAATTCATCTTTAAATAGTACATACTTTCTGTATAATAACCATTTAGCTTCCCACTATTAACTTTTACTACCTTCCACTTTCAATATTTTACTAATTTCTCTACGCAATCAAAGAGAAAGAAGGGAGGAAAGTAGAAACAGGAAGCAAAGTTTCTATGGTATGGAGGCATGCATTGGAAGGCATATCTTGCATGTTAACAGGTGCTCATAATGCTACTGCGAGCCAGTATAAGGAGAGTTCTTAGCTATTTTAACATGAAAATACATTAGGGTGAGGATATTCAAATTCAGTAACAAGACATAGAAAAAATATACACCCACCTTGAAAGTTATCCTCAAGATGTGCAATGTGTAACCCTTAAAACACTCAGTATGTATAGTGTGCTCACTTGAAGTTCTTGGATACTAAATGACTGCTTATATCTTAGGGGGATAACAAAGGACTAAAATATGGAAATAAGCACTAAATAAACTGGAGGCTACTCAAAAAGTTGACTAAAGATACAGCTTGTAAACAAGAACCCAGAAAAATAAAACGTCCAGAGTTGAAGGTGAGATGACAGTCTACAGCCCCCGCCCCGCAAAAAAAAAAAGTCTCATCACTGTTTCAAGATCAACCACAGAGGCTGTTCTGAAGAGGCACACTCATCACGCTGTCAATCTCAACTTCTCAGACATGGGACTTCATTACGACGATAAGGAGAGGGGCCAGGTTACCAAACACAAACCTACCCACCACTCACAACGCACAAAAAATTATCAGATGAAATCGGATCAACAAACTACAATTTATATTATCAGAATCATTGGTGCTCTCTTTAAATAGAATCCTTGTATGTCCATTAATAACTAATGAAGCTTAGAATGACGGCAAATGCCTGTAATACCAACACTCTAGAGACTGAAGCAATGGAGGAATCAGAATAACAAGACAGCCTGGGCCAGCCCTGTCTTTCTGTCTGTCTGCCCGTCCAACCATGCGCCCACCCACCGCATGCCTACACAGCACTATGGGGTAGGAGCAGATGGTTCACAGAGTTATAGGCAAGAACATGGAGGGCTACAGTGAGACTCGCTCAAGGACTGGGAGAGGAGTCCAGCAGGTAAACCCCAATCCTGACAACCCCTAGGACCTACATGGATGAGAAAATCTACTCTCCCAAATTATTCTGGGGCGAATGCGTGTGCATGAGAATGCGCGCGCACACACACACACACACACACACCCAAGTATAGCCATACAAATACACACAAATAAGCATGACTTGCTGGGCAGTGGTGGTGCACACCTTTAATCCCAGCACTTGGGAGGCAGAGGCAGGCGGATTTCTGAGTTCAAGGCCAGCCTGGTCTACAGAGTGAGTTCCAGGACAACCAGGGCTACACAGAGAAACCCTGTGAAAACCATTTTAAAAAAAAAAAAAGGCAAAGCATGATTTTTAAAATATAAGCGGGAGCTGTAGGTGAGATGGCTCTGTTGGTAAAGCTGCCTGCTACCAAGCTTGAGGACCTGAATTTGGTTCCATGGGCCCACATAAAAGAGAACTGACTCCCAAGTTGTCTTCAGGCCTCCACACACATGCATACCTTTACATGAAATGTACACACCCACACATGTAGCACATGCTCACATATTCAAAATAAGTAAAAGTTTTGTTTTTAAATTTTGTGCTTGGGATGACTGTAGGTTCCACCCATGGCAATAATATAAATAGGAAAAACTGAATTGAAAATGGGATTATATAATTCTTATTATGGGAAATTTCAAACACATGCAGGGTGCTCCTCCACAACAAAGAACCACACAGCATGAAGAACAGCAAATCTCAGCTTCTATGGTCTCTGTAAGGACCAACAGAACTACTGTTTACATGAACATGCACTGGTATTCATTATACTAAAACTCAACAGAAATTTACCTATTGTCAATAATGACTAAAGAAAGAATTTTAAAATGTTTTTTTGAAAATTCCATTTCTCAAAATGGCACTGTTTTCACCTTTTTGCAGAGGAAAGGGGTTTTACTCAGAGCAAGACTGTACAACTAAAGCTATATCCTCGGCTCTTATTTTAAGATTGAGTCTCTGTAAATAAATTGCAAAAACTGGCCTAAGACTTGAAAACAATCAGACTAGCAGGTCTGTGCCCTGCAGCTGGCTAATTTATGCAGATCTTAATATCTTAGCTAGCTCTGATTTCATTATGCAATGAAGGAAAAGCCTCACTGCACATTCAAGACAGAAGGAGAATAATACTGTTTTGTGACAGCATTTCTTTCTGTGCTGCAAAACTGCCAAGAAATGGATCCCTGGTGGCACTTTCAGAACAAGAGATGTGGAGAAATTTTAAAAAAAAAAAAATTTAAAAATTTTAAAAAATCATGTAATTTTGTTGACACCAAGGAATTAAGGACTCCTCATTCTCTTCTAAAATGAAATGAGTGACAAGACTCAAGTACCCACAGTTGGCAAAGGAAACGCTGTCATCCCTCAAAATCATTTTCTGTTACAGCCATAAGAGTGTAACATACAGCAACCTGTAACACTTCCAAAACTAAAGCCAAGATGCATGTTTATAACACACACGTAATTTTTCAAGTTGTAGTCCTTTCTAGGACCCCATTTCTGCCACTTCAAAATGTAAATCCTGGGTCTTTTTCATTTGTTTGTTTCCTTTTAGAGAGACAAGACTCAGGCGTGCAAGTATCTCTTAGACTCCTAGCCCTCCTCCTTTTCATAGCCCCATGCCTAGCTACAAGCACTCTACAATTAAATTCCCCAAACTGGAGAGATCAGAGTATGCTTTGAATGGTAATACTAAGCTGAAATTTTCTATGGGTGGAAGAGTGTTGGCGGGTGTGCACAAATATCATATTAACAAGTGTGAATGTAAGCCAAAGTATAGACAAGCAATGTCCTTAGGTACATAGTATATGTTCTAAGATTAAAGAGAAAAACTGTTTAATATGATATTAAAGTGGTAAGTCCAAATTCCAAAGTAAAGATCTAACCATTCATGGAAAAAATTAGGTAGAAAGAACAGACTCTCCAAAGATCAAAACACTCTTTCTAGACCTCCTAACTAAGCGCACAACCCTGAGTGCCAGGCTTGGTACACACAACCTGTGGTGCCACAGCTGAGACACATGACTAATTCAAACAAAGAAAAACCAGAATATGTATGAATATATTCAAAGACAACAGTTAATAGTGTACTCTTTTGCTTTTAAGGCACCTTAGTCCCAAAAAATAAAACTGAAAACACAGGCAGTAGAAAGGATTATTAAGCTGACCTATACACGACCCATGAGTGAAAGATCCATCACAGTCAAATCTATCGCCTTGAAACCTTCAAAACATGAATTTTCAGACTCAAAAAAGTCAGCACTTCACCAATGTAATAGAGCAATAATGACTGTCCACAAACAATTTCAAGATTAGATGAGACACTAAGTTATTCTAAGTATTAGACTAAGGATCTTTTTTAGAGAAGAAGCCCTTAGTTCCGTATAGCCCATATTTTAATAACACCTGAAGTAGCACTCATATATAAATAACCTGAAACATTGTCAAGAAAGTTTAGACAGGTGAGAGTCTATCACCATTAATCTGGACAAGAAATATTTTGGACTTTAAAACCAAAAGAAATGGGTTATGGAGGGGAGGAGGGGGCGACAGCAGAGGAGGAGAGAAAAAGAAAAGACAAGAAAAGAGAAGACAAGACCTACAACCCATTCTCTAATGTATTACAAACCCTGCTGGGCAGTGATGTTACACACCAGCATTTGAGAGGCAGATCACTTAATTCACAACAACCAGCACTACGCAGAATAACCCTGTCCCCTCAAAAAACTTTTGAATAGCAAATACTAACATCAGTTGTCATAGCAGAGAGAGAGAGAGAGAGAGAGAGAGAAAGAATATGAATAAAGTACAGAGCTCCTACAGGAAGCAGGGGAGACCTTATTCCTAAAAATTTATTTTTTGGGTATATTGGTATTTTGTCTGTGTGAGGGTTTCAGATCCCTGAGACTGGAGTTACAGTTGTGAGCTGCCATATGGATGTTGGGACTTGAACCTGGGTCCTCTGAAAGAGCAGCCCTCTTAATCTCTGTGCCAATCTCTAATCTTGAACTGTATAAAAAAATGATAAAGACGAAAAAGGAATGAGAAAGAAAACTGAAAGAAAAAGTTATTGATGGGGTCTTGTTCCTAAAAATTTATAGCCTGGTTCTAACCCTCCAGAATCTTAGCATGAGATAGTCTGGGAAGTGATGGTTCCCCAGGACTTCCAACCTTGGTCCTGAACTTCACTAGGCTAGTGTCACCTGGGCCCAACACCAAGGCTATGAGAAAGGCAAAGCGAAGAAGAAGGAAGGCATGATAGTTACAGAGAGTAAAATGGGGGAAAAGCACATTTGAAAATAAGGTTGTGGGGCTGGAGAGATGTCTCAGCAGTTTAAGAGCACTGACTGCTCTTCCAAAGATCCTGAGTTCAAATCCCAGCAACCACATGGTAGCTCACAACCATCTGTAAAGAGATCTGACGCCCTCTTCTGGTGCGTCTGAAGACAGTTACAGTGTACTTAGATATAATAAAAAATAAATCAAGAAAGGAAGGAAGGAAGGAGGAAAGAAAGAAAGAAAGAAAGAAAGAAAGAAAGAAAGGAAGGAAGGAAGGAAGGAAGGAAGGAAGGAAAAGAAAAGAAAAGAAAAGAAAAGAAAAGAAAAGAAAAGAAAAGAAAAGAAAAGAAAAGAAAAGAAAAGAAGGTTGTGCCTGCAAGACTAGCAGCCAAGAGCCCACTACCAACATAGAGGGGCCCTCACTACACCTCAGGAGTAAAGAAAATCAGCAACAATGATTCTGCTGGGAAGTCAAACGAGAATGCCCACCAACCTACAGGCCTACTATTAAATCCCACACAGTCCAACAGCAAATAAACAGAATTAATCACAACAGCTTTTGTTCCCTCTCCTAATGGGTTAATAATATGCTGCATCATGGCTATGATATTGGGGGCTGGGGAAGAGACATATCCAGAAATAGGTAGAAGTCAGCTTTGCTTCTCTATCCTTAAATCCCCTTGTACCACCCGTTCGGGTTTATACATTGCTCATAAAAAGATCAGCCTGAAGTGAGTTAGGGATTCCTAATTTGCTGCATGTTTGAAGTTGGCTTCAGTCACTGGATTAATGCAGATGTTTCCTGACACTTGGCCAAAAAATATTCCCCAGGATTTGGTAGGAAACTAATCCATGAAGAGTCATTAAACACTTACAAAATGTGTCAGGCAATATTTTAAGCATTTCTCTTGCTATTATTAAAACACTAAATGAATGGAGTGTGTAATTCACACCTTTAAGTCCAGCATTTGGAAGCCATAAATAAGTAGGTCCATTTCTAAATTCAAAGCTAGCTTAGTCCCAGGCTAATAATAGGTCCCAGACAGTCAGGTCTATACAGAGAATCTCTGTGTACAAACAAACAAATAAACAACAAAAATAAAAACCTAAGTGGAACATGGTGAAAGAAAGACTCTTATACCCAATAAAAAGTTGAACATACTAATTATTCACAAAGTACATCCACTACCTAATTAATATCTACAGTTCCAAAGGAAAGAAGTCCACTGAGCTGTGCATGTGCAGAAAAAATGTCCAACTATCTTCCTACTTGTGTTTATGCCTACTGCTTCTTAAAAATCAGAGTTAACAACAAAGATATCATTTTATAATTCCACATTATCTTTGATTCTTCTAAAATTACATTTATGTTTAATTTTTTGTTGTTTTGATGGGTTTTCTGAGACAGAGTCTCATTAAGTCTGCTGTCCCAGCCTGAAAGGTGTATGTTCACTACTATACCAGGAATCCATTTACCTGTACTTCATTCTACCCAACAGAAGCCATGAGGATTTTTCCATTCATTGCACAATTATTTTATCAAGAACCCCTTCTGAGTAGACTGCTCTTATAGCTCACATCTATTATTGACTTTCTCTAACCATCTTTAATGGATATTAATACAGTCATTGAACTCAGAACAGTACACCAAACACAGCAATACAATCATGAAATGAGAAAGAAACATGGGACAAGGTATGAAATACACTAACCCTGACACTATGAGCAGACAGGTAAGCTAGGCACTACGAGGAAGAGGCAGGTAGATCTCTGAGTACAAGAAAACAACAACAAAAATATTTCTCATATAAACAAAAATGGAAAAGAAAAAAGGAATCAGATCCCAGGTGGACTATGTTTCATGATTTGGGAAGGGGAGGGGACCACTATTTCCTGGTCAAGCAAAACTGTATTGTTGTAACCCACAAATCTTAAGTATCTTTGAGAAATGCTCCAATAGGCAATGCAATAGTCCAAGTGCCTCTGTGGCCAAAATAAGTAGGTATGTCACTAACAGAATTTTTTAATTTGAGGCTAAAAATATAGCTCACAGATGAACACATTAACATGTGCAATGCCATAGAGAGCCCATTCCCAGCACCTAGGGCGGGAAAATTTAGCAATATATATGGCTCTCTGCAAAAACAAGGAGAAAGACACAGATGGGGACACATGCTCATGCACATGCACGAGCTCACACACACACAGGTAACTGCCTGTGTTGATGTTATGATTGGTAAATGGCCAGGTTTTCTATGACTGGTAGTATTTAGAAATGAAAATGTAAATCTCTTGCAGAGATCTAATTATTTTCTTTTTTTGAGTTTTGGGCACATTCATTTTGCTTAGAATACATTTGCTTTGAATCTACAAAACACCACCTTGTACAGTCAACACGTATACAGCCTGCATGAATCTTGCATTACATTGCCTCCTATTCCCAAATTTAACCTCTAAAATTCTGTAATGCCCAAACAAAACTGAACCAACACCACAAAATGGCTACACACTACATATCATATTTCATATACAAGCTTAAGAAAACAAAAGTATTGTATTCTTATGTGCTCCTGGCTGAAACTAAAGACTGTTCTTTATTGATTTTTATGACTTAAAGACCATATGGCAAATTCTACCAATGAAATAGAGTAATTATTCCCCATATTATCCTTTCTGAATAACATCTAATCTAGAAACTCAAGATAGATTCCTGATTAGATAAGGAGGAAGCATTTTATGTCATTAGCTATAGTTTCATCTGTTTAAGGACTCCATTGTACATAATGAATACCACATGAGCCTAAAGCACAGGAGGTTTCAAAACAAGGTCCAAATCGCATTTAAGTGGCCATCAGATAATGCGCAGATTGTACCTACTTCAACCCACTTACATGCTAGAATCCTGTGCTTCCCCCAGCCAGAAAGCCACCCTAAATTAGTAATGGGCTACACTTGGATTCTTCCAACATGTTTTCCTATTCCTATCCATGTATCCCATGAACTGCATAATTAAATGCAAGGCTTCCCTGTTTTAAATCAGACCCATTGGAGGCTTGGATTAGCACCAAGACATTACCTATGACTTAATTAAATACTATGTCCTGGAAATGTGAAGAAAATTAAACAACAGTGCCATTTCCCAGTCCCATCATGTGCTTCTAGGACCACAGCCTATTTCTTTTTGCCTCGTAAGGCTTCCACTAGCTAAGTAGTCACCTAGGAGCAGAAGCTAGTTTTTACCTAAAAGAAAGCATCTTTGAATCTCTGAAACATTCTGAGAAAATAATCTAAGCCAATGAGAGGAACTAGTAACCTAAGTATTAGCTAGATTGTACTAAGAGAACTGTCTCTTCTGGTGAAAATAACCAAATCACAGTTACCCCAATTCATTTTGTAACCAGTGTATGACAAATTAGCTTTGAGCCTATCTGCAATTCCAATAAACAGCCAATAGCCTGAACTGTTCAGAAATAAGAAGGTAACTATGCAGCTAAGCAAAGAGCTTGATGACTGCATATACTTTAAGTAATCTGCAAGTTAGTATTTCCTGAATTAGAAATATCATACTTCTTACATTTAGTCTGAAAAGTACTGATTATTTCATGCTACATAGTGAATATCTAGTGCAGTCACAGAGATACAAGAGCTGTGAGAGCCATGCACTGCTCCAGGAACACAAAACCTTCCTGTGTCTAGAAACAGTCAAACATCTGTGCTTGCACACCAATGTCTTCCATATAGAATATTCTGAATTCTATACCATTCTACAATAGGGTAGCTATCTCTTCTCTTCTGATAGGAACTATCCTGGTTCTCTAAAAGATAAAAAGATTCAGACTCTTCTCTGGGCCTGTGCTAGAGAGATGATTCAGTGGGTAAGAGCACTGGCTGCTCTTGCAGAGGACCCAGTTTCAATTTCCAGCACCCATATGGCAGCTGTCTGTAATCCAGCTCCAAGTGATGTAACACACACAAACTTTCATGCAGGCAATGCACATAGTTTTTAAAGCCACCCACAACAAAGAAAACAGAAGTTAGTAGGGAATGCAGAGCACTGGGATTCACAGCAGCCTTTGGCCAAGACACTATGGGTGTCTAAGTCCAGCTCTCTTCTCAATAACCACTAGTACCACAGCCCTTTCCTGCCCACCCCAAACCACCCTCCAAGATCAAAGACAGCACTTACTGTTTATAACATCCTAAGCAAGGCAGGTATCCAAAGGCATTTCTACATTTCTGTTACTTTTTCCACTCTTTGCTGTCACTGTTCCAGTATTTAAAAAACAATACAATCACTGTACAGTTTCTCTGCTCCTCTTAGAGGCACTGGGGTGGTACATGCAGTGTGGGAGCCACAGGAGATGTGTGGCAGAGCAAGAGAGTGTGGTTCCCCAGGACTCCACTTCCTAGCCTAGCCACTAAGCAGCGTCAGTGAGGATTCTAAATCTCCAAGGCGTGTTTCTCCTGCTGTAAGACAGGTGGCAGCAAAACCACCAAGAAAACCAGCATCAAGCAACCTAGCCTGTTCTTAATGGATCTGTAAACTGTTCCCATGTCCGAAAAATAAAATCCTGCTATTTTGTGTAAATATCTCAGGAACATTTTGAGAACTCTGTCCAGTAAACACTGCCCCAGGTGGAAGCCCCTACACTCACTCACCTTTCAAATCTAATATGCTAGTCTAGCCACTCCTCCAGCTGGACCACAATCTCAGCTTTTTCTTTTAAGTTTAAATACAAAGGCAAATCAAGATGTTTGTTTAATCATTCCTACTCTCTCACAGCTGTCATGTTTGTTTTGTTTTGGCTTTTCTTTTTTTTTAGCATGCTTGAAGCCTAAAAACATCAGTAAATTCCAACACTAGAAGAAACAGACTTGCCTACCTCCCTTGTAAATTTCTCACCTCATCTGCAAGGAACACACAACACACACAACAGAATGAGAAAACATAAGCAAACATTTCTATGCCGGGACTAAATATAGAGAAATCTCATGTCTATCCTGAGCTCCCTGACCATCCACACAAGCCTCCAATAAAAAAAGAGTGCAATCAATGCCGTGATTCAGGACATGGAGGGTGGGAAGACAAACAAATGTCACGAAGCCATATATCTTCTCACAATACAATCTCACAAGGAAAAATGAACAAACTAAAAAATACAAATACACTCACATATTCACAATCTGCCTCTGGCTGGGATAATGGCCTTTTAGTTACGTGAAAGGCAACTTGGGTAAATTGGAGGAAGAAAAGTATTACTGATTATGTATACAAGATAAAAATTATGTTCAACAGGAAAAAAAATACAGGTTTATTGTTGAATGCTTGTGATTTCAAACAAAAACTCCTATGGTCTTCCTGCAAATCACACATCACCTTTAAACATGCCGACACTAAACCATAACAACCAAGGGAAGTCAAATTACAACCTTAAATGAGTGGTAACACCTGATATGTTAGTAGTTTATGTTTTACAGAGTTTTTGACTAGCCCAAGAATTGTATCTTGCTATTTTCTCAGGTAACTTCAGGGAAAAAAAGAAGTCAAAGTTGATGGCTTAAAATACATACATTAAATGACCCAAATTAATTAAAACTGATGGAACCCATAAGTATGAACCCAAACTAATACTTAAAAGAGCATCTTCAAGAAGTCATTCCACACCAGATTAGTCACTGAAACACCAAAGCTACCATATGCTAAAAACTATGAGTCTTTATTAGGCTTTTGCATACTTCCTGTGCTGGCTAAATGACTAACCCAAGGGCGCTCAAGCTCACTGTGTGAGACCAGACCTTTCCCAACCAATTCACATCAGTTCTGTGGATAGCTGACATTCCTCAGAGAATGAGGTTATTTCCTCATTCTCTACAGTCAGTAAACATGGGACTGCTTTCAATTGCTGTGTTTATTCGAAATTTAGCCTACATTTAAAAATTATTTAGGAAGAAATAGAATAAGGGCGACGAATCCCCGCTCTAGCTGAGGCCATGCCAGCCGCTGGAAGTCAAGATTGGTTGGTGCCTAGCTCAATCATCAGGGGCCTCGCCAACAGCTGATGGAGCAGATGCTCAGATGACAAACACATTAGGCAGAGAGAGACTCCAAATAGGAGATTTCCATTGGTTCCCACCCCACAGCAGTCACGTCGCAGATTATAATTATTTCTTAAAATTTAACAAGTTTCTGTAGACCTGAAAGCATTTCCACCAAGACCTCCTGTTCTCAAGATTTGCAAGTCAAAACCCAGTAGCACAGAGAAACACAGATTGCTGTATTTGCACGTTACACTCTTAACAAATCCAGGGTTCTGTCTGCCATGGCATCCATGCCTCAATAAGTGAACAGCAACTCATGGAGCTTTAGTGCAGAAAAGGTTCAAGTTTCCCAGAAAAGGTTGTTCTCTTCTACACAAGTCACCGATGCAATCTATCAAAACTGTCCTAAGCCCTAAGTACATCTTGGAGAACTGGCACTTCATGATTTCAAACCCAGGTCACACGCACCCAAAAATGCCTTATGGCAGACAAGACATAACTTCATGAGAAAATGAGGTATTAAAGTATGTAGACCAAGCACACAGATGCAATGTAATAGAGCTCTGTCAGTTAAATTCTACTTGTCTGCTTCCTTAAAGCTCCATTCTCCTCGTCAGTCTGAGCCTACATCTATCCATCCGAAGGAAATAAAGTGAGTGGGGAACATAGATAGGAAAAGCAGCACAGATCTGTAATCCCAACACTCAGGGTGGGTGGGTGGGGCTCTTAAATGACAACTTTGTAGTTCTAAGACAGCCAAGGCTACACACACAAAGGGGGAGGGGGGAAGGGGATGGGGAGGGGGGAGGGGAGGGGGGAAGGGGGATGGGGATGGGGAGGGACGCCACAACAACTTCAAGTTCCATAGTTGCCAGTTACATTTCTTAGAAGAGGGGTAGGGATGGAAGTTAAGAACAAAGATTTGTTGCTTATAAATGTTTAAGTCTCAAATCAAGATGAACCCACAGACTTGATAAAAGGATCTCTGTAAGGGAACACTCAACCTAGGCTATAGGAAAAAAACCTTAAGAGTCCTAACCTCAATGCTCCATCTCAATTAGTGGGTAACCGTTCTTTCCTTCCTCCCCACCCCCAGTGTGAGGGGAGCAGGTTAAACTTCCTGAGTCATTTCTCTGGTTAATTTTGCTCCTTCATAAAAGTAACTTTAATATCTACATACAAAATAACAAAGGGCGGGGTGAGGGGGGGAATACATGAAGACACAGAAGTACTAAGCCCTGAAAGTAAACGATTGACACAAACAACATGAACCTCAGAAACAGCAAGGCCATTGAAGACACTTGAGAGCCATGACTTACAGCAAGTTTTACAGAAAATAAAACCTATCTATGGCTCTAAATATCAGGTCAGCATTGCCCAGAGACAGCAAGAAAGGGTACTGTCTCAGGTGTGCCAAGTCTACTCGAAAGTCAAGCTATACACCTGAAATGCATTTATATAAAGACTTCAGTAAATGATTTTTTTTAAACCTATACAACTTTTTTTAAATGAGAGAGAGAGAGAGAGAGAGAGAGAGAGAGAGAGAGAGAGAGAGAGAGAGAGAGAGAGAAAGAAAGAATGTGGACTGGCAAGAAGGCTCAGTGGGTAAAGGTGCCTGTGGCAAGCCTGAGTCCTGCATTTGATATCTGGGATCCACACAGAAACAACTCCTATAGTTGTTCTCTGGCTCTCCTCCCCAACCCCCATACCTCCCACATGCTCAAGGGAAAATAAGTGTGATTTTTTTTTTCTCTTTAATTGTGTGTATACAAAGATAATTCGAATTTGTAACCATTTCAGTGAACTGATTTCCCTGAAAAGTGGCCAAATTGAACAGACAATACCCACCCTTCGGGTGAGAGAAATCCAAAAACTTAGTAGTGCAAATACGAGAAAAAGAAGCTCCTTTTCAAACTACACTGAAGTTATTTCAAAGCCATCATGAAACCGGTAATATCAAATATTCATTTTAAGAAAATAATTTGAACTAAATCTCATCTTCCAGAACTGGGGCAACAAGTACCCTGAAGGCAAGGGTGAGATTTAAGATGAAACTTCTATTTCCTGAAAGAACTAAATAGGCTTCGTCCTTTCCATGTCTACACTTTGTATAAACTACCTAGCAAGGGTAAGGACACCCGTTCTCTCCAAACTAGTTTGGGACATGCAGAGTGAAGCAGAAAGGTCAACAGGAATCTAAGGCAGCTGTAGCAACTATTCTGGCTTATGACCACAATTTGACTCACCTAGTGTTCTTTACATTATTTCTGTTTTGGTTGGAAGGAGGCAATCAGTTAATGCTAACTACTAAGTTCAACAGATAGGATTTCTCATATAACTAGTCCTTTGTAAAAGAATACCATAAACACCATTTCTTAATTTTATTCTGCACAGTGGCTTCAGCAGGGAGGATTTTACAGATTCTTCTGCCAGTTTATCAATTAGAAAAACAACAACAAATATTCCTGCGTTTTTCCATAAATCAGATGCACATGTTGTTCCAAACCATCAGTTCTCGACTTGTAGGCCTTTTTGGATCAACAACCCTTTCACAGGGGTGGTCTAAGACCAACTGCATACCAGATATTTACACTATAATTCACAACAGTAACAAAATTAGTTATGAAATAGCAACAAAATCATTTTATAGTTGGGAGTCACCATAACTTGAATACTGAGAAAGTTGAGAACCACTGCTCCAAAGGCATATAAGCAGCACCTCTGGAAATTAAATAAGCTATTTCCAGTTCATCTGAGATGCCTGCCAGCCATCAAGTCAACCTGGGAAAATCTCTCAAGACTTAATTTCATTATAAACCCACAATCCCTAGGGAGCAGAGATAAGATGGCACACCCACTGTCTCTGGCTGCCTGCTTTTAAGGGAGGAAGGTGCTAAATACTATTTTCTAAATAACAAAGTAATAAAGGTTTGCTAGAAACAAATAGGGATGAAAGCACCTTATCTCTTCCACACCATCCCTCCTCCCAATCTCTTCTGTGCAGCTTCTCACTCCTGAGCATCATGGCAGGCCTATGAAGCACAGCTTATCTTTATCCATCTCCTGCCCTCCAAGTAGCTGTGCTATAGGCAAGTTTATGTTTATTGCTCAATATGAACATCATGTTCCTCCAAACTGTGAGTAGCCAACGTTCAACCCATGGCCCAGGAAATCAATGAAATTTCTCATATACACTATGTTTACTAAACAGAGATATAAGTAGTGGGGAGATTGTCAGGAATTGAAACCAAGAGACTTGTGTGTGCCACTTAAATGCCATACTATAAGGACCTGTACAACCTTAGCCCCCAAAATTATTTTGGTCTTTTCAGGAGCAGCAAACTAGAAGGCCACAAAAAATTAGAGTATACATAAGTTTCTTCTACCTTGCTCTTCTCTCTAAATTATGAGATTCAATAATCTTGCTAGCATATCACTACTTGGAAGTTATGTTCCATTAATTTAACCACCCCCACAGTGCATATCAGTGAAATACACATGATGCATGTCCTTGCAATCAAATATAACTAAACAGCTGGGTGTAGCAGCAATCCCTATGACTCTAGCAGTCCAGTCCACAGGCAATGGAAAGAAGGAACCAGCAAGGGCTACTTCTAGAGACCATGACTATAAATAAACAGTGGCAGAGTGGAACACCATACAAACAATAAAGCAGCTGTGGTTCATCTGGAAGCCCTAAGACAGGGCGCCATCGTTTAAAGGGTATCGCCAGAATCCTACAGAGAATAATGATGCAGCTGACAGCTTCAGAAATAGGTGTGGCTATGTGGTTCTGATGGTGGAGTACTGCCCAACAAGTCCTGGGCAAAGTAACCATTTCATAAAAATGATGCAGAGACACACATCTGCAATCCTAGCACAAAGGCAGTGAAAGCAGGAAGATCAGAAAGAAACTCAAATCATTCTAGGCTACAGGGGAATTCAATACCAGCCAGTATCCAAATGTAAAGAAAAATGGCTTAAGGAAAGACTGGTTTCTTTAACCCAGAGAAAACATGGTGAGACTGCTAGATGGAAGATGGGGGAAAGGTAGTGAGGTTCTCAGAGTTAAATCCAAGAAGGCAGAATTTTCCTGAAGAACTACCCAACTATTATTAATGCTGAGGAGGGAGGAATGTTGACAGGAATTAAACTAGGTCAGATTCGCAGGAAGTCAGTCAACCATAAGTTTACTTGTGTTCAACTACTACTATTCCAACCCTGGAGGAAAATTCCACATATACAACAGTCTTCAAGTTAAACCTTGGAGAAGCACTGATTAAACTATCAAGCCAAGCATCCAGCACACTTATTCCTCACAAAAATGATAACCTCCCCCGCAAAAAAAAAAAAAAACAACTTCACCAAATGGCAATTAAACACTGGATTTGTGATATGCTATTCTGAATACAACTCCAGTTTTCTCAAAATAAAAAGCATCTAGCTCCACGTTCCGACTGTATCAAAAATACAATAAATTCCTCTAAGCACAAATGATGCCAATGAAACATTACCTAGTCTTAAGATCTTCTGTTTTTAAAATAATTCACCAGATCAACTGTCATTTTACTGAGGAGAGAACAAGAATTTCCTTTCTGGATTTCTATCAACCTTTTGGTTATGATTTATTTTTAAAAAAAGATTTATTTATTATATGTAAGTACACTGTAGCTGTCTTCAGACACACCAGAAGAGGGTGTCAGATCTTGTTACAGATGGTTGTGAGCCACCATGTGGTTGCTGGGATCTGAACTCAGAACCTTTGGAAGAGCAGTCGATGATCCTAACTGCTGAGCCATCTCTCCATCTCTCTAATGATGTGTTTTTATCTATTTGCGCATGGGTACTATGTGGGTGCTAGAAACCAAACTCAGGTCCTCTAGAAGACTGGTGTCCTTTTTTTTCTTTTTAATTACATTTAACATGAATGTATTTGTGTGCACAACATTTGTTGGATCCCTAGGAATTGGAATTATAATCCAGGCGGTGGTGGCGCACGCCTTTAATCCCAGCACTTGGGAGGCAGAGGCAGGTGGATTTCTGAGTTCGAGGCCAGCCTGGTCCACAGAGTGAGTTCCAGGACAGCCAGGGCTACACAGAGAAACCCTGTCTCACCAAAAAAAAAAAAAAAAAAAGATTTACTTAACAGAGAAACCCTGTCTTGAAAAGCCCAAAAAAAGAAAAAGAAACTGGAATTATAGAGGGTTGTGGGTTGCCATGTAGATACTAGATATCTGTGATTTGTACCTCTCTGACAGTACTTTTAACAGTACAGTGCTCATATTCATGATGAAAGGATGAAATCTGTTCCTGTGTGTAAATTGTTTGCCGGGAATGCACTATAGATGATAACATCTACGTACATATGTAAAGAACTAGAGATAAAGGCCATGGCAATTAGCGCTAAGCAAGAAGGGTTACTGAGCCAGACAAAGTGGCCTATGCTTAATGTGGGTACTCAGAAGAAACAGAGGCAGTTGGATCTCTATGGGTTTGAGTCCAGCATTGTCTACAGAGTGAATACCAAAAACTTTGCTAATCGATAACCTCCCTAAAGCAACTAGCTTTTCAAAGTAGCTTTCCTAGTTCCTTTGCATTTTTAAAAGTCTTCCATCTGGCAGAAGCAGGCAGATCTCCACATTCAAGGCTGGTCTTTTCTTCATAGTGAGTTCCAGGACAGCTAAGGCTACACAGAAAAACTAATTGTGTGTGTGTGTGTGTGTGTGTGTGTGTGTGTGTGTTCAGAACAGGTTTTCAAAACATGTTTTGTATTTATAAAATACAAGAGAACAAACTTCAAAGAACCTACACCCTGAGAGTGTCATTTATGAAATTAAGTTTAAATCTCATAATGCAATGTAGATACAGTTCAGCAATTACCTAAATCCCAAGCCAGCAGCCTAAAGAACTTTTAAAAATATTTAAATTTTTTGTGTATGTATGTATTTGTATGTGTGTAGGTGCATCACATTCACACCACTACCTGAAGAGGTCAGAAGACAGTAATATATTTCTGAATCTTTAATTACAGGTGGCTATAAGCCTCAAAAGAATTTTTAAAAAAATAAAGGGTAAATATTAAGAAAATAATGTCTGACAGGCAAGACTACATGGTTTGATAGTAGTTTTGGTTTTTTGTTTTTTTTTCCCTGGGGGGGGTAGATGTCAAGTCATGTCTGGGAGTTAGAAAGATAGCTTGACAGTTGAGCGCACACACTGAGCTTGTAGAAAAATTGGGTTTGGTCTCTAGCATCACAGCAAGTGGCTTGACACCTCTGGCCTCCTCCAGACACCTGCCTCGAGGTGTTTGTTTTGTTCTAAAGGTGTGGGGGGAAATTACTAGGGGCTTATAACAATTTTATTATACGGGGCACTACAGATATTGCAACCTAAAGACTAAAGACTCCTAAAGACTAAAAAAACTTCTGGTGAAATGCAGACAGCAGCCATTGCTGTACTCACAAGTATCAGAACTGAATGAAACTGAGTCTTAGTTCCAGCACTAGGGAAGCTGGTGCAGAAGACAGGAGCTGAAGCCCAGAGGTTTGAAATTAATAGTGTAGGAGAGAATTGATTCTACAGTAGGGGAAAGGGGTGAAGAGGAAAGCTAGTTCATGGGCTATGCAATAAAACCCTGACTCAAACGATGTGAGGTGGGATTGTAAACGTGCAAAACCAATGCAAAAGTATCCCAGTCTGCATGGAGAAAACCAGTAGGGACAAATAGTCTATCCATGTTTGTTTTAGTTGCTATTTTACTGGGCCCAAGGTGGGGAGGGGGTATTAAGCTAGTGACTGTTAAACAGTTTTATGCCAACTTGACACAAGCTAGAGTCTCTGGAAAAGAAAGGCACTCAATTGAGAAAATGCTTCCATACGATTGGACTGTATGTAGGGGGGACTGGAAAGATGGCTCAGCAGTTAAGAACACTGATTGTTCTTCCAGAAGTCCTGAGTTCAATTCCCAGCAACAACATGGTGGATTACAACTATCTGTAACAGAATCTGATGCCCTCTTCTGGTTTGTCTGGTGTTATGTATGTACTGTACATACATAAAATAAATAATTCTTTAAAAAGAAAAAAAAAAGACTGGACTGTAGGCAAATCTTTACAGCATTTTAATAGTTAATGAAAGAAGTGGGACGGCCAGCCCACTGTGGGTGCTGGGCAGGGGTGTATATAAGAAAGCAAACTGAGCATGTACTGGGGAACAAGCAGTAAGAACTGGAGTTACTACCCTGATGTGATGGTGGTGGTCGTTTTAATCAAAATAGTTTCCATGGACTGTTTGAATAAAGGTGGGAGGAAGTGGGAGGAAGTGGGAGGAAGTGGGCCACTGGTAGCAGGATTTACCAGTATGGTCTCTCTGCCTCCTACTTGCAAGTCATGATGTGAAGTCTCAGTTAATCCCTCCATCACGCCTTGGATCATGGGCTCCAAACCAGTAGGACCAATAAATCCTTTTTTTGTTTGTTTGTTTTGTTTATCTGGTTTCTTAGACAGTCTGTCTGTAGCCATTGAAGACCTGGAAATCTCCCTGCCTCTGCCTCCCAGACTATGATTATAGGTGTTAACCACCCAGTATGAACTGCCTTGGTACTGAGGTTGTATCACAGCAATAAACAACTAAGACAGCAACTATAAATAATATATGTAACACTTTGAAGTCCTTGAATAAATTCAGCACCATTATGAACTCTGCAAACTAAGTGAAACAGGCATGCCCTCACTAACAAAGGAGGTACTATTTCACATCCCCCTTCTAGTAACGAATCTGAAATTAAGCTAATCAAACAGAACCTAGCTGAACACAACATCTGGAATATGGAGCTGAAAAGATGGCTCGGGAGTTAAGAATGCTCCACTGCTCGGTTTCTGGCACAACTGTCAGGCTGCTTGCTCACGGCCATCTGTAATCCTACATCTGAAAGGAGAGAAAACACCCAATTTGGCCAGCTAATACCATGTAGCATATATTTGCACAAATGAACACACAAAAATTTTAAATTCGAACAATTTTAAACTCAAATTTTAATTTAATCCTCCCCATAAACAAATACATTCTTGTTTTGTTTTGTTTTCTCCAGAGAAGGTTTCTCTGTACAGTCTTGGGTGTCCTATAACTAACTCACTCTGTAGACCAGACTGTCCTCAAACTTACAGAAATCCACCTGCCTCTGCCTCAAGTTAAAGACATGTTATACCACACTTGTCTACAAAAACATTCTTATAGTAGTACTTGACAAGAAAAACAACCAGTCACTTTTTAAGACCTCAAATCATAATCCTGAACAAGTCCACATTCCTGATGGATGAGATAAATGAATGTTGTTTCCACATTAAAGGCCACAGCACCCAAGCATAATGAGCTAACCAGAGAATTTTAAATTTTGAGTGCAAATATTAAACACACACTACCAACAAAACTAATGAATGTGACCACGTTTGATATTACTAAATTTGTAGAGGACAAAGCAACAGAACTGGCTGACTAGAGAATCAAGCCTTGTGGGTTTTCAGGCACTCTAAGAAAAGTACCAAGTCCCAGGTCTGAGCAGCCTTGAGAGACAATAAGCCACCAGTCCTGAGAACCATTTCCACCACTTCCTCAGCATTTCCACAGATGGCCTTGCCGGGGGTGGGGCTCATCAATACCACCTGGGAGCTTGCTTGATAAGAAGGCAGCCAATGGGGCCCTGTGTTAAATACCAAACCAGAAAAAGCAATTACACAAGATCCCCAAGTGATGTATGCAAGCCACATTAAAATATCAGGTGGTATGGCTTTAAAGCACACTCTTGCCTTGTAGACATAAGGCAAACAGAGACGATAAAGGAACAAGTTGTGACCGTCTGTCATAATGAACCAGAAACTTATCTACTTCTATTCCTGCTGTAACTTCAAACTAACTGAAATCCCCTTGGTACTTTAAGAATTAAATATCCTACAATAATAGTTGAGTATATATTCAATACTTTATCTGCTAACTTTATCTTAAAACTGACCATTGTGGACAATGGACAGCCCTGTCCAGATAGATAAGGAACCGGTAATGTATTTCTGACTGCCCTGGTACTCAGTATGTAGAACTCCAATGGCCTCTGCCTGGAACTAAAAATGCCACCATGCATTTTTATGTAAGGAATTCTTACTAAATGTATGTAAGGAATTCTTACTAAAAGTAATCACCATACAGATCAAACCAAACTGCCAAATAAGAAAAAGAGTGAAAAATAAAAAACATGAAAAATGACATTATAAAAAGCATTTATTTACTGGGCTGGAGAGATGGCTCAGCAGTTAAGAGCACTGACTGGTCTTCCAAAGGTCCTTAAGTTCAATTCCCAGCAACCACATGGCGGCTCACAACCGTCTGTAATAGAATCTGATGCCCTTTTCTGGTGTGTCTAAAGACAGCTACAGTGTACTTACATATAATAAATAAATTTTTTAAAAAAAATTTTACCTTAGCCATTGAAACACTACCAAGGCAAAACAGGACATACATTTGAAGCTATTAATCCAGCATGTTAAAGCCCTCTATTGGTTAGACAGTGTGCATAGCTTACTGATATAAAAGTGTTTGCTTTAAAAACCAAACAAGCCAAGCAGTGGTGACACAAACCTTTAATCACAGCACTTGGGAGGCAGAGGAAGGTGAACATGAGTTTGAGATCAGCCTGGTCTACACAGTTCCAGGACAGCCAGAGCTACACAGAAAAAACCCTGTCTAAAACAAACAAACCCTGAGTTTCATTTCCTGCAGTACAATAATGGCATGTGGTGCACAACATAGAAATACACAGACAAAGCCTTCACACATAAGTATTTTATAATTATTTTAATTGTTTTCACTACTTCACAAAAGTAAACCAAAAGCAAATTCATCATCACACCCACAAAGCAAACCAATTTCCTTAGATTTTGAAATAAAGGATATTCAAAGTTCATTCTTCCTATGGAACCACTGTGGAAAGAACTGAATCATTCCACAAGAGATTTTTTTTAAGATTTATTTTATGTATATGGGTATACTGTTGCTGTTTCCAGACACACCAGAAGAGGCCATCTGAGGAAAAAAAATTAAAATTAAAAAGGAAAAAAAGGCCATTTGATTTCTTTACAAAGGGTTGTAAGCCACCATGTGGTTGCTGGGAATTGAACTCAGGGCTTTTGGAAGAGCAGTCAGTGCTCTTAACTACTAAACCATCTCTCCAGTCGTCAGACAAGAGATATTTTTAAGGACTTACTAACAGTTAAGTTAATTTCATAAAAAAGTAACATATGGCTAGCAATATGCATGTAAAATTAATTAAAGAGGCTTGCAATTACCCATTGATGTAATTTGCCCTCCACTGTCAATAAATAAATGTCACTTTCAGTTACTAAGATGAGATCTGAATAAGTTTTTTTAAAAAAAAAATAGTATTATAAATGAGATGCAGTAAATATCTATGGAACACAATGCTGGCTGATGCAAAGCCAAATGTGTAGAGTTCGTGACAGATTGAGAAATTCTTGTAATTAGGACGTCACTTCTGAAAATGCTGATCCTCTCACTACACTGAGAAAATGGAAGGGGGACTGGAGCCTATGTGAAAAAAGAAGTTCGACTTCCAATCCGCTGACCTGAGTAAAGCCCATCTATCATTTTGTACCTTTCCCTCTTTGCGTGTCCCTGGCTGTTCCTTTGGAATTTTAAAGGCCTGGGACTTCAGTAATTACAAGTTACACCTACTCACTGCTTCAAATGTTTAAACGCGTGAGTGTTGGTTTATATAGACTATTTAACAGAATCTTACCAAATTCTCTAAGTCTTCTTGCCAATATTTGCTTCCTGTCTGCCAAAACTAACTTGGTAAAAAGCAGCTATCTAGTGACAACTGACAGAGTCTGACTCACCCATCTTTAAAAGTCAATGCCAAAGTAAGGACTCCAAGTTTTGAGACTAAAGAGAGGCCTTTATGAGAGGACCTGACCTCAGTTCCCATCACCCACATGGCAAGTTTTCAATTGTCTGCTCCTCCAGTTTGAGATCAGACCCCCTCTTCTGGACTCTGAAAGCACCAAATGACTGCGGTGCATTTACATACATGAAGACAAGTCAAAGTTTAAAAAAAGGAAAAAAAAATAATGTGGGACTGATGAAATGGATGGATGGTTCCAAGTGCACATTGCTCAGGGGACCTTGTGTTGTCATCATCACCCAAGCAGTGGTTGAGAGCCACAGAACTTCACTTACAGGGGATCTGACTGACACCCTTTTCTAAACTCTGCAGGCGCCAGACATGCATGTGGTACACATATATACACTCAGGCTAAACACACAAACGCAGAAGTTTAAAAATACTTTGGAGAGAAGAATGGGAAGGGAGAAATGATATATGATCTCATGAAATGTTTTATAAAAAAAAAAAAAAAGCCATGCAGTGGTGGTGCACTTGGGAGGCAGAGGCAGGTGGATTTCTGAGTTCGAGGCCAGCATAGTCTAAAGAGTGTGTTCTAGAACAGCCAGGGTTATAGAGAGAAACCCTGTCTTGAAAAAAAACAAAAAAACAAACAAACAAAAAACCAAACTGAAGGCAACACTAAAAAATCTAAAATTTAAAGGAAAAAAAAGCAAAAAAACCAAAGTCCTCATGGTTAATGGATCTCAACGTCTGTATATCATGGATAAAGGGGGTAGCAACTCATTACTCAACCCACTCTTACACATTTGTATACATATGCATATATGCACTTACATGTGTGTGTATACATATGTATAGATATACATACCACAGCAGCTCTAAAAACATGGAAGGATGCACATGGGCTTCGCAAAGAGACTCTATCATCTAGTAATTAGGACATTTCAGTCTAATATTCCAAAATTAGCAATTTGGGGTCTGCTTGCTTGCTTGCTTGCAAAAGGTGGCCCGCAACAGGCTGTGTAGACCAGGCTACCCTTCACTCCTGAGGATCTACGGACCTCTGAGGCTCAGACTCTCAAAGATCCACCTCAACTATGAACACTAGGATTAAAGGGTGTGTCAACCATGCCAGGCAGCAATTGTAATTTTAAACTTTCTTTTTTTGGTTTTTCGAGGCAGGGTTTCTCTGTGTAGCCCTAGCTGTCCTGGAACTCACTCTGTAGACCAGGCTGGCCTCGAACTCAGAAATCCACCTGCCTCTGCCTCCCATGTGCTGGGATTAAAGGCGTGTGCCACCATTGCCCGGCAATTTTAAACTTTCTCATTACTCTCCTGGCTGCAGAGTGAAGACAACTTCAGAGCTCAAGTGTAGTTTATGCAATGAGCTCCCAGAAAGCTGGAAATAAGAAGAGTTTCCCAAGCCAAGATGCTTCTTCTATAAATGAAATGTAAACATCACTCATCCAATCACAATGGAATGCCAGGAGCACAGCTATAAGGCAGAAGGGAAGTACAACAAGCACACTGCACAAATTCTTCACTTGCCTTTAAAAGAAGTTTCTTAAATGCTTACAAAAGGAAATGTGCAGTAGTCAGAGAGTTAACAACACATTTGGATATGGCAGTACATACCTATAACCCTGGCATTTGAGAAGTAAGGCCAAAGAATTGCTAGTTGGGGGACTGGTTGGAAATCCCTGACTCTAAATGAACAAAATGTGGATAGAAAAAATCGTCATCCAACTTTCACTACTGAAATGCTGACAGATTCCAGCCTGGATATCACTATACCACATCACCATACCATACCAACCACAAACAGAGAAACAAAGATACACTGGAGTTTCTGACTTATTCTCACTAGCATTTAGGACACATATAGAACCCCATTTGGTCGGTCATAAAAGACGAGAGACAACTGAACTCTTTTAGGGTAGGTAGAAAAAGGCAGTTAGAAACTCAACAAACAGATTCTCAGAAACCCATGCTCACAGGGACAAACAGGGCATCCATCATCTTCAAAGACAGTGGACAAAGGAGGCAAAATTTTCCTTAAGGCAAGCACAAGAAAATGATGCAAAATAGCCATACCCAAACCTCACCCTCTGAAGTGGTGAATAAACAGCAGCAGCCTCAATAACTTCCGACTAATTGCTCTAGGAACTGTAGCAAGGCCATCTGCAGCCCCCATACTAGGAAAAGAAACTAAGATCAAATGACATGTGATGCAGGCCTAACTAAGCACAAATCAATTGTCAACTCTCGAGGTAGACTACCTGAGACTTCAATTCCAACCCTAGACCTTCTCCAAACTTCAAGGTCCTTATTACAGACCATGAGGATCATTCAGCAAGTTAAAAGCACTCTCCAAAGCAAGCATCAGGTTGAGGTTCTCAACAAAGTGCCTCCAACTGGCAATGATCACCATCACAACTTTACAAACTGTAGGATCAGCCAGAGCTAGACCACGTACTGCTTCCTCCAGAACTGTTGATCCTTGCCAGTGCAGGCCCCTTTTAGCTAGCTTCTATTCATCCCTTGAATGAAGTGGTCTTTAGTTAATAAGTTTCTGTTGTGTAAACTTTCCTTAGGGCACCAACACCAATGTAACTCAACTGGGGTCCAACTTGGAAAACCATTGAGTTGAATGGACTCACTTAGAGAGCATGAGTGAGGGGTCACTAAGGAGTGTGAGCCACTAAAAAGACTTTGAGACCATGGTCAATTAGGACAACATTATATACAGCAAGATGGAAGGGGCAGGAGTATGAGAGACTGGATGAGGAAGATGCGGTGACCCCCCCCCTCCTGCCCCTCTTTTTATCAATCAACAGGTCAGATCTTGAGATTCTCTTGCAAGCAGTAGGGCTGCTCTGATAAAGATGGCAGCAGTTATGCTTGGAGGAGAGCACCATACAACCACCCCCTGAACTGTAATTAATCACATGATGAAAATAAACTGATGTGGCTGGAGAGATGGCTCAGCAGTTAAGAGCACTGACTGTTCTTCCAAGGGTCCTGAGTTCAAATCTCAGCAACCACATTGTGGCTCACAAACATCTGTAATAAGATCTGATGGCCTCTTCTAGTGTGTCTGAAGAGCTACAGTGTACTCATATACATAAATAAATATTTGTTTAAAATATTTCTTTCTTTATTTATTATTTATTTAATGTGAGTACACTGACTGATCTCATGGACAATCACGGGCATGCCTTACATTCAAGTGGTAGAGGCAGGCAGCAATCTCTTGTGAGTTCAAGGCCAGTTTCATATACATAGGGAATTCTGTACCATCCAGAGCTATAGAATTCGAATCTTCCTTTTAAAAAATTAAAGAGAAAAGTTAGTGAATGTGTAGACTGCCTAAACCTTCTATTAAGGAAAAAAAAATATCTGTACTTACAATTCAAATCTATGTTCATATTACTGTGTGTGAAAGATGAAAGGTGTCTGGTTTCGTTTTTAAGGTAAACCAAACAGTGCAAACAATCTAAATGTCCCTCCTATATGTCAGGAATTTTCCTAGGAGAAAAACCATTAAGTCCTTAAATATACTCCAAATACTCCAAATACTAGTCCAATCAGACACTGCAGAAAAAACAATGACATGATGAAGAGGTCTCAGGACACTAGTGAAACAAAACTAAAACAGACAACAATTCCAGACAGACAAGCCTCTCTCTCTGTGTGTGTGTGTGTGTGTGTGTGTGTGTGTGTGTGTGTGTGTGTGTGTGTGTGTGTGTGTGTGTGTCCACAAAGACAAGCTGCTTCTGCTGGGCGTAGTGGAGCACACCTTTGGCACTAGCACTGGGAGACAGAGACACAGGTAGATCTGAATTTGAGGCTATCTCCAAAACAAAAACCTGTGAGCATGCTCTTTAAACACACCAAAAGTATGCAGGAGGGTAGGCAAACTATTAGAATCTTACTCTTGAGGAAGGAGTGGAGTACAAAGGAACATTCAATGTAAACTTTGCTCTGAACCTTTGTGAATTTGATATTGGATTCAAGTTTAAAATCAATTCATTTCATAATGAATTCACAACTGTTTTCTTTTAAACAAAGCTATATCTTAACCACATCGTTTGAACTTCTTAAAAGAACACCAAGGCTGGGGCATTTCAGCAAATTACTAGGTTACCTGCCAAACCAGAAACTTCTTTTTTTAAAAAGATTTATTATTATATATTAAGTACACTGTAGCTGTCTTCAGACACTCCAGAAGAGGGCATCAGATCTCATTATGGATGGTTGTGAGCTAGGAATTGAACTCAGGACCTCTTAACCGCTGAGCCATCTCTCCAGCCCCACCAGAAACTTTTAATAGGAAACGTTTGAATAATAAAATAGAGCAGTTTAATGCCAGGTGGTGGTAGCAAACCCCTTCAATCCCAGGTAGAGTTAATCTCTATGAGTTCTAGGTCAGCCTGGTCCAGGACAGATAAACTTCAAAAAACAAATGAACAAAAACAAACAAAAAGTTTGCTTAATGGAATAATTAGTGGTTTGCAAACCATGCACCCAAGCTGTCTGTGCAGTAAAGATTAAAAAGAAAACAAAAAACAAAACTGCCTCCCAAACGTATTTGCTTCCTCAACTTTACACAAACCAGGGATATCCTCATAGTTCACTAACACTGACAAATCTATCACTTACCACCTAACACACGGCAATAAGAGAACACTACTTCCTCAGTACCATTCTGGATTTTCTACCTGGTAATACCCAAGTATTAAGGTGCCACCTTGACTGGCCATTTTTATGACTGAGAAGAAATGGCATTCAACACAGCGTCGAGTATCACTATTATCACTATGAAGAATATGAATAGTATGTGTGTTGCCTTCACTGATATCTTAATTTTTATGATCATATCTACATAGAAGACAAAAACAGGAAAAACCCTGTAGGAACAAGAGTGTCTAAAACCTAATTTTTTTTCCTAAAGTGGAAATTTGTGAGATTTTTTTTTCTCCTTTTAAAGGAAAATCTAATTTCTCAGCTCTGAATTTAACTTAAGCAAACAGACTCAGCATTGCTGCAGCTGCGACTTACATTTACTTGGGGAGAGGGGAGACAGAAAAGCACTCCAGCCAGGCACCTTGGATCACACCACTCAGGAGGCAGAGGCAGGCCTATCTCTATGACTGAGTTTAGTCTGGTCTACAGGAGACAGGCAGAGGAGTGCTAATGTACATAAATAAGATGCAGCAACCACACTGCAGCTAACCAACTTTAACCCTGGCTCTAGTTTCCTCTTCTGGTCTCTACAGACACCAGAGCATGCATGATATTGATAGACATACATGAAGGAGTAGGAAACAGAACTGTTGCACAAATAGTAGTGTCTCAGGCAATACATCAGTGCAAGTAACGCTTTTCTTAAATTTGCAGTGAAGATAAAGAAACTTTAAGGCATAAACATTCATGACTTCAGAACCCAGACTACCACAGAAAATGGGAGGTACTCCACTGGAGTTGACACTCCTATAATCTCAGTCCTTAGAACTGTACGTGCGTACGTGTACGTACACACGCACACACACACACACACACACAAGGTTGGCAAAGATGTGTATTACCTGGCAGGATTCAAGTGCTTCAAAGATTTCAAAAGTCATTCTGGTGGTTGCTAATGCTAACGTGTACACACATCACAGGACCAGGAGCTTGAAACGCTAAGTCTGTATACTAGAGAACTTCCTGTATACTCACCTACGAACAAACATTTAGGGCCACAGCTCAGGTGTTCAAAATGGATAGGGAAGGGGAGAAAAGGAGGCTATTGTCCATAATAAATAGTTACAGTCAGGGCCTAATGGTTCATGCCTTTAATCTCAGTACTTTTCTGTAATCCTGGTCTATATAGCGCGTTCCTGTACAGCCAGAGTTACATAATAAGGCCCTGTCTAAATCAGGCAGGCAGGCAGGCAGATAGACAGACAGAGTCGGATAACATTATGTAAGTAGCATAGTTTTGTTTTGTTGTTTGTTGGGGAGGGGGTGTTGAATTAAAGCATTTTTCCTCTTCACACTTCATCTTGCTTTCCAGATCTACTGATTTCTGCTTCCTCTTCCTTGACATGGCTTTTTGCTAATGCCCATACCCCCTTTATTTATCTGTGTGGTCCTAAGATTATAAAAAATTAAAAATAAATCAATTTAAAAAAAAAAAAACACAACCCAGGGAGAATTCTAGTTCCAGCCATACCCTCCTGGAACGACAGCTAGAAACCTGTCTGTGTTTCCTTCAGTGGGGTGGCATTCTTCCCAGAAAAAAGCAAGTCTGCCATCCTTACTCTAGGGTAAGATTCTTCTTCAAAGAAGCCCTCTCTATATTACAGCTGAAATACCTTCTACTGTTTCCACCCTACCTAGCCCATTGCATGGTCAATTCCACATGAAAATCTCAAACAAAATAAGGCCAGTCAGGCAGGTCTATAAACTGAAGTCCCAACCAAGGTAGAGCTCTACACAAAAGACTTATCTGACTTCCAGTGCAATCACTCCTAAAGTCAAGTGACCCCAGGCCCTCTCTCTCCCGATCTGTAGACTGTTTCTTTTACTGGCCAATTACAGTGTCATGATGGGGCTTTCTCTCTATTTGCCCAAGTTTTTACTGCTGTTTTCTATCCTATTTATTTATTTTTTGAGGTGGGTGCTAGAGTATGGACTGCAAAAGCTCTACTATGTGGAGGAGCATCGGCCACAACCTGCACAAATACTTTAATAGTAGTTTTCTGGCCCCCTGGTTCATAAGAGTCCGAAGAGGCTGTTACAAGAAGTCAAGGACTGCTGATTTAGATTCAGAAGAGGATTCCACATAGCACAAGACATACCATGTGTCCTCTACTTAAGCATAACAATCATTTGTACACTTGAGCAACTTCTAGTTGAGCAGTGTGCAGGGCCTGCTGCACTATTCCAACTGGCTAAACCTATATATAACCAGGGCTCAGAGCTTCTCCAGCACCACTCCCAGTGCTCAGTATAAGGCAGTGTCAAACCATTACAGACAGACTTATAGACCAGGAATCCTTGATGCTCATGGACAGAAACCATGTCTCACACAGCACAGAAAATGTTTCATGGTCAAAAGAGCTACATAGAACCTAATGTATCTGTACTGCCCTAACTTTCTACAAGTCTGCAAAAGCAAAACCCAACACTCAAGAGAAAGGAAAAACAAAATTAATCAGAACTATCTGTTCAAAATTTTCACCCAGGATAGGTTATTAAATCAAAAGGGAAGAAAAAACATTACATCTCTTCCCCTGCTAGTTGGAGAAGAGTGTAAGCAAGTTCCCTCCCAAGGTTAAAGCAGTCTCTTTTTCTTCTAAGCTGCTGGGAAAACAGGTGACTCAACACAGAGGCTCTCAACAGCAGCTTCTCTATGACAATTGGGGGTTTACTCCATCTAAGAAAATTTCCCCACTACTCCTAAACCCTGTTATTCATAACTTAATTTGCAAACTTTACTAGACAAAAAGTAGCAGAAAATCATTTGTCCTGTTTCATACAGTGACTTCCCTGGTTGCAGTGACACAAGCAATTAGGTTAATACACCAGTGTCCCCAAAGAGGACAGGATCAACTTTGCTAAATGGAACGAAGTTTTTTCCTCCTCCTATAGAAGCAAGGTTCAGAGAATAAGAAAAGGGAATCACCATGCTATTATATTCACTATTTAATAAGAACATCAACCACAAGTTCTTGAACTTAGATTATATACCTTTCTACCAAGATGTTCATATAATTCAAATCTATTACTGTAGAATCCAGGTCACTGGAGAGGCAAAGATTTCGGTAAAAAGTGATAAAATGGGACTTTAATATGAACAGTCCAAGTCCAGCTAATTCAAAAGCATCTGACTCCAACACCTAGTCAGCAGGGAAACAGCAGCTGCTTCCAATTGTTACAATGATTTTAAATTAACAGGTATCAGTGTATAATGAAGAAGCTGTGTATGGGTAAATTTCCCACAAACAGCTGTATGTTCAGAACTGGGAGGGCTCAGTTGGGAAAAAGTTCTTACTTTGAAAGTGTGAGGATGGATCTGAGTTCAGATCCCCCAGTGCCCACATAGGCTGGACACGGTAGGGCATATATCTGTACCTAAGGTGCTGGGGAGAAATTGGGGAAAGTATTCCAAAAGACTGGCAAGCCAGTCTTCTAATCAGTGAGCTCTAAGATCAATGAGACCTAATTCCAAAAATAAAACTGACACATTAAACCAATAATTAAACACATTCAACCAATGTTGATTTCTAGCTTACACAGATATACCACCACCCCAACACACACGCACACACGCACAGTGGGAGGGGAGCACAAACAAGAGCGATAGTTCCTTTGGGGTAATGTTTTCTCCTCTTCACCTGTCTGTCACCCCCAAGGGCCAGTCTCTCTACTGTCCCACAGAGCAGGCACCAAACATTCTGTGTTCTTTAGGCCTATTAACCAAAGTCATACAAGGCAACCCAAAAAACCCTTTTTTGATCCTATCACATAAGAAGATGAAAGGTTCATGCAATCCAGTACCAACAACTACTTGTAAGGTTCACGTAACCTAAGGCCAGTTCACAGAGACCACTATTTCAAAAGGCTAAAATCTTTTAAGGTGGAGGTTTCTCTCTGATTCCCACAGAAGAGACAGGACAAAAAGTTTCTAACTGCAGGTGGAGCTTTAGACCGTGATATTGTCAGCAGCTTTTGAAGGATCTCAATGAACGCAATCAGTTTTGGGAAAGGCAGAGTGGAAGCCTCTCCCTAGGTCCAACCAAACAGGGACCATCTAGCACCTTGCCACTGTGGTTAAGAATACTTTTACTTTCCTGGAAGACCTGGGATTCTACTCCCAGCCACCCAAATAGGAGTTTCCCAGTTGTCTGTAAGTAACTCTAGTTCCTGAGCATCTGATGCCCTCTTCTGGCCTCTGCAAGCACAAACCAGTGGTACATCAGCAGAGGCAGGTGGATCTCGGTCAACTCCAGGTCATCCAGTGCCCCACAATCAGATTATGTTAAGGGGGGGGGGGGGGGCCCTGCAGGGAACGTGTGTGCGTGCGTGCGTGTTTGAAACATATATTTGCATATTACCACAATAATGACCACATCTTTAAAGACTCAAAGCCCAGGCCCTGACTGATTTATACAAGTTTTTAAAAAATCACCCTTCAGAAAATGTACTGTGTTAAAAGTTTGGGGTTTTGTTTGCCTGGGATTGGGGGGATGGGGGGGCCAGGGTTTACAAGTCTCATTATGGGTTCCCACCTGCCCTATGTAAACCAAACCAACATCAGACTTACTGGGTGGGACCCACCATTCTCTGCACCTAGTTAGTGCAGAAAACACAAACATTATGAGCATAACAGCCCATGCTATAGTTCCAGCTCATGGAAGTGGGGGCATGTTTTCAAGACCATCTTCAGATATGCAGCAAAGTTTGAGGATAAAGGCTGCAAAACTGTGGGACTGGAAAGACTGCTCGGTGGTTAACGTGCTCACTGCTCTCCAGCACTCACATGGGAGCTCACAACTGTCAGTAACTCCAGCTCCAGAGGATAGAAAACCCTTCTCCTGGTGCGCCGCACACTCACAACCATTAGTTATTGCATTATCAATAAAAATGACCTTGTCAAGGCAAGAGAGGCGTACACTGGCCAATTTTAGAAGATAGTAAGTATACAAACCATCTACTTATTAACATTTACCCATAGGGCTCTTCAGTGTATATAGAGTATCCACTGTGCTTATGCGAGAAAAAAATAGTTAGGCAACTGAAACCTTTAAGAGTTCAGGCTTGCCGGCAGTGGTGACACACCCCTTTAATCCCAGCACTCGGGAGGCAGAGGAAGGTGGATTTCTGAGTTCGAGGCCAGTCTAGTCTACAGAGTGAGTTCCAGGACAGCCAGGGCTATACAGAGAAACCCTGTCTCCAAAAAAAACAAAAGAAACACACCAAAGTTGAGGCTCAGTGGGTTAAATGTGCTTGCTACCAAGCCTAGTGGCCTGAATTAAATTCCAGGAGCCCATATAGTGGAAAGAATCAACATCCTAATTTGACCTTTGACCTCCCCACATGCACAATGGCAGTCACATACCCAAATACAAAATAAATCAAAGGAAAAAGCAAATTTAGGAACTTAAGAGATAGCAGATCTGAGACCTGGATTCAGTTCCCAGTACCCACATAGTGGATCACAACAATCTGTACCTCCATTTTCAGGGTATCCAACACCCTCTTTTCTGGCCTCTTAGGACACCAGGCCTGGGGTGCACAGACATTCATTCATGCTGGCAAAACACTCAAACACATGAAAAAAATAAAAATATTAAAAGACAATCTTAAGCACTTGGCAGAAGTTTTGTAAAAACAATTAATTACCAAAAAAAAAAAAAAAAAAAGAATGAGGTGACCAAAACACTGTAATGTTTCCAAACCAACAAAATACTCATACAGACACACATTAAGAAACGACCACAGGGCGACCAACCCCTTTCCTTAGCCTTGTTTCCACAACTTTAATGTGAGGGAAATGGGTAAGTCAGAGACAACAGTTATAGTCATGAATAAGTAGGGATAAAATTTAACTTTTAATGTATTTACAAAGTGCACATTCAACTCGATAGCAAGTATCTGGCAGACTGTCTTGGGGAGGGGGAAGTTCTACATTGCTAATCGTGTATGCCCAATGAGATTATACAGAATGCTAGGAAAAGGACATTACATGAGCAAAACAATACACACAAATAGCTAGGACATCCGGTTTCCAAAAGAGGGCTTCAAAAGCAATCCTTAGGTCTTGCAATCCAATGTGCGTTGACACCTTTACATTTTTTCTTTTTAAAAAAAAAAGGATGGAGAGATGGCTCGGCGGTTAAGAGCACTGACTACTCTTCTAGAGGTCCTAAGTTCAATTCCCAGCCACCACATGGTGGCTCACAACCATCTGTAATGGGATCCAATGTCCTCTCCTGGTGTGTCTGAAGATAGCTATAATTGTACTCATACATAAAAATAAATAAATCTTTAAAAAAAAAAAAAAGACTGCAGCTTCAACTAATTCAGAAACCTCCGTAAGTCTTGTAGGAACACCAACCCCAACTAATACAAAGATGCTCTGGTTGGGACAAATATGGGAAGGAAAGAAAACCCAATGAGTAATTACCAACATAAAAGGACACAAACTAGGACTAAGGATGTCTCGGTACCATGCTTGCCTAGAATAAAAGAATCAATTCTACACCTTTTTTTTAATGTGCCTTCATAACAAGCAGGATCAAATACAGAATCCAAAAATTACCCTGAACAAATCCTAAACAAACTATTTCCTCGGGTAAAAGGAGCTACACATAAAAAGAAACTGATGTTCCCTTATTGTATAATGTTGAGGTTCCTTCAGTAAAAACAAGTATCTAGCTACCAATATTTTCTTTTATGAGTAAAAAATTTATGTTAATAACACTAACCAATTTCATGTCACAGCTAAGTCATTTCCAGATATTGACTGACCCAAGAGCTAAATGTCTGGTAAAAGAGCCTTCATTGATGGTATTTCAAGGAACTGAACCCTGGAACTTGCACATGCTACTCTAGACCACTGAGATCCACCTCCTGCCCAGTAAAAGTACTTTTCTTTGGACCTAATGAACTATGCTGTCTTTTATTGGATGAAGAAACCGGCTTCCAAAGTAGAGAGAACTCGGGTACCCTCAAACACTATCAGATTTTTTAAAATGTATATAAATACCTGGGCATGGTGGCACATACCTGCCAACTCCAAGCACTGCGAAGCAGGAGGATTACTAGCTTGAGGTCAGCCTAGGAACACTGTAGAGCCCCAAATGAAGACAACGGGCTTAACCATGGCAGGGGAGGAAATGTTGATGTTATGTTTTATTAGACCTTTTTCCAGCCCAGTGGTCTGATCATATGGAAGGGGAGGGCCTAATTAGGTTTTAGAGGGCTAGGAAATACAAAAATATTACCGGCGTTCTTCCTCCAACAAGAAGGGGGAAACCACTACTGACCCACTAGTAAATCTTCTGAGGCCAGATGATGGTTCTGCATATCCTTTGATACATTCTAGGATATCCCTCAAGCATATCCCAAATAAGCAAGGCTTTAAATTTCCTAAGGAAGAACAGCCGTGGGTATTTTCCACCTTGCTTTCCACTGGCACACGCTCACATCTGACTTTAAGAGGCTTCACAAAAGAGTTATAGCCTCCAACTTCCTTGACTTTAATTAAACTTGGCTTCCACTTCTGAAAACTCCTCAAGTTTTTATTTTGTTTTGTAGCCTCGCTAATGCTCTTGAATGAGAGATGCTGTGAAAAGGAAAAGCAAATTCTTTGCAGCTGCATGTGAGCATTCTACCAAGGGGAGCCCGGGAAGAAGCTCTCCCAGGTTAGAAATTTCCAACTGGGAGATTTACAAAACAGCAGGGGAGACTGGAAGGAGCTGAGGGAGACATGTGCATGTCAAAGAGCTGCAAAAAGCTCCCTTTTTTGTGTTCAAGTCCCAGGGGCCTTTGGAAGCTTGTCATGCTTCAGCGACTGCTGCCCCCTCCTCCTTCACCCCTTTTCTAAAGCTACCACCCTCTCCACACAGGCTTTCAGACACAAGAACACATTCTGCAGCAGTCCTTCTTAGTCTTCCTTTATGTGACCCCATCTCCCCAGGCCTCCCCAACAGTCTTTCTGCTACAACTGGATAATGGAAAGCAGCTTAACAAGGAGGTAGCAACCATTTTCCTCTGACTAAATGAAGTCCTGGAGTTAAGCTGCGCTCCTAAGAAGGAAATGACAATCACTGTGGCAAATGAACTTTTTATTTTCTATTAGCAGAAGCTGCCACAGTCAACAGCTGAAAGTTCAGAGATGAGCCTCAGTTGTTTTGAAAGCTATCAGAAAAAAAAAAATCTAGTTCTCTTCTTTTATAGAAAGCTAATTTAGGTCAAGATATGTTGTCTGAGAGTGTTTAAGTGCTGGTTTTTTTCCAGAGGGAAAAAGTAGCCACCACTAATTTCTAGTAAAAAGGCTCCTTAGAAATAAATGTCCCATGAGCATCCACTAACTTATCCATCTATTCTTTGAGGTAGGGAGGATACTGTACTTTATACATTGCCTATTCCCTCTACTAAACATCCCCTCTGGGAAGGTAGGTTAAAACTTAGAGGTTCTAAGCCATCAACACTCTGAAAGGCTACCAATGTATCTCAGGGAACCAACTTAACTCTCTCCCACAGAATTCAGTGAATTTCAGTTTATTCTTGCACCCAAGGAACACACCCACGCCCTCAAGAATGTAAATAAAATGCACAAGTCATAGGATCATTATACACACATAGCCTGGAAATAAATATCCATCCACTCAATCCCACGTTCAGGTAAGCGGTGAATAAAAGAGCTTGTGGACTGGCTTCACCACTGGAATGTAAGATCCTCACTAATCCAACCAGGAAGAAACCTCCGCAGGACATCGGATGTGAAGATCCTTCAGGAGGTATTGGCTACAATCAGCAGAGTTCCAAGTTCATCTACAATGTACCATAGTCTAAAACAAATGTTCCTCCAAGGAGTACCACGCTTTTCTACGAGTGAGCACCTACTGGTATCTTCACATTCAGGTTCCTTTCAGGTGGGACTAAAGGCCCAGACCTCTTGTTTCCCCACAAAGGGACCTCAAACTATTTCACACGGGGAAAAGTGAAGGTATAGGTTAAGCTGCCCTCTTGTTAGCAAAAAAGTAACCTTCAGGAAACAAGAGTATCTTCTGCAAAATATTGTTTATATGCAGAGTACTGAATTTATCATTTCTGACTATAGCCAAGGAGGATTCATATATAAGGTTTGCCACCCAACAAGTTGTAAAACCAATCAGAGCATCTGTAAGAAAACAGCTGCTGAAGAAGGTGGAGGTCAGTTAAATGCTTTAGAGCACCTCTGTCAGGGATGTATGCACCACTTCAAAACATAAGACAAAGATAACAGGGCTGGAGAGATGGCTTAGCAGTTAAAATTGTTCTTCCAGGGGTCCTGAGTTCAATTCTCAGCAACCACATGGTGGCTCACAATCACCTATAACAGATCTGATGCCCTCTTCTGAGGTGTCTGAAGACAGATACAGTGTACTTAGATATAATAATAAATAAGTCTTTAAAAAAAACGACAAAACAAGAAAAAGATAACAAACTTCATGGACACTCAGATACTAAGTTGGCAGGGACTAGGGTTGTCATTTATAGTAGTACACATTTTCTAGGAAGCAAGCCACCAGGGAGAGCTGTGCTCATAAGAAAACACTGCCCTTGTGGTTGGGTGGGTGGGGAAGCACCCTCATAGAGACAGGGAGAGGAAGGATGGAATAAGGGGTTCCAAAGGGGAGACCTGGAAAGGGGGAAACATTTGAAATGTAAAGAAAATATCCAATAAAAAAAAAAAAAAAGACACTGTCCACTTACCAGAAACACACACACACTCATGCACACACACATGCATGCACTCGCAGTTTGCTTACCTCACCAGAAGATTTAACTCAAAGATGTACAACAACTTTTCAAGCCATCACAAGAAAATGTCTTGTCTCAAAATGACTCAAAAAAGCAGTAGGGGCTTTTGATAAGAATCCTGAACCCCAAAAATATAATCGAAACACCCAAAGCAAGAGAAACAGGTCGAGCAAGGGAAGTGCAACCAAGTACTGCACAGGGGGCTAGCAATGACCATGAAACTGCTGGTCCTTCCCCTGAGGGAGATGTGGCTCTCTTTTTATTACTGTTGTTCAGAGTGAGCACATGAGAGAGGGTGTTAGAAAAGTATGTGTATTTATTTGTTCTCTGTTGGAAGTTGTCCATGATTGAGAGAGACCATCCTAAGGAATACTTTTAAGGCCAAGCAAGGACAGGGTCCCCAAACCCTGCTTAATCAGCCCAACATGTGGAATTCATCAGTGCCAACTGACCTTTCCTTTAGAGTCCCTCAAGTTTGTGGCATCCTTCTTGAATATGGGAGAGCACTATTGTGGCCTTCCCAACTGGGAATAAAATATGGAAATACAATTTACTCATCCTAGTTGGCTTAAGAGGCTTGAAAAACTATATTCTTATAGTTGGAGCAGAGTAGCCAGGCCCTCCAACATTTACAAAGACTCAAGAACTGAATGGGTTAAAGATTGGTCTGGCGTGTATGAAGTCTTATGGTCAATCCAGCACCACAGGGCTGGAGGATCTCAAACCCAAAGCAAGGCTGCATAGGAAGTCTCAGCCATCAAGAGGCAGAGGGACAGGAAGATGAGGAGAAACATTTGATTCTACACTATCATGTGAAAGAAATACCAATGAATACTGGTCCCTAAGGCCTCCTTGCCAAACAAAAACTGGGCACGCACCCATAATTCTATCAGGACCAGGATTAAGAGAAAGTGTCCTGACAAAGTGCGTCTGCTGTCAAGTGGTCCTAACTTCTGGATTGCTGAAAAGAAAGCAATTCCAAAAGCTGTCTCACTTCACAAATTCAATCTCGCAAGGCCAAATCTAGAATACTATTTTTAAGTTTCAGCTGACAATCCTACTTGGAGCTGTGAGGTGATTAAGACTTAAAAAGTCAATTGCAAAATTCTAGATAAATGCCGTTTATGTCTGGGACAAAAATTGAGCACTCTAACGGCATCAAAAGAGGTTAAGATCAGAACCCAGTTAAAAGACAAGAGCTAGACTGGGACCCACACACACTACAGGGACAACCAACTGTCCCAGGTTCCTCAGTCTAGGCCCCTTAAAGGGCAGATGATGTGCCAACTATTTTAAAGCTCCAGCACACTAATTCCGTAAACAATAATGGCTACAGCCTGCGCACTGCGCACTGGAATGGACTCCTCAACTTGGCCTCATCACTTATGCAGCTGATGAAACAAACACTGACAGCTTTTTTGCATTTGTAAAGGCCCCACAGCAGCTGTGGTGATCCCACCATAGAGCAATGAATTAAGCCTGAAACCCAGCTGGGTCTGAACAGAAGCCTTTTTTGCACAATACAGCAAGACTATCATTGTTAACCTAGGCATTATTGGGAAATATTCTGCATTACATTATAGGGCAGTTCTAACTCAATTCTAAAATTAGCTCTAATAAGCAATTTTAATTTTAGTGGGAGGGATGTAGTACTGTTTTCCAGATGATACAACTATGTGTATAGGTACACCACACAAAAGCAGCACAGCAGAACATATTTCCAGTTAATGCAAAGCTTAAAATACTAACTTCAACACACAAACACCCAGGGACACACATAACCTCTAAGTTGAAGTGGGCACCCAATAAATAGGTAAGCTAAGTTAATGGCCTTCCAACAGAACTCAATATAAGTCATTACAGACAAAGGGGAGTGTGTGAAGTTAGTTAGCATCATTAGTAAAAAAAAAAAAATGACAATGAACTTAATACCATATAACTTTCCAAACACTGACCCATTAATGTTTGGCTTCCTACCAACAGGAATCCTGAGCAGAAGTGTGGCCACCCTTAGCGCTGTGTACACTAGGTACCCTCCAACCTTCACAGCATGCTAACCAATCTCACAGGGTCACCCTACCTGTCATCTGAAACTTCCCACTCCACTTTGTCGCCTCTGCTTTGGTTCCTGAGTGCTTAAAAACAAACAAAAGTCACATGTTTCTAATAAGCAACTATATCATCTAAACAACTTCACATCACATTAAGAATAAATCTAACAAATCAGAAATATTTTAAAAAAAGAGCAAGATAGCTGGGTCTTCCATTGGACCAGAGGACCTGGGTCCAATTCCCTGCACCCACATAGAAGCTCAATACTATCATTCACTTCAGTCCCAAGGAATGCCATGCCATCTTCTGGCCTCTACAGGCACCAGGCACACAAACATGCAGGCAAAACACCCACATACATAAGATAAAATTTTAAATTATGTTCCAGCAGGGCAATGGTAACACATGCCTTTAATCCCAGCACTTGGGAGGCAAAGATAGGTGAATTTCTGAGTTCAAGGTCAGGCTGGTCTACAGAGTGAGTTCCAGGACAGCCAGCTATACAGAGAAACCTTGTCTCGAAAAACAAAACTACTACAACAACAACAACAACAAAAAAAAAAAAAGGTAAATAGATTTAGTGATATAGTGATAATGAGAAATTTTGCACTTTTTTTTCCTAAGCATTTACTGCATTTTCTAACAAATGCTATATCAATTTTGCCACATAAAACCTTGTACACAACAGGAAAATGGTGTACATAAACCCAAAACAGGTATACATTAAACCCAAATGTATCCTCCTAGTCTGGTTTCTGGTGCTGTGACAAAACACTGACCAAAACCAACCAAAGAGGAAAGGGTTGTTTTAGTTTACAGGTTATTGGCCATCTGCTGGGAGAAGGTGATTGCAGAAATCATGAAGGAATGCTCTCAGGCTCATGGTCCCAGAGCCACCTGCCCAGAGATGGCTGCTCACAATGAGCTGAGCCTTACATAATGATCATCCAAAAACAGAAAAGGAAAAAAAATAAAGCCAGGTGAATCATGAATCCTAGTTTGTGTGAAACTGATCAAAAACAAACAAACAAACACTAATCAGCACAGTTGAATAAACATGTGGTATACCACACTTGAATGTGATCAAGCCTTGAGGAATACTGAACAGTGTGAGATTCATCTGTATTACATGAAAAAAAGTCCACAAAAGCCACATACTTTATTAATCCATTTATGTCAAGTATGGGGGTGGGGGCGCCTCCTCAGAGTTGAAAAAGAGGGTTGATTAGTGGGTGTCAGAGGCTGGAACTCAAGTGAAGTTGGTGGAGGGACGCGAGCACTGGTGTGGAGTCCCTTGTGGAGTGCTGAAATGTTCTAAAACTGACCACACTGGCAGTTGTATAACTATGAATATACTAAGAAACCACAGAATCGTTTTAAAAGACATTACATCCACATCCAAAATTATATAGGAAAACACTGAGGTGCCTCATCTTGGTTTAAAATACCACAGACAAGGGGGCAGGACCAAGACTGCACAGAACTGTGTGCAAGACAATTAAAGCCTAAGAATGACAATCTGTAAAAGACATAGCAAGCAAAGGTCAGCCTGGTACTCAAAGTGCTGGCCTGGGGCTCTCAGATGAAAGAATGGTTACCTTGCATGCAAGAAAGCCCTGGGTTCCATCCCCAACATTTGTCACACAAGTTTGTAATCCGATCACCTCCGTATCAAGAGGAAGAATCAGAAATCCATCCTTATCGCTTCTCAGCCTTTTGGCTAAGATCAAGTGCAGAAATCGAGCCTTGGGCTGGAGAGATGGCTCAGCGGTTAAGAGCACTGACTGCTCTTCTGAAGGTCCTGAGTTCAAATCCCAGGAATCACAGGTTGGCTCACAACCATCTGTAATGAGACCTGATGCCCTCTTCTGGTGTGTCTGAAGACAGCTACAGTGTACCGACATACAATAATAAATAAATCTTAAAAAAAAAAAAAAGAGAAACTGAGTTGGAGGTGAGGGTGTTATTCAGTGATAAGGGTTCCAGTGATAAAGGTTCTTGCCCAGCAAAAGGTGGGCCCTGGATTTCACTCTCAGTACCAAAAGAAAATTTAAACATAAAGCAGTTACTGACACCCAGGCTCAGCCGCATACCTACATTCCCAAGTTTACTGGGAAGACTGAGATGGGATAAGCTAGATAAATGAGTTTTCTCGCCTAAAATTTGCTTTTGGTCAATTTGTTATTTGTTTTTAGATCAACAGAAAAGCAAACAAGGACCCAACCCCAACAAAACCTGCAATTTTACTGAGGCCAAAGAAATGGCCTTCTAGGTAAAAACAAAAAACAAAAAGTAAAACAAACAAACAAACAAAAAAAAAACTTTCAACTGAAATCAAGGGACCTGAGTTTGATTCCCAGAATCCACATAGAAGGACAAAATGGACTCCCCTGACCTAAATTAACAAAACTATTTCAAGCAGCAACTTCAGTCTATTACTCTAAAGTTGTAATCTGTGCTAAAGATAAAGAACAGGGGAGTAAGTCTGTCACAGAGACATTCAGGGCCAACTCTAACTAGTCCCTAGATTAATCCAAAAAAACCACCCTGAATTTTTAATTAGGATACAAAAATGAACTGTTTAAAAAAAAGTAAATTCCTAACTTATCAGCATTATAAATCTTTTAGCATTCAACACATAGAGGATTCTTTGCTGTTGTGACAGCAGGCAAGAAGGCACCCAGACACTTGTTCCTTGAAAAGCACTTACTTCCCAAAGCCCTCTTATAGAATGTCTGTCCAGAAAAGCAAGCTGTTTGCTTCACCAAGGTGACATCTTCTGTTCTTTACAGGAATGACCTCCACGTACAAAGGGGGAAAAGGACAACTACTTACAAGAGGTAAGGCTAAGGTGCTTATTTGTATTAAACAACTGTAAGCAAAACACTAGCTATAAGAGGTTTGCAAATCAAAGATAATGGCCTCCCCTGGTAAATAGACTGTTCTTTATAATCACTCTTACTTATATTCCCAGGAAGCTCTGCCTACTGCTCCAATAAATTCTGCTAAGAAACACATGACAAGTTCAGCAAGTCTCCTGGAAGAAAGGGGAAAGAGGCTAAATGAGTGGAGAACATGCTTCATCCCAGTCTGGTCAGCTTGGGGATGGCCAGACATCACTTAATTAGAGCAAGCAGTAGAATAAGAAAGGGAAATTTAAAAAAAAAGGCCAAGCTTTAGAGTAGATACTTAGTCAAGTCAGATCCATCTTCCCAAACTTCTTGATCCCCTCCAGTTTACCAAAGCCAAAAGGAAACCCATTTTATTAGTTATGATTTATCTCATGTACAATCAAATGTGTGGCATTACACTCTATCTCATCTAGACAATAATCCCATATAGCATCATCAAGCTCATTAAGTAAGAACTGTGCACAACGGAACTCACAAAAGTCCATGATGTAGTAATATTTTTAATGTTGCATTGCTTGGGGGAGCAGAGGGTAAAGAGAATGTTTTCCCTGATTTCTTCAACCATGGGACTTGGCCTAAAGCTAAGCTGTGCCCACAGCCCAGACTCAGAAAATCTCAAGCCAAACACATCTTTTATTTAATGGAGGTTTTCTTTTCACTCTTGTCAGCCACCTTTCAGATTTCAACCTAGTTTAAAACCACAGTGGTTTGGAATCCTAACAGTAGTTTTGAAGATTATAATACAGAGTTGAGTATTGAAAACATTTTTAAAAGACACAAAACACTGATTCGTTACTAACATCAACCAAGGTAAAAAGGACTTCAGAAGTTCATTATTAAATCCAGATCCAGCCTGGCCCCTGCATTGTAGGGGAGGGGGGTGATAAACTGCTTCAGCATTTAAATGGAAATCTGATCTCTGCCCTCAGGAGATAATCACTAAGGATTACTTTCATGAATCTTTAAAATTCTTGAAGATTAAAAATGCTGTCAGGGTGTCAATACCAATACTACTTAGCAAAGTTTGTAGGTCAAAATTCAAAGCTAGCCAAGTGCAGTGGCTCATGCTTGTAAACCAGGCTCTAGGGGGGCTGAGTTTGGAGGGCAACCTGATCTACACAGTGAGTTTCAAACCAGCTTGAGCTGATAAAGACTATCTCAAAAAATTATAAATGGGGCCAGGTGTGGTGGTACATTGTCTTTGCTTCCAGCACCATATATAGCCAGAGGCAGGTGGATGGATGCAAGTTTCAAGCCAGCCTAGTCTACATAGTAAGTTCTAGGACAGCTGGAGTCAAATACAGTCTCTTTCTCAACTAAAGAAAAAAATGGAATGCTGCTCAGTGCCAAACTTTGTTCCTGGTCCACATTTTAATCTTGTGTCACATTTGCACGTCAACTGAACTTCAGTCAGGTTAAAAGTGTTCCTGGGATGTACATCCTTTAGGGAAAATGTGTGACATGTAGGAAATACATAAAAAACAAAACTACCATTCTGATATAAAATATATCAAAAAAAAAAAAGAGTCAAATATCTGAGTATTTGGCACATACCTACATTCCCAGCACTCAAGACAAACCTTGAACTACACAGTAACACTGTACATCTCAAAAAAAAAAAAAAGAAAGAAAGAAAGAAAAAAGAAAAAAAAAGAAAAAGAAGGGGGTCTGTTAGTCTGTTACTGAGTAACAGTCGGGTAAAGAAAGCCAAATAAACACCAGCAACCTTAACAACCTGAGTTCAATGCCCAGGTGGAAAAGTGCACAAACTGACCTCCACAACTGCAGGCATACAAACACCCACACAAACACATGCAGACCCACACACAAAAAGTGGGACTCAGCCAGATGTAGCAGCAGACACCTTCAATGCAAAAGCTTCATAAGCAAAAGCAGTCGGTGGTATTGAAAGCCATTAATTAATCCCAGCACTCAGGAAAATAGCAAATCTCTTTAGTTCAAGGCCAACAGACTTCAGAGTTCTAGGACTGACAGAGCTACCCAGAAACCCCAATCTCAAAAAAAAAAAAGTTAAATTTAAGAAAACTGATTAAAAACTCCAGGTGATCAGCTGAAAAGAGAACAGAACCTAATGTTCAACAAACCAGGAATAATGAGAACCGCGGTAGGAAGTAAGAAGGTCTGTCTGTTTCTGCACCGACACCCCTGCAACCACAACTGCACAGCAGTTAATTCTGTTCTCACAATCCTTGCAATATCAAGGAACAGAATCCACAGAGCATCTGGCATTAAGAGTAGTAGCCTCGAAGTGTGATGGCGGCATTCACCTTTAATCCCAGCACTTGGGAGGCAGGAGTTCAAGGCTTGCCTGGACTACAGATCAAGTTCCAGGACAGCCAGGAGACTCATCTGATGAGGAATCATGCAGCATCTGTAAAGGGCCAAGCTGTGTGATGTCACAGCTCCAGCGACAGCCAGGCAACATAACCAAAACCCTTCAAGGCAGATAAAAAGCATGTGCTACTAATTTAAATAGAAACCCAGACCATGACTCCTTATTAAATGCTTTCCATTCACATTGGTTCTTTCATCCTCCAACATCAAGACTGAAAATAGAACAAACAGAGCTTTACTGCTTTGGGCAGTATGAGAATAAGAAAGGGAGGAACTTGGATAAAACCAACAGGAATTAGATTCCATCTAAAAAGGAAAAGTTCATCCAATAGGACTCAGGACTCACACACAGACATACACACAAAGAAAACAAAAAGGAATGCTCTTTCTTAGCTACTTATCTCAACCTCAGAAACCATGGAACAGCAAGAAAAATTCACAGAATTTTCCCATTACTTAAAGAAAAAGTACACCTTGGTGGAAAAAGCAAGTGCTAAAATAGCCACATTAATTTCCATCCTCTTCTTCAAACAACAAGAACATGCTGTAACAACAGTTGAAGATGACCCAGAAACACAATCTTTTGTAGAGTTGCGCCCTCCAGACCTGTGGGACTTAGATTCCCTGTCCTGTGTGGACACTCACACATACTCCCCTTGTAACCCATCATTCTTCTCTAATGCTGAAGAGGCTCTTCCTCCTACTGGAAAGCAGAGAACTCAGCAGTAAACAATCTGACCAAGGTCACCATTGTCTAAACATAGCCAAGATCGTCAGCTTTAATCTGACTCCAAAGCCAGTGCTCTCCTGCTCTCTTCCTACATCCTTGCTCCCAAGTAAACTATAAATTCTCTTAGGAGAGCAAACGATAAGACACTAAAAGCTAGCAGTTGTATTTAACTGAGCAAGCTATGAAGCCTCAACCCTAAGGGACCATTGCTATGGTACAAAATCCACCTTACAAACAGAACTGAAATCACATGTACAAATAACATGATTCCAGTCATTTTATTACTTAAGTATCTCCAACGTATTCACCAAGAACCTCATAAATGCTCACAATGTACAATTATACAAGCTCTTTCCTTCCCTTCAGTACGAAAGCCCTTGTCTAATAACACATTGTGTTCTTTAGAGTAATTTTGTTTTACAAAGTGTTTTCACATTTCTTAGTCATAAATGCCCTGAGAGAGGACAAAAACTCAGAAACTTAAATAAAACTCAACTGACATCTTTACTACTTACAAATGCCCGTATTGCTTTTTAAAAGCCAAACAAATCCAATGGCCTAACATGCACCCTGCATAGAACCCTAAATTGGCAGAGCCCCTCCCAGAAAACGATATCGTACAATTCAGTCAGTAATTCTACAACACTGAGGACTGCGCACAAAGCAGGCTACACGAAACATTTATTATAACAATACTAAACCTGTGGAAAATCCATCAAGGGGGGCAGCAGGTCAAGTGAAGCCCATGTCAATGGTGTGTCTACAGCCATTCAAAATCATTGTATTTTGATAACTGATGTAAGAGAAAAATGCAAAAAGCACATAATGAGCCTATACATCTACAAGTGGAAGAATATCCGGTATGCAATTTTTATCTTTGAGTACTTGTCTGATTGGAATGATTTCATATGAAACAGAAAAGCCATTTTCACAAGGTGAAAATGCTACAGGCTTATATTATAATTAGCTATGGGGATTACATATGAATTTTTATTTTTCCATAAAAGTGAATCAATTACTTCAGCTACCTTGGATGATTAAGAATGCACCTGGAAGGAGACAAAGTGTCACAAGGACTTGTCCAAAAGCAACAACAGAAGAAGCCTTCCACTCTCAAGTACTGTCTAGAGTGTGGGGTCTGAGACGTTCTAGTAATAAAGGACAGGTTCCCAGCTTTAAAAGAATGGGTCTGAAATTCTAATTAGTGAACTCCTTTTCCACTTTTTCCACATCTATTCCTTCTCAGAGATACTGATACATTCCACCATTAAGCTTTAATTCAAGAATTCTGTGTGTCAAGTGGTATGTGCACATCTTTAATCTCAGCACTCAGGAGGCACAGACAGTCTGTATCTCTGTCTGTTCAAGACCAGCCTGGTATACAGAAAGTTCCAAAACTACACAAAATTCTGTCTCAAATGCCCCTCGGGGGATTAATTATTTGCATACTACCTATATGCTGGTCCAAAGCATCTACAAAACTCAGCCCCTAACAGGCCCACAAAGAGACATCTAGGAAGAGTGTTACACATCAGCAAGGAAATTCCTAAGAGCCAGAGTCTGTCTCTTGGAGCATGGCAGTCTAACCTTAAAGGCCATGGGGAACATAGTGGACTCCTCAGGAGATCCAGTTGCCTGAGCATGGATGAGAGTTTGCTAAATCCAGGAGAATGTAGGATGCACAGGGGCAAGGTAAGTAGACAGTATATAAAAAGAAAAGTTTTCATTCTGTTGGTTTACATTTGATGCAGGAGGCCTCAAGCAGCTAGCCACCAGAAGGATGGATCATGATCAGAGTTTCAAGTTCAAGGAACATGCATTCCTTTTAAACATGTTTGTGCTACTCTGATCTTAATTCTCAATCTATCCTTGCTGTTTGACCTGATACAATAGACATTCAATAAGCAAAGTGGGAATGGGGGTTGGGGGATTGTTACATCATCTCTTAGTCTTGCTTTAAGGCTGGAGAGATGGCTCAGAGTTTAAGAACTGACTGCTCAGCCGGGCGGTGGTGGCGCACGCCTTTAATCCCAGCACTTGGGAGGCAGAGGCAGGCAGATTTCTGAGTTCGAGGCCAGCCTGGTCTACAGAGTGAGTTCCAGGACAGCCAGGGCTACACAGAGAAACCCTGTCTCGAAAAACCAAAAAAAAAAAAGAACTGACTGCTCTCTTCCAGGTTCTGAGTTCAATTCCCAGCAACCACATGGTGGCTCACAAGAATATGTAACGGGATCCGATGCCCTCTTCTGGTGTGTACTCACATACAAAAAAATATATATATATTGTTCACTATGAACTTACTAGATTTATTCCTGAGTCAGCTAGGAAGGCTGCTGGCAGGTCTGAGATCTCCAAGTTGGTGATTTCCAACTGTGTAATAATACCTTGAGCATTTGTGCAGCAGTATGCAGTTTACAAAACGCTTTCACATCAAAAATCTCCCTGACTCTCCCAGCAACAGCTATGAAGTGCTCTCAACAATGTTCCAGATGAGCCATGTCCTGTTGCTTGCCCAGGGTCATACAACCAGGTGAAGAGCTGGAATTTGAACTCAGTTTATAGTCCCAAAGTTGCCCATTATCTAAGTGCCCTATATATTCAAAGTAGGCCTGTCCAAATTCAAGGCTATTCATGATTGAAGCCAACACACTGGTAGTAACAACTCCTACACAAAGAGCCAACACTCTGCTAACAGAATCATCATTCATTTAGCCTCTTTCTGCACACCTATGGAAGGTATAAATACAAGAAATACATAGTCAGTTCTAACCAATCCATTCTCATTTCTCCCTGGCATCAGTGCTGCCCCAAACAGGCACCACTTAACAGCTGGCAAGAGATGAGAACTAAGAAGATGTTAATAATCACTGAGGACAGTAAAGTTGCTATAACACACAGGACATAAGCATGTGACCAACAAGATGATTCACTGAGTAAAGGCACTTGTCTCCAAGGACCACTTGTCTCAAATACACACATGTACAGGTAAAGAGAGATTAACATAAAATTTAAAAAGACTTTTTTAGCTGAGTATGATAGTGGGTGCCTATAATTTCTGCTTTGGGAGCCAGAAGCCTGAGGATCAAAAATTCAAGGTCAGTAGTGGCACATGTCATTAATCCCAGCTCTGGGGAGGCAAAGATACGCGGATTTCTGAGTTCGAGGCCAGCCTGGTCTACAGAGTGAGTTCCAAGACAGCCAGGGCTACACAGAGAAACCCAGTCTCGGGGGGAAAAAAAAAAAGAAAAATAAAAAGAACTCAAGGTCATCTTTAACTACACAGTAAATTCCACTCCAGCTTGGCTACATGAGACAATATAGGAGAAAAAAATACAGAATAGTGGTGATAAACAGATAAATAAATACATACTTTCAGTCTCTAATATTTTTCTTTTATTGAGATGGTGTCTCTCACTCTATTAGCCCTTGATACCTTTGAAATTACAGCAATTCTCGTGTCTCAGCCTCCCAATGCTGGGATTTCAGTTAATCTTTCCATCTTATTATTATAAGTATAGTCTTATTTCTGGGTACAAATTTTCTTTCAGACTTGTGCCACATCTTTTGATGAAGAGAACTTGGGCATTTAGGGAATGACCTGGAGACTGGAGGTGTGACTTAGTCCACCATACCACCACCATCAAAGAGGAATGACTTGAAATGCCATGTTCATGAAGAATCCACACACAATATCAAAGCATCCAACCTATTTCTTTCTATCCAACATCTTTTTTTCCTAGCACTTTTATCACGTCTCCTCCAAAGTATTCAACTTAAAAGTTGAACCAACTGTTTTCACAGTCATTTCAAGGTTTACATAAGGGTTAATTGTAATTACATGAATAAGCCTAACTGGAATAACCAGATTTGGGAACAAACAACTGACACTTGGCAAGCCTTCTGGGTGGAAGCCAAAGGGGACAGAGGCACACCCCATAGCTGCCCACTGGGCAGAAGCTTCGGGTTAATAACCAGAGTGTTCTGCACCTATGGGTAGAAGGCTAGGCAAGTAGGTTAGTTAGGAAAAGTAACAATGTTTGTGGAGATTTGGGCCAGTAACATCAATAGGGTTTGAACACTGCAACTAAAATTTTAATTAAAATGGCCAGAGCTTAATTCCAAATACTACCATGACCAAGACAAAGTAACAAATTCAAAACATCCCAGATGGCCTTTACCAAGTGTTTATATACTTGACTTAATATAATTTCCCCTCATCCTCTTTCAAGACAGTTCTACTGTTAATGGAACAGACACCAGAAACTCTAAAAGACGTCTTCCTTTTGAAGTTTAAATAATCAAGACACTTACAGGGGACACTCCATCCCCGAGATAGACCCAGTATGGGAGGTTGGGGGAGCAGTTCAAAACTGTGAAGTGAAATATCTAGTAACCCTCTTAACTACAAAATGTTTCTAGCTGGTTATTTGAGCCAGTGGCTACAGATACAAATACTCAACTCCCAACAAAGTGAGAAGGCTCAGCTGGTAGATAATTCACATGACAGAACCGGCCCTCCAAGTTGTACCCTAACACCCTCATGTAGGAGGCAGCATCCACCTACCCACAAGCATGCACACACAAATAAGTAAAAATAAGTTTTGGTTGTGAGGAAATATCTGTAGAAATATCAGCCCTTTAAAAAGAAGTATTAAGGGCTGGAAAGATGGTTCAGAGGCTAAGAGCAGAGGCTGCTCTTCCAGGACCTGGGTTCAATTCCAAGCACTACATGGCAGGTAATAACTGCCTGTTGACTCGTTTCAGGATATCCAACAGCTTCACACAGACATGCAGGCAAAACATCAATGCACATGAAATACAATAAATAAGAGTAATAAATCAACCCAGAAAATAAGAACCCAACTGAACATAACATATCATCCATTTGAAATTTAACACATCATGAACCTGACTTTGCTTCAGTATTGTCTGAACTGGGATTGTTTCCACACAGCTTTCCTAGCACGTGTAAGACCCTAAGCTCTACAAAAAGCAAAGCATTTCTGCCCTAGACTCCTTGGGAAAGGAAAGGATTTTCCAAGACTAGAAACAAAGAGAAAGCAGTGAGAATGTGGGAAAAGGAAAAACAAGGCAAGTAACAACTTCAATTCTCCCTTCAGAGCTGTAAAAATACCACAATGTTTATTTAACAAAGGAAAAGCAAGTAAACTAATTTTTTGAGACATTCTCAATGCCTACCCTGGGTGGCCTAGAACTTCCTGTATAGATCAAGATAGTCTCAAACTAAGAGATATATATGCCTACCTGTTTCCCCAGTGTGTGTGTGGGGGGGGGGGGCTTGGAGAGGGGAGTTAAAGGTGTATACCAACCATGCCAGATAACATCAATCATTTCTTTGAACAGTTTTTGTGCTAGTGATCAAACCCCCTGGGGCTTTGTCCATGCCAAAAAAGCACTCCAGCACTAAGCTATATATTTGCAACTACATAAATTGTAGAACTGTTTCTAAACCATATGAAGTTAACTCACTTTCTGGGGTCATGGGGTAGTCTTGTATGTTTTTGAGAGGTTCTCATATTTCCAGCTGCTGGCCTCATACTTGCTATGTAGCAGAGAATGACTTTGAACTCCTGATCTTACTGCTTAAACCTCAGGCACAGTTCATCTGGAGATAGGGACTGAAAACAGGAGTTCATGCTTGCTAGACAAATGTTTGAGGCATTTTTTTTTATGTAGCCCAGATTGGATATGTAATTAAAGATGACCTTGAACGGTCTCCACTTTACAAGCCTGGAAATAGAGGCACTTGAAAAACTCGATCCCTAAACTGATTAGGTAAGGGCTAGTGATTCAACTCTGTCCACAGGGAAAGGTAGTCTTTCAAACAAGTCTTAAGTTCTGAATTCAACCCCAAGTAAAGATGAAAAAACAGAGTAGCATTGTCCTGTGACTTCCACATGTGGGAATGTCATAGCATGTATTATTTTTAACATTATTATAACCCAGTGATACAAATTCTGCTAAAGTCACCATTTGTTTTTGAAGTATCTGCTCCTATCTGGTATCAAGCTAAGACCAAATGGCCTGGTTATCATCCCCTACTTCCCCTAAGAATAACCACTACAGGAATGATGGCAGAAAATACACACTGGGGGAAACATGCAACTGTTTTATTGTCCAAGTGAATTGGGGCTCTGAATGGCAACCTTTTCCAGTTATTTGAGGTATTGTAGTGGGAGTCATGCCCAACACAATTAAGACAGGATTATTTTTCAATTTATGAGGTTCTCAAGGATGTCATTTAATAAGAAATATACTACTCATTTCTCTCAAAGCCTTCCATCTACAATCACACTCAAACTCTTTGCTAAGGCAATAAACTAAATGGAAGGCCTGTAAAGCTTTTTGAGCCTTCCACCAGCTCCAGGAATAATGCTACCTTCCGTATAAATCAGCACACTGTTTTATATCTTCCACCCACATACTCTCAGTGACTTAGTAAACTGACAAAAGCAGTTGTGACTTTTCCCACTTTAGCGAATAGTGAAGATTCACACCATGAACCGTTTATTCTATTAAGAACTAAGTCCAGTGGATTTCTAAGTCCTGTGCTCTTTGGAGTACAGTCCTTCCTCTCTCCGGAGTGCCCACGATAGAGTAGGCGAGCAGATGACTGACTGGGCACAGCCAAGACGATGAAGAGCTGAAAACAATAGCTGGTGCGAAGCAGCATCCCCTTCAAAGTTATCATGCTCTCCTGCAAAGGCACCCAACACCACAAAGTAACAAAATCCTCAAACTCCATCCATACACAAGGTAAAGAAAGCTCTTCCTAAGTGCAGTCTTCTTTGCTTTCAGTAACATGGGGTGAGCGGGAACTACAGTGATATGTCCCACCATCAAAAGACCTGGAACTGAGGAATGAAACTATCCCTGCGTTAAGGAGCCTCGCCCCTGCTCTCCAGCCCCCTAAGTAGTTTGAGAAGGTTCAAGAGCACTCGGTGAGGGATAAAAGGCACCCCAGCGCTCACCTGCTGGGACCTGGAACACCTCAAAGCGGAAGGTCGAGGTCGGGCACATCCTTCACAGCCCCTTTACTCCTCCCACGCCCCGCAGCTCCCGGAGCTCCCACTCAGGCCGCGCCTGGAATCTCCCGCCCGACTTCTGACATCACGGAGGAGGGGAAGGTTCCACTGGGCTGTCCCTTTGTGACGTCACAATGACAACAGACAGCGGCGGCTCGTGAAGGGGAGGACCGAGGACCCAAAGCCACTGGGGGCAAGGAGCGGAGAGAGGACGTGACGGCCCGGGTGGGGGGTGCAAAGGCGCAAGGCAAAAGAAGGCCGCGGGGAGGGGAGGCGGCGCGCTGACGTCTCGCCGGCTTAACCTGTTGCTCTCGAGACTGCGCCGGAGCCCGCGGGCAGGGCGGCGTGGAGACCTCAGAGCCGCCAAGCTCGGCCTCGCGCGCGGCGGGGGGCGCCCGAGGCGTCCTTCCCTTCCTCACGCCCCACCACCACCCCCACGCCTCACTCACTATGCCTGTCCCGCCCCGAGTCAGCACGCCGCGCCACCCGCGAGCCCCACCCACCCGCCCGGCCAGAGCACCACCCAGAGTCTGCCCCCTACAGGCCGCCCGCGCGCCCGCCCGCAGCCCGAGCCCCGGCCCGGAGCGCTACAGGCCCCGCGCACCCTCCCGGCCCGCTGCGGCCGGAGCACCGCGTGAGCACACTCGGCTCCGGCAGCAGCAACTCACGCTCTGCCTCGCACCGCCTCTGCCGGCCACATCGGCTTGCGGCCGGATGTCCAGACTCGACAGGATACGCTGGCCTCCAGCAAAAAACAAAAAAAGCCTAGCCACGGTGTTCTCCAACTTATCGGGGCCCGGGATATGGGGGGGAGGGGGGCGGGGGGGAGGGTTCGTGTCCCAAGTTCTACCCCATCTCCTTTGTGGCTACGTCAGAAACAGACATGCTCTGGGAAGGAGTCCACGCTTCAAGGCAAGCTGTGTGTGTCCATGCAGTTTCTACACATCGAGTTTAAACTAGTCCTTTGCGCTTTACCCAGCCCTCTGCAATGCGGATGTATTTTAATTCTTAAATTCCTTATGGAGTAGCTTTGTAAGTTGAGCTTCATTATTTAACCTTGCATTTCTTTCACAGTTAAGTTTACGTGTGTAGATTAGGATCAGTTCTCCGGAAGAGGTATTTAGGTTTTCCATTAAATATATATATCTATATCTATATATACAATATTTTACAAAACCACTGCCCCGAAGGTCATCTCCCATTATACACTCCACACTAACCAAAAAGGAAAACTATTAAGACCAAATCATCGACCCTAGTTAAATAAAACTTTCTTTAAGGTCGCATTGTTCTTTATGTATCTTCAAGGGCCTTTTTTTTTTTTTTAAATCTGGGGGAAAAAAATGTGTTCTTTGCTCTAAAGCATATGCAGCTAACCACCGGATCACCCGAGTGCATATTTGGTTAATCCCCTGGTTCCCCTCTATACTCCCTCCCCCCAAACTTAAAAAAAAAAAGCCACTACACAAAACAAAAACACTCCCTAAGCCAAGCAAAACGCTGCTATACTACGCACAAAACAAATATAACCATTACAACCCCATTTCAGAAACCCAGTTTTCAAGGAGAAATTATTCATACTAAAAGATGCATTCACTCAAACACACATATACTTTTACATGAGCTATGTTTTTCCCCCTCAAACTAGAAACCATGAATTCTTTAGAACCAAAACCAGCCTCTTTATAAAAGTCAATACCAATAAATGCATTCCCTGTAACATGATTCCCAACTGGGTTATGTTGCAAACTAGATAAGCCAGAACGGCCACATATATTAAATGATGGGCCAGTGCAAGATTGCCATAATCGTGCTCTGGATTGCAACTTAAAGAGCTTCCAACACACATACCTTACTCGATTTTCCAAATAACTAATAACAGGCTCATTTGTATGCAAAGTGCAATATGGGGCCAAATCCGCCCGAGAATGCAGTTAGATCACTGCAGCTCCCCACCCCAACACACAGAACCCCAACCTCCACCACAACCCCTTGCCTTTCATCTAAACTACATTAACGTGTGTCATTCGAGGTCAATTTATATACTTGAGGTATCTCTACACCAGTCTGTTTCCTCAACGAAACTAGGCAGACACGACTTTGCCTGAAAAGCCCCTTCGGAAAAGAAAGAGCCTTATCGGACGCTATGTTTAAAACCTTTCAGCTGCAGAATTATCTATAAACTTGACATTCACAACCATCGCTTGAAACTGCAAGCCAAAGGATGTGTTGTTATGAGCACTTACGTATTTCTTCTGAATGATATTCCTCTTCGGTCTTTCCTTGCTCATTCTGAGATCCAAGTGCTGATTGCAAAAGGGGACAATTGCTTCATGAATTTAAAGCCGTCAGAAATTTGCAAAAAAAATATCCTGGTGGTTTTTATTGTTGGTGGTGGTGGTTGATCTTGTAATCCGACTTTTCTTCCTCTTCCCCCAAAGCCAGATTCGCCTTGAAATAAATCCGAAATTGAGAAGGATAAAAGAAAAAAAAATAAAAAAAAGAGCCAGAGACGAACGAAGCAAACAAGAAAAATTCACTTTAGTAAAACACTCATAATGGAAAATTTCCCCCGAAACATACAACAGACACACAAAAAAAAAAAGAAAAAAAAACCGACGCCCTTCACTCCCCCCCTTTTTCTTCCAAAAACTACATCAGCGAAACGTGAAGGTCCTTAGTATCTGATCTGTAGTTACATCTTGAAAAAGAAAAAGGAAAGATGGATTTAAAATGTTGGAAGTCACGTTTGTGCTGCAGCAGCAGTGCGAGCAGAAGAGTCAACTCCAGCGGCGGCGGCGGCGGCAGCACCACAGCGGAGGGCTCGCCGAGTCTCTTTTTTCCAAGCCCCCTAGCCAATGAGAGAGAGGCTAGCCAGCCCAACTTTAAATGGACTCTGCTTTTATACAAGTTAGGGCTCCTCGGCTAATTCGCCACCTCTCTCCAGACGAAAACTCCCACAGCTGAGCCCCCGCACGCCGGCCGACCCTCTGCCCACAAGCCCTGGCCCGGCGCGGAGAACTCCCGCAGCCCCGTCGACGAGACCACCGAGAGGCCTCGGCCGATCCTTAGCCGGCCGCCCGTCAGACGCCTCTCCCATGCCGAGCCCAGTCGTGGAATTGAGAGAGGCTCCCTAGCTCAATGCATGGCACGCTCGGTCGCTCCACCTCAGCCCCTTTCCCCCCCCTCCACCCCCCGCAGCCCGCTCACCCAACAGTCGCCGCATGCAAGCCTTCGCCACTGCCCTCACGTCTACCTGCAGCCGGGCAGCTGGGTACCAGTGCCCCAGGACGCCCGGCCCGGGGGAGAGCCGCCTATTCCCGGGGCACCTTAGAATAGTCCCCTTGATCTTCTGGAAGTTGTAGTCCCTTGACTACAAAATGGCTATGGCCACGGAAGCGAAGAACTACAATTCCCAGCGTGCCCCACGCCTCCTGTCACTCAACTCCCGGCCCTGAGCTTTTCCCCCTCCCCCTTCCCGGGCCCTGCCAACAAACGCTTGGACGTGTCCCGCGTGCGACACCGCTAGAGGCTGGCTCGGGATTGGCCCGCGGAGCGTGTGGTCCGGGAGCGAGGAACTCCCCACGCCGGCCCGCCCCCAGTCCCCTCCCCGCGGGCCGCCGGCCCGGCCCCGCGCGCCCCGCCCCCACTCAGGGCGCGAACCGCCTGTGGAATCGAGGAATCGGCGCGCGAGAGCGCGCCGCGGGCCCGCGAGGGAAAGCCGCCAGGCTTCCCCGGGGAAGGCCTCGGAGCGTGGCGGCGCGGGGGGCGGTGTCAGCGAGGGGTTGGAGCGGGTCCTAAGCAAAACTGGGCCACGCACCAAGAGGAATCCTCGGTGCGAACTCGCTGCTCGGCGGCGCCTCTGCTGCTTCTGCCGCTGCAGGCGGTGTCACCTCAGGACAGCGCCCGTGTGCCGGGCGAGCGCCGCGCGGCCGGGGTGGTCCGAGGTCACGGCTTAACGCCGGCCCGCGGCCGCACGCGACCCCACGCGCGAGGCGGAGGGGAGAGAGGGCAGTCTCCGGGCTAGGCGCGCGGCCTCGTGGTCGCCCGTCCGCGTGCCTCCCGGCCGACGCGACACTAGGCCGTCGCCGGTGGCTCAGAGGTGAAGCCCGGCCGTGTCTGAAGACGGTTAAAGAGGGTCTGTACCCTCCGGGCTAGGGCTGTCCGCGACCGAGACGCAAACGCTGGGGTGAAAAAGACGAGCGGGATGTGGAGACCGAGCCTACACAGGCCGACCGTAAGGAAGCGTCTCGAACACCGAGTGCCCGAAAGACCAACGGTCTGTGCCCCACCGCCTTACCTGCCCCAGCCCCTGACCAGGCTCGCCAGTCGCTCAGATCGATGGATCGCAGGCCCTGCTGTCGCTCTCTGGGGCATTCACACTCGCAGGAACTTTAGCAAGTCTCACAGCCTCTGCGCTAATTTCCTGGTTCTAACCTCTGGTCTTCAAGGTCCCGTTTTTGGTTTTTTGTTTTTTGGTTTGTTTTTTTTTTTTCAAATCTGACTGGCTAGCCTCAGGAAAACGAAAAGGCTGGAGCCTCTCCCGTCCACCTGCATACGCATTTTATTCTTTCTCTTTAGTCGCACGAGGGCAGCTAGTCGTGGTGTCTAGAAGGTTCTAAAAAGGCAAAACACCTATGGATTCAAAGGGGCACAATGGCCACTAAAGACAAGTAAGCAATAGCTTTCCTAAGCGTCTCAGTTCCCACATCTACAAGTTGATTCTGGCCAAAGCTTATGGAGACGATTGTAAAGTAACAAAACCCTAGTTTAGAACCAGGCAGGTTATTGGACTCTCATGCGTTGACATAAGGCACCCTTATTTAAAAAAAAAAAAAAAATATATATATATATATATATATATCATTTGCCTCATTTTTTTAGTTTCTAAAACTCATTTTACAATCAGAAAAATTAATTGCCTCTGTGTCCTAAATATTGTCTCCATTTGGTTAGAATGATCAAATACATTTATTTTACAGTTCAGTTTTGACCACCCAAGTGACTTTATGGTCGTCTTGCCACAAGGTGCTTTCCAAACCCATTCTGATCATTATGACCTGTACCAGAGAGGTGTCTGCTTCTCCACATCGTTATTAAACAGCTTTGCGTACATTTAATGTCGTATCTGTCAGACCCCAGTCAACTATTAAAGAACAGAGGAGAGTTTCTTGTGGGTTCTCTAGGCAAGTTGGGGTTCTCAGTCCTGAGTGAAGTCTCCTGCCTGACTACCAACTCCCAAGTCACAGGCATGTGTGAAAAACCATTCTGTTAGTTGAGACCTAAGGGGGTTGTAGAAGAGGAATTTGCTCATTTCCATAAGGCTTAGATAATGCTGGTGTTGTTTTCCTTGAAAAGGAAAATGGATTGTCCTTTGTGGTTGAAAGTCTTCCCTGCTGTGGGAGTAACTCCTGAAGACTCCCATCCCCCACTACCCAGGCCAGGCCAAAGATTACCTTTGCTTCCCCCCCCCCTTTTTTTTAAAAGCGGTCTAATTTGCTTTTTCTTGTGATATTTAACTCCTAAGAGAACTAAGTAAATTCCTCTGACCACGTGCTAGCACTGGCCTGTCTGAGGATACGGAATCCTCTCTAAAGTAGCACACAACTGGACCTGGTAAATGGGGCCCGGAATCCTGGTTCTCTAGAGGTAGTGGCTACAAGGCAATCTGGAGTTCAAGAGCAAAAAGATCAGCCTAGAGTACGTGGGACTCTCCTAAGAAAGAAGGTGACTTCCAGGGTCGGTGGTAGTAGTAGGTATCTTCCTTCCTTCCTTCCTTCCTTCCTTTACTAACTAGGCAATCTGGAAGTTACAATGGCTGGTCTTGAACTCAGAAATTAGCATGGCTATGCCTCCTGAGTGATGGAATTAAAAGTGTGTGCCACCAAGCCCAGACATCATTTTTTTGTATTCTCTTAAGAGCATAGGCAACTTGATAGAATTGAAAAGGTGTCACTTTTTAAGATCTCACACAAACTCTAATGGGCAACATTTAGACTATTGACAGACAATTAAGCAGCTATTATCATCTCCCACGCCACTTTTGCCACAGAGCTATTTTTACTTTTGTATTAACCAAATCCATTTTCATATCATACAGTGCTCAGTTAAGCCTGGCTGCTTAACCTACTCATTACTGAATGTCCCTTGATATTTCAGCTACTTCTTTAAAAAACCCAATCTTTTTAAAGTTTTTTAAAATGTCTTTAACTGTGTGTGTGTGTGTGTGTGTGTGTGTCCTCATGAGTGTAGGTGTCCACAGAGACCAGAGGCATAGGATTCCCTGGAACTGGAGTTATTAAAGATTATGAACCAGGCCAGTGAGATGGCTCAGTGATTAGGAGCACTGCTCTTCCGGAGGTCATGAGTTCAAATTCCAGAAACTACCTGGTAGCTTACAACCATTGGTAGTAAGAAATAAAAAAACATAAAAAAAAAATTAAAAAAAAAAAACCTATGGGCCAGAGTGAGCGGGGTCGGAGCAAGAGGGAGAAGGGAAGGGAAGGGAAGGGGGAGAAAAAAAGGTTACGAACCACCTGTCATGGATTCTAGGAAATGAAGTCTGGTGTCTGGTGTTTTGAAGATCATTCTTAACTGGCCAGTCCTCTCCCCACTTCCACACCCACTCCTCCTCTTTGAGAATGAGTCTCTGTGTAACACAGACTGTATCAATTTCTTAATTTTCTTTTGAACCACATTTTAATTATGTGTGGATGTGAATGAATTGGAGAGCAATCTTCAAAAGTCAATTCTTTCCCTCCAACAAGGGAGTCCTGTGCAGGAAATTGCACTCAGATCCGTTTGGTAACAAGCACTTTAATCTCCTGAACCACCTCAAAGGCCCCCTGATAAAGCTTTGGAGCTGAACATCTTAGTTTTATATGTCTTGATTGTGTTACTTCTGTATCTTAGCCTTGATTATATCAAAAAGTTCAAGGACCTATGATCTCTTATTTAGACAAATCATTGAATCAACATGGACCATGTGTTTCTTTCTGTATAGCTAGCCTAGAAATGTGTAGAACTCACAAAGATCCTCCTGCCTCTGCCTCCGAATTGCTTCGATAGAAGGCAGCATAGCACACCTGACTCATTTGACCAATCTGGAAGTCAGGTGTTTCATCTATAAAATGAAAGGGTTTAATTCAGTTATCACCAGAGACATCTCTGGATCTCACCTGATCTAATTCTAATTTGACCTTTGTGTAGTTCGCTGGCCACAATCAGGCTTAAATGCAAACTGCTGTGTACGAATTGTTAGGGCAAGCTTCTTACCAGTTGCCCAGCCCAGCATACCAATTAAGATCTTCCGCTTTTTTTTTCTTCTTTTTGGAAGTAAGCGCTCAATGTGTAGCCCATTCCAATGGCTGGCCTGGAATTTGCCATGTAGACAATGCTGGCTTTGAATTCAGAGTTCTACCTGCCTTTGTGCTGGGACTAAAGGCCTAACTTTTCATTTAAATATTTTTGTTTTGGGCTGTTTTTGTTTGTTTGGTTTGCAGAGGTGGGGTTATGTTGTTTTATTCTGTTGGGTTTTTGAGACAGTTTCTTTGTGTAGTCCTGCCTGTGCTGGAACTTACTTTGCAGACCAGGCTGGCCTTGAACTCACAGAAATCTGCTTGCCTCTGCCCCCTGAGTACTGGAAATAGAGCAGGATAACCACCACTGCCACCTAAATATGATTTTTTTTTTTAAGGTCATACATCCTGTTCCACAAGATTTGTGATCAACAGCCTATGTTCTCCAGACTGTGATCTAAAAAACATTATTCCATAAAATATTACTAGGTATAACTGGGGAAAAAAGTGGTTTTAGAGTGTGCAGTAGTAATGAACACCTTTGTTTTGAACACTCGGGAAGAAGATGCAGGCGGATCTCTGTGAGTTCAAAGTGATCCAGGTCTTTTTTTTTTTTTTTTTTTTTGGTTTTTTCGAGACAGGGTTTCTCTGTGTAGCCCTGGCTGTCCTGGAACTCACTTTGTAGACCAGGCTGGCCTCGAACTCAGAAATCCGCCTGCCTCTGCCTCCCAAGTGCTGGGATTAAAGGCGTGCGCCACCACTGCCTGGCTTGATCCAGGTCTTCTACATAGTTCCTGGACATCCAAAAAGAGAAAAAAAATAGATTCTTAGATTTTACCAAAAAAAAAAAAAAACTAGGGCCGGAGGAGACGGCCCAGTGGGCAAGTGCACTTACTGTGAAAACTCTCGGACCTAAGCTGGGTTTTCCAAGTCCATCCCACATAAAAAGTCAGGAATTGCCGGGCAGGGGTGGCGCACGCCTTTAATCCCAGCACTTGGGAGGCAGAGGCAGGTGGATTTCTGAGTTCCAGGCCAGCCTGGTCTACAGAGTGAGTTCCAGGACAGCCACGGCTACACAGAGAAACCCTGTCTCGAAAAAAAAGGGGGGGGGGGGGAACCCAACAATAATAATATAAGCTGATTAAGGATTTTTAAACTCACTAAGAGAAAGACTGAGGGTGTGGTAGGGTATGGCCAAGTATTCAAGAAGTGGTTGCAAGGGGATCAGAAGTTCAAGGTTACCCTGGCCTATGTATATCAAGTTCCAGGGTACGTGAGACCCTGTCTCACAGGAGAAAAAGTCCCAAAGAAACCTTTCCCTTAAGAAGGAGTTGGTTTCCCCAGAACAGTCTCAGAACTATGGTTTAGTTAAAGAATGTATGCTGACTGACCAGTAGTTCTTAACCTGGTTCACTGGGTACCTTATGCAGTTTCTCATTTTATGTAGGTCTATCTTCTTCACATGTGGAGGAAGAGAATGAGGAGGAGGAGGGATATAAAAAAAGTCATCTTTGACTGACATCAGATTTATAAATAGCTATGAGCCAGTATACTCAGAAGGTGGGAGCTTCTGTTGAAAAAGGGTAGAGCAGCTATTTCAAGCTGACTGAGATTTGCAAGAGTATTTTAAAACACAACAGGAGGTAAACCCAGAAGTAAACAGCCGTCTTAAAGATGGAGTCAGTGATGTCAAGGCAATGAGGCAGTTCTTTTTTGTCAGCCCTTGAATTTATAGTCTTATTTGTCAAGCCTCAGTAATATGTCACAGCACAAAGCAGGTACAATCCAATAACGTTTTAAAATCTGTTTTCTGTAAACCTCACTGGTAGAAGTCACTGAAAGCCCCTATCTTTGGACTTAAGATTTTTAAACTATCAGGGCCAGCAAGTGTCCCAGTGGGTAAAGGCATGAAGTCTGGTATCCTGATTTCAATCTGTTGACCCCCTCATGGTGGAAGGAGAGAACAGATCTCTGCTAATGGTCCTTTGACCACATGCAAGGAGTAATAAATAAAACTAATTTTTAAAAAAATTGAAACTATCATTGCTATTCTAACTAGATTGTATCCGATGTTGTTGAAAAGAGTTGGTCCTCATTCAGGAACTCCGGAGAGGCAGGCAAGAGGGAAAATCTGCAATTTCTCGAATTCATGTTACCTTGCATAATAACACAGCCCTCTGTGCTAGGCATGGAACTTCTTAGCCACCAGGTAATTCTCAGGGAATCATGATGAGGTAGCTAAGGCATACACATCACAGTTCTCAGTAACCAGGAAAAGAGGGCAAAGAAGCCGTATCAGAGGGTTCACCTTCAGCTGCAAGTCAAAAATGCAGATGAAAATGGTTACTGGCAAAGGGAGAAGGTAGCCACCTAAGCAGAAAAGGAGCATTACCACATTTCTCTCTCTCACCTCAGTACTTCACTCTCCCAACAGCCAGAGACGATAACCCCAAAGAAATTCCTCTCCCATCCAGGAGATGGACTGAACCCAAATTAGTTATCCAGAGGGAGGGAAAGCAGGGTGTAATGATACAGGCCTGCCTGTCCATAGTCCTATCACTGGGAAGGTAGAGGCAGGAAGATGAAGACTTCAAGGTCATCCTGGGCTACATAGTGAGTTGAAGTCAGCCTGGGCTACACAATGTTTCCTAAAAGGGTGGGGGTGGGGGGAGGAAAGAAAAGTATTCTGGCTAGATATAAAATTCACCAGCAATCACTGTCTATCACAGAAGTCATTATTTCTTTATCAGAAACTTTTCCGCAATCAGACTTTTGGGAGTCGGGGCACACCAGATTAAGGCTGTTCGTTTGGGACTATAAGGCTGCTCTTTTGTTTGCTTGCTTGTTTTTAGATTGTATTTATTTTTATTTTATGGAGTGAATGTTTGCTGGAATGTACGTCATTGTAATCACCTGTCCATTGTATCTCCTGGTACTCTTAGACAATGGAAGAGGGTGTTGGATCTTCTGGTACTGGGGTTAGAGACTATTGTGAAGCCCCATGTGGATGCTGTGAACCAAATGCCCAGTCTTCAGGAAGATCAGTCAGCTTCTTAACTACTGAATCTTCTCGATCCAGATGCAGCCCTTCAGCTATAATGTTGACTGATTCTATGAGTCTATACACTGCTCAATGAGAGCAAACACTGTCTCTTGCCGAAACTGTGACATCTCCAAAGTTTACATTCCATCTTCCAAAAGCATCTCCCTTTCTTCTTCTGTATTCGGATGGCCACTGTATAATGGAGAAGACACCAACCTTGGTGGTTACACTGTGTCTAAACTCCATAGATTATTAATTTCCAACTTCGTGTGTTTGCATTGTCAACCATTCCTTTAATAAAAAGAAGTTGGATATTTACTATGGATGTAAAACCACAGTGGACCCTGTGGCATAGAAAGCACCAGGAGTTTATCAAGGCCTTGGCAAAAGCAATGTTCAGTAACAAAGAGTGGCCTCTGGGTGTGGCTGGGGTCCCTGGCTTGCCCAGCACACCAAGGTCTCCTGTTGAGAATGGGGGTGGAGGAGAATGTGGAAGTAGGGAAACTATTTGAATGTAGAAAGGAAACTCCAGGCTCTCAACAAAGGGTTGGCCAGTAGACACATCTGTCTCAACTGGTTGCAAAAGATGGCCCTATGACTTGTAGTGGTATGACACATTTTTAATCTTAGCATTTTGGAGGCAAAGGAAAGGAGATAGGTCTCTGTGATTTCCAGACCATCCACAATTATATAATGAAGTCTTGTCTCAGAAGAAAGAATAGAGCTCCTAGCTAGGTGTAATGTTACATGGCCTTTAATCCCTCCTGAGGTAGAGGCAGGATGACCTCTGTTCCTTTGAGACCAGCCTGGTCTACATAGGGAGTTCCAGGACAGCCAGAGCTACAAAGTTAGACCCTGTCTCAAAAACAAACAAACAAAAACCCAAGCAAGTGAGGTTAATAACAATAATAGTGGTCTGGCACTCCTAAAAAAAAAATTGTTTTTTAATTTGGAAAAGCTGGTTGGTGGCAGCATGTGCATTTAATTCTAGCACTCCGGAGGAAGAGGCGAGCATATCTGAATTCAAGTACAGCCTGCTCTACAGAACGAGTTCCAGGACAGCCAGGGCTGTTAAACAGAGAAACTCTGTCTCAAATAAACGAACAAACAAACAAAACTTGGACTAAGAATGTAGCTTAGTGGCATGGTGCTTATATGCTAATCATCAGGCTCTGGGCCCAATCCAAAGCACTGAAAAGAAAATTCATGTGTTTTAAGATTAAGTTATCAGGGCTAGAAAGACGATGGCTCAGTAGTTAAGAGTACATCTTGCTCTTCCAGGTGGAGTGGCACCTGCCTTGAGAGGCAGAAGCAGACAGATCTCTGTGATTTTGAAGCCAATCTTCGCCTTCATAATGGGTACCAAGCCAGGCAGGGCCACGTGGAGAAACCCTGCCCCCATTCCCACAGAAGAGACTATTGGAACCGATAGCACTTGTTAAATAAATGAATGGGAGAGGCCAGCTCAACTGGATGGCACATGCTTATAATCCCATCACTCTGCCTTTGGAGGCGGGAGGATCAGGAATCTGGGTCATCCTCCACTGCAGAGTGCAAGACAAATCTGTACCACATAAGGCCATGTCTCCAAAATACAAAACAGCCAGGAAGGTGGCTCAGCTCTGGCCGCACAAGCCTGACAACTCAACTTCAACTGTAGGTTTAATCCCTAAAACCCACTGAAAGGTGGTAAGAGAGAACCAACTGCACTGAATACACACACACACACACACAGTGTTGCAAATACCCATATGCACCATATATATATATATATATATACCACCCACCAGAATCTGAGTTTGGGTTTGGTGTTTTTTGTTTTTTGTTTTTGTTTTTTAAATGCAGCATGAGAGGTCACTGGAGCAATGGTTCAGCAGTTAAGAGCACTGGATGCTCTTCCAGAGGATATAAATTTAGTTCCCAGTACCCATATTATAGCATACAGTCATTTATAACTCCACTTCCAGAGAATCTGACACGCTCTTCCTTCCAACACCCACAGGCATCAGGCACACAATACACATACATCCAGACAAAATACACACAAAGTAAATCTTTTCCCAAAAAGTGCTTAAATTTTTTAATAAAAATGAATGAATGAATGAACACATGGCATTGTGCCAATTGCCATTTTGTTCACAAGTACTTCTCTGCACCTGGGGTGATCTTTCAAATAAGTACGACCACCAGGGACTTGCTATTATTGAGGAAGTGAAACTGACAAATGGCTCTTAAAAGCTCTCCATTTTGCTTTCTAGCTAAAGCCTCTCTCTCTCTCTCTCTCTCTCTCTCTCTCTCTCTCTCTCTCTCTCTCTCTCTCCTCCACACAGTGAGTATTAGCATTAAAGATTTGTACAACCATGCCCAGCACACAGACAAATCTCTTCTGAAATGCCCAAAGAAGATAGGAGATGGAACCAAGGTCCCTGTGCATGTATGAATATCATTTCTAATCTAAGACATTTTGAAATAGTACATAAAGATCTTATATCCATCCGATAAATGATGCTTGTCTTCTGCCTCTGTGAGTGTGCTCCCCTTACCTCATGTATGAATCTGTGTGTGTATGTGTCTGTTACAAGGCAAGCTCTCTGGCACTGAAATACAGCTATAGCCAACAGACTACATTTTTAGATCCTTAAGAATTCGTGCATTGTCAGATGGAGGTGGCACATGACTTTAATCCCAGCATTTGGGAGGCAAAGGCAGGCAGATCTCTATGAGTTTGGGGCCAGCCTGGTTTACAAAGAGAATTCCAGGACAGCCAAGACGACATAGAGAAATTCTGTCTTGAAGAAAACAAAACAGAAAAAGAAGAAAAGAATTCATACATCTATGTCTTTAGTAGTTTTGATTTGATTTTTGAGGCAGGTTTATTATACAGTTTGAGGGAACTCACAGAGATGCTACTGTCTCTGCCTTCAGAGTGCTGGGACCACAGGTATGTGCCATCATGTCTGACCACACATACTGAAGTCTTAATTCTCAGTATCTCAGAATATGATTGCACTTGGAGAGGTGGAGTTATTTATTTATTTATTTGCTTGTTTATTTAATCATTTATTTTAGCTGTAGGTGTATGCGTGGATACTCACATGTAACACACTGAGAATGTAGAAGTCAAAGGACGACATGCAAAAGTCAGGTCTCTCCTCTTAACATGTTGGGTAAGATGGTGGAACTCAGATTGTCAGTCTTAGTGGCAAGTGCCTTTACTAATTCAGCCAATTCAACAATCCAGAGTTGGGGTTTTTAATGAGGCAATTCATAAAATGGAAGCCATTAGCCCATTGTGGTGGTGCACGACGTTAATCTCAGAAGGGAGGCAAAAGTAGGTTTGGGTTCAAGGCTACCCTGATGTTTATAGTAAGTTCCAGGATAGCAAGAACTATGTAGAAAGACCTTGTCTCAAAAAAAAAAAAGGCAAATAATAACAACAATGACGGAGTCATTAGAGTAAAGCCTATTCCAATATGACTGTCTTAATGACCGGGAATGGGGGGCCTGGGGGCTCTTAGTCTCACTAATAAAAGAATTTGAGAATGGATGCAAATGGAAGCAAGAGGACAAGCTTTTTTCTTTTTGGTTTTCCTAGACAGGGTTTCGCTGTGTAGCCCTGGCTGTCCTGGAACTCACTCTGTAGACCAGGCCGGCCTCGAACTCAGAAATCTGCCTGCCTCTGCCTCCCAAGTGCTGGGATTAAAGGCATCTGCCATCACATCCGAAGCTAGAGGACAATCTTATTCGGGTTTCAAAGGACTCTGGGGCAGGCAAGCTGTCTGCAGTAAGCAAGCTGTTTACACCAAGCAATCTCAGCAGCTGCTGGGAGGAGGAGACCAGAGAAGAGAAAGAAGACCAAAGCCAGCCATCCTATTTGACTTAAGCCATCGTGGAAGTCAGCCATATGGTGGGAAGTGAGGGCACTTTAGAGAAAAACTAAGAAAGTCCAAAGTACCAAAAAACAAACAAAGGAAAACAAAGAACAGTTGTACCTTTCTGAAACAAGATTTACAGAGGTGACAGACACAAGAGATCTCATGGTGGCTTGTAGGGACTGCACCCGGGGCCTGAATGCTGGGATCTAAACATCTCTTTAGGGAAAAAGATTCCCTCTATCTCTTTAGCACGGTTCTACGTGAGCCTGCCTGTAGTCTTTGACCTAGGTCTTTGGCCAGCCCAAGCCCTACTGAGACGTTAGGTTTCCAGAGATTCATCGTCCTAGCCAGAGAACTAGTTCTTCCATGACAGGCCTTGCTGTGTGACTTTTAAGAAAAAGCACAGATAGCCTGGCAGTGGTGGCGCACACCTTTAATCCCAGCACTTGGGAGGCAGAGGCAGGCAGATTTCTGAGTTCGAGGCCAGCCTGGTCTACAGAGTGAGTTCCAGGACAGCCAGAGCTACACAGAGAAACCCTGTCTCGAAAAGAACAAAACAAACAAAAACAAAAAAACAAAACAAAGAAAAAGCATAGATGTGCACAGAAGGAAGACCACACAAGGAAAAGGGAGAAAGCAGTGTCTGTTTGGCAAGAAGAAAGACTTCAGGACACAACTCTAAGGCTAAGGCTTCCAGCTCGGGTCGGTGGCACTCCATTGGTGGCAGGCCTTCAAAACTAAGGCGGCCACTTTGCAAATTTAGCTTTCATTTATAAAAATGAAACTGGAAAGTGGCCCAAAGGGTTTGGTCGTGAGTTGCTTTTCCAAAAATGGCCATGTGAATCTGTTCTTCATCTACTTCCCCTGTGACATGAGCTCTCGAGCTGAAGGAGGTAGTCTGTCATAGTGTAGCATCCTCTACAGACCACACTCCTGTGCTTGGCCTCTTAGCCATTACCGACTTGATTTAAAGCCATTCAACTTCCTTAGTACATGGTCAATGCTTCACACTAGGGTGGACTCCATTTCTGCAGCAGGGACAAGGATGTTCCCCTAAGGGACACCTTCTTCTCCCAGGTTTCCATCGTAGGTTTCCCAACCTCTTCCAATAATTAGCGCCATCTTGCAAGATAGGCTATAGTCCAGCCTGGCCTACATAGTAAGTTCTAGACAGGGCTACAGAGTGAGACACTGTCTCAAAAAAAAAAAAATCATGCCATCGAGTTGACCATTTCAGAAGAGGTGGTTATTGTTTTGCCTTGTTTTGTTTTAAATGTACTTTCTCCTTAAAGAAAGAGCCACTATCACCACCCCCAAATAGATAAGTTGTCTTTCCTTTCCTAAATAAAGTGTCTCTTTGGCGAAAACATTTTATCATTCTGTTCATTTGCTCTCCTCCATGCCCCCAAGTTCTGGTTGAGACACCACACCTGGCTTATGTGGTACTGGAGAGCAAAGCCAGACCACCAAGCATGTGCTTGGCAGGCAGGTGCCCTCCCCACTGAGAGCCACGCCCAGCCTCTATTTTATCTTATTTTGAGACAGCCTCCCTATGTAGCTCAGACTGGCCTTGAACTCCCAGAAGTTCTCCTGCCTTGGTCTCCTAAGTTCTAGGATTACAGATATGATCCCGCCACCACCAAACTAAAATGACTCTAGTATAAACTTTTTTGATGATCTCCTCATAATTAGTTTCTAATTACTCAATCTACCTTCTTAGACATTAACCTTCGAAATGACGATTATGACCTAATCCATTAAAACTATGGGTGATGGGCCACTAGAGGAGCCTGTGGTTAGTGTAGGTAAAATCTGAGTTTAATCTCCTGCATCAAAAAAGGGAAAAAAAAGTCGTAAAATGATCCATGATGCGGTTGCTACTCTCATAAGACTGTCCCTAGGCCTCCCAGGTGATGCTGTCACCCTCTGTCAGTGCCTTTTTAATTCCTTTTTTTTTTTTTTTTGGTTTGGTTTTTTTGAGACAGGGTTTCTCTGTGTAGCCCTGACTGTCCTGGAACTCACTCTGTAGATCAGGCTGGCCTCGAACTCAGAAATCCGCCTGCTTCTGCCTCCCGAGTGCTGGGATTAAAAGGATGCGCCACCACCGCCCAACAATTCCTTAAATTTTATTTTTGTACTTTGTTCTTGTTGTGTGTGTCGAAGTGTGTGTCCTGGTTAGTTCTTGTCAACTTGACACAAGCTAGAGTCCTTGGGAAAGAGGGATCCTCAATGGGGAAAATGTTCCTGCCACATTGGCACGAAGGCAAGTCTCTCGGGCATTTTCTCCATCAATGATTGGTGTGAGTGACATGTCTGTAAGCAGGCTGAGCAATCCAAGGAGGAGCATGTCACAAAGCAGCACTCCTCCATGGCCTCTGCCTCTCAGTTCTCACTCCAGGTTCCTGTCTTAGATACCTTGTTTTGTTTTTTTTATTTGTTTGTGTGATTGATTGATTGATTAAGACAGGGCCTCTGTGTGTAATAACCCTGGCTGCCCTGCACTGGCTTTGTAGACCAGGCTGGCCTGGAACTCACAAAGATCCACCTGCCTCTGCCTCCAGAGTGCTGGAATCAAGGGCGTGCACCACTAAGCTCAGCCCTGCCTTGAGGACTTCCTTCAGTGATGAAATGTGATCTGACAGTAATAAACTGAAATGAACCCTTTCCTCCCCAAGTTGCTTCTCCCCGGGGGTATTTATTGGGTTCTTAGTTGCACCAGCAACTAAGAACCCAATAAAAGGCCAAGTTTAGACATTTTTAGGATGAGGGAATTTGTAAACGTTCACTGGGCAGTGACCGCTCTTATCACGGGGTGTCGGTTTTTCTCCGAACACTCAGGAGAAGAAGACCGGATATAACTTCCAGACGGGACTAGCTCCTAATGTCGTCAGTCCCTAAGGGAATCTTTCTGCAACTCAACTACCATTCCCGGGCTGCCAGGAATTTTCTTCCAATTCTTCTTCACCCTTATCCGGAAGCGAGCATCCAACCTAGAGAGGCAAACTCCTAAAAAGCTGCAATTTTAAAGGCAGCTGCAGTGGAGAATCATGGGAGGGGCAGGACTTTCAGAATCCAAGGTTAATAGGCTGTGAATGCCACTTTCTTTGCACATTGTCTGTGCTTGGGCAGCTCCTTTAAACCACCATCATTCAGCTCAGAAGAGCAGAGGAAAGAGCGACAGGCACCAGCTGCAAGGGGGCGGGGCAAAACAAAGCCCGCTCGCCCACTCGCCCCCACCCCTCCCACGTTTGAAGGTTCCCCCACAGCATAAGGCCTGCCATTATAGCCAGGAAGTATCAGGCAGCCTACCCAATGTGATTTCAGAATTATTTCCAAGTCATTGGGGCCAATTACTCATCTTTGGGCCCCCATAGTAAAGTTTGGTCTCTGCAGAACGGATCTTTTCTCTGGTCGCAAGTATAATAATCCCAACAGGGTGCCTGCCAATCATGTGGTTGAAAGAAGAGAAATAATGACATTGTCATGATGAGTACATCTCATGTTGTTGATGGGATGATGATGATGATGATGATGATACAGTACTGGAAATGGAACCCAGGGCTTTGAATACGTTAGGCAAACACTTTACCATTGAGCTCCATCTCTCGTCTAAGCGTTTGCTTTCATTATAAAATAACTCAGGCTTTTTGGGGAGACTGGCCTTACTTGAAACACTAGTGTGAATTCTAGTGCTCTTTAATCTGTTTAATTTGGTCTAGGTGGGTATGCTGGCTTCTGCAGGCGAGCCCAGCACTTAGAAAACCGAGGCGGAAAGATCACCGACAGTTCAAAGCCAGCCTGGCTGCGTGGTGAGAGATAGGACTTTAAAAAGAAGTGTTGGCAGGATGGCCAAGAGCACGCATGTGCGGGGCTTTCAGATGACCTGTGCGGTTCTCAGCATCCCTGAGATGTGACTCCAGCTCTGGAGGATCCAGAGAGCCATTGCCTCTGACCTCTGTGGGGACCAGGTCCACACAGACACACACGCTCATACCCATAACTGAAGACGAAAATAGTCTCTCCACAGGATAGAGAGGCCAAAAGTTCACCAAGACGTGAAACAACGCTAGTGTGTATCCCTTTACTTTTGCTGCTCAGGGTCCATTTTCTTCCCCGTCTTCCACGGAACACCATTTGCTCAGGTTCCTAAAGCTGTTCAAATGTAAGAAAAATCACCCCTGCCCAACAGAAGGCTGCAGTCAACCTGAACCAGAAAGATGCGCACACAGGCCAGAACTCTCAACAGAAAGTTTGTCCTCTCCTGTGCCCCCAAAAAGAATTCACAGCAGTGAGGGCCAGGCATCTCCACACGGGCTCTTCCCAGTGACCAGCAAAGCCTAATAATCTCAGCCTTCCAAATAATTCTCTCTCTCAGTCTCTCTCTCTCTCTCTCTCTGTCTCGGTCTCTCTCTTGGTCTCTCTCTCTGTCTCTTGTCTCCATCTCTCTCTTTCTCTCTCTCTCTCAGTCTTTCTCTCTCAGTCTCTCTGTCTCTGTCTCTCTCTCTCTGTCTTCATCTCTCTCTCGGTCTCTCTCTCTGTTTCTGTCTTCATCTCTCTCTCTCTCGGTCTCTCTGTCTCTGTCTCTCTCTCTCAGTCCCTCTCTCTCTCTCTCTCTGTCTCTCTGTCTCTCTCTCTCTCTGTCTCGGTCTCTCTCTTCCTCTCCCTCTCTGTCTCTGTCTCCCTCTCTCTCTCTCTCTCTCTCGGTCTCTCTCTCTCTCAGTCTCTCTGTCTCTGTCTCTCTCTCTGTCTTGGTCTCTCTCTCTGTCTCTGTCTCCCTCTCTCTCTCTCTCTCTCGGTCTCTCTCTCTCTCAGTCTCTCTGTCTCTGTCTCTCTCTCTGTCTTGGTCTCTCTCTCTGTCTCTGTCTTCATCTCTCTCTCTCTCGGTCTCTGTCTCTCTCTCTGTCTCTGTCTCTTTCTCTGTCTCTGTCTCTTTCTCTGTCTCTCTCTCTCTGTCTCTCTCTCTTTCTCTGGGCAGGGTCTCCCTACGTTGCCACCTCCTGCCTTAGTCTCTGCAGGAGCTGGGCTTATGAGCATGGACACCCAGGCCTGGCTAGAACCTTTAACCACGCCAGTGGACCAACCTTCCAAAGCTTGAGGCAACTTTGCTAGAGGCTCCTTTTCACATTCGATTTTTTTTTTCCTTAGTCTTTTCCCAACAGGGTCTTATATGCAGCCCAGGCTGACTTGGGTTAGGCTAGTTTTGGTCTTGTAGCAATCTTCCTGCCTAATTAGAGGTGTGAACCACCATGGGATTAGCTTCTCTTTTCCTCCCTCCCACCCCCACCACCTCCCACCTTCCCTCTTTCCTCCATCTTCCCCTCCCCTCTCCTTCCCCCTCTAACTTTCTTGAGGCTCTAACTAGCTACTTGGGGTGGGGGCAGGGGCATGCTAATGTCCTTGAACTCCTGATTCTCTTAACCCCACCTTCTGAGCACTAGGGTCATAAACTAGCAACACCATACAGGCTTTTTAGAGTCGTCTCTCCAAATTCCCTACTTATATGTCTATGTAGACAACCCTTTACAGCTCTGTCTGTGTTGCAAGTGCCAGGGGAACTGACCATAGGGCTTCAACAATGGAGGCCAATGCGGGACCCTAGCATAAGTTTGTATCTCCAGGGTACTTCTTGGTGTTTCATAGTGTGTAAAATATGTATGTTTCTCGCTGTCCCTGGAGTTTTACATTTTTCCATGATTTTTTTTTTTTAAGATATAAGGGCCAAGCCGGGCGGTGGTGGCGCACGCCTTTAATCCCAGCACTTGGGAGGCAGAGGCAGGAGGATTTCTGAGTTCGAGGCCAGCCTGGTCTACAAAGTGAGGTCCAGGACAGCCAGGACTACACAGAGAAACCCTGTCTCGAAAAACCAAAAAAAAAAAAAAAAGATATAAGGGCCAAGCTGGGCATACTGATATATGGCTTTAATCCCAGAACTCAGTCGGCAGAGATAGGCAGATCTGCCTGTGTCCAGAGAGAGAGAGAGAGAGAGAGAGAGAGAGAGAGAGAGAGAGAGAAAAGAAGGAAGGAAGGAAGGAAGGAAGAAAGAACCCTTGTTTTTATTTTTATAGTGGAGCTGGAACAACAACAACAAAAAGAAACTTAAAAGAAGTAAATATTAACATGCATGGTATATGATCATATACAAATAAATGGCTATAGTTTGATTACAAAAATGCCATCTAAATCAGATAGGGAATCCAGACTTCCTGGAAGGGACTGGGAGGGTGTCTTCGGTCTCAACTTTCAAATGAAAGAGGGGTTTATGCCGAGAACACTGGGGAAAACAGAAGTGTGGCAAAACAAAGTAGACAGGTGGCCTGCGCCAAGGTGTGTACATATTCAAGGAACCTTAGCGCATCAGCCAGACTGCGAGGGTGCGCAGGACAGAGCGCTGGGGAGGGGCGGTCTGGAGGAGCCGTGAGCGCCCGGACCCTGGCAGCTTTGCTTCCTCCATGGGCACTTGACTTTAGGAGCGAAACGGATGCAGCAAAGAAGACTTGGTTGAAAGTCTAAAGGAAGAGGAGGGTAAGCAGGAAACCAGAAAAGGAATTCCTAGATGGAGCTCGGTGGTAAAGCCTGGCATTAAAGCAATGACCTAGGCTTTGTACCCAGCACTGGAAGCACAGGCGCATGCGTGTGCGCGTGCGCATCCTGGCTCAAATCTATAATCCCAGCACTAGGAAAGAGTAGGCTAGCTAATAGCAGAAGTGTGGAGACCGCTGGGTCATTTGTATAGGGAGTTCTAGGCTAGCTTGGGCTACATGGCAAGATCTGATCTCAACAAAAGAAAAATACTGGGAGCACCAGTGAGATGGCTAAGTGGAACTCAGACCTGACAACCTGAGCTCAATCCCCGGATTCTCCATGGTAGAAGGAAAAGCCCAACTCCCATGACCCGCAGGTGCCAGGACAATAGTACTCAGCCTCATGGACAGACGGATAGACAGACAGACAGACAGACACACACACACTAAGTAAATGTAATAATAAAAGTAATAATGAAAAGCTGAGCTGGGCAGTGGTGGCACATATCTTTAATCCCAGCACTTGGGAGGCAGAGGCAGGCAGATTTCTGAGTTCGAGGCCAACCTGGTCTACAGAGTGAGTTCCAGGTCAGCCAGGGCTACACAGAGAAACCCTGTCTCGAAAAAACAATAAATAAATAAATAAATAAATAAATAAATAAATAAATAAATTAATTTGTGGGCAGCCTGGGCTACATAATGATTTACAGAACAACTTGGCCTACTGTCTCAAAACAACAGTAAGGATAAATGGGTACTGGGGGTGGGCTGGCTCACATAGATAATTCTAGCACACAGGAGGCAGAGACAGGCAGGTCTCGGTGAATCTTAAGATAGCCTGGTCTACATAGTGAGTTCCAGAACAGCCAGGGCTATACAATGAAAGCCTGTCTCAAACACAAAACAAAAACAACAGCAATAATCAATCAATAAATTAATTTTAAAAGGTGCTATGGATCGGAGTGTGACTCAAAGCTAAAGTGACACCTTCCCAGTCTGAGAATATGGTGGTTGTCTCCTTGGCAACAGGTGTGCGGGTCGCCTAGGTGTGATGTCACTGGGTTTGGAGCTACTCCTGATACCAACACATGGGGCTTAGGGGAAGCCCTGGTTTAAGTTCCAGGACCACCAAACATCACAGTCATAAAAAAGTTAAAAAAAAAAAACAAAAATAGTGATACAGTCAGCCTGGCTTGTTTTGGAAAAGTCCTCTGACAGGAGGGAAGGTTTTTGTTGTGCTTGGGGTGTGTTCCCTGTGGTATGCCCCCCCTAACCCCCCAGCTCCTTGGCTAGAGTGATCTTCTTGCCTTAACCCCTCAGGAGCAGGACTATATATAGGCTTGTGCCAACTGCCACCACAGTGTCACAAAGCTTGTGTGTGGAAGAAGCAGCAAGACTAGGTGACAATGGCCATCTGGGACAAGGAAGAGCCAGCTTAAAACAAACTCAGAGTTAACCACGCTGGGGCTGGGGCTGGGGCTGGGGCCGGGGCTGGGGCTGGGGCTGGGGCTGGAGCTGGGGCTGGGGCTGGGGCTGGGGCTGGGGCTGGAGATAGGGCTGGGGCTGGGGCTGGGGCTGGGGCTGGGCTGGGGCTGGGGCTGGGGCTGGGGCTGGGGCCGGGGCTGGGGCTGGAGATGGGGCTGGGGCTGGGGCCGGGGCTGGGGCTGGAGCTGGGGCCGGGGCTGGGGCTGGGGCTGGAGATGGGGCTGGGGCTGGGGCTGGAGATGGGGCTGGAGCTGCGGCTGGGGCTGGGACTGGGGCTGGGGCTGGGGCTGGGGCTGGGGCTGGGGCAGCTGTGAGGGCAGCTGTTGCTGTTGTGAGAAAGAGGGACATTAGAAGAGAAGCTGGGTTTGGGAGGGGAACTAAACCATATGAAAAGGTGACCATTTCTGTTTTGGATCCGCCCTTTAGGTTTGTTTCTGTTAGAGGTGACATGTTTGGTTTCTGTAGCTTTTCCTTCTTCCCTTAAAGCCTGTTTCAGTGGAGGGAGGGAGGGAGGGAGGGCACAGTTACATAAACCCCCAAAGCCTAAGGAGACAGACAATTGAATTGTTGCTGATACCAAAGGAGCTGGTGGCCAAGACGAGGAGGGCCCAGAGAACTTCTTTGATGTTCTCAACCTTGCTGGCTACAAGGTGTAGGATACTCAGGGAAGCTCTCAAAACTGGCTTACACATTTATCTTTCTTTTTTTTTTTTGGTTTTTCGAGACAGGGTTTCTCTGTGTAGCCCTGGCTGTCCTGGAACCAGGCTGGCCTCGAACTCAGAAATCCACCTGCCTCTGCCTCCCAAGTGCTGGGATTAAAGGCATTCACCACCACTGCCCGGCTCACATTTATCTTTCTAAGGAGAGTGCTCGCTCTGAGCAGGAAGGCTTCTTGATCGGCCTGTCCAACTAGAATCACAGGTCACCCATTTCGGACCACACCCGACTTGGGTCCCTCAGGAAAGACACCTTCTGAACAAATGCTTGCTCTCTGAGGACAACAGTGAAACTTTCAGCAGCCTCACACCCATTCAGGGACACAGTGTCTTAAAGTCCTACTCCTGGGGCTGGTGAGATGGCTCAGCAGGTAAAAGTGCTTGCTGACAAACTGACCCCAGAATCCACATCCACTAGGTAGAAGATGAGAGCAGATTCCTTTCCTACAAGAAGTTATCCAAGTTATCCTCTGATTCTCTCTCTTTCTCTCTCTCTCTCTCCCTCTCTCAATGAATAAATAATTGTTATTAGAAAAAAACAAAATCCACCTCAGTAGTATATGTGATGGCATACTATGGGAACCTATCTAAAAAAAGAATCTTTTAAAAAAAAATTCTACTATAATTGGTGACTGCAGTTACCTGCTGGGGAGGTCCGGGAGGGGGAGGGCAGCTAGAGAACATGCCAAGAGTGGAGGTCATTGTAGGGCAATGTGTCCTGACCTTGGTTTGTCGCCAAGTTGTCCAAGAGCAAGTTGGGATGGAGCCATTTGGGCTCTCTGAAGTTCAACAAGCTACCGTGTCAGCCACGTGGCACCTGTGACTCTGACAATGACCTAGAGACCATAGACCTGTCTCACTCTAAGCAGTTTTGTTGTCTTGGGCTCAAGCTAGCTTAGCAGGATTGAAGTACTGCTAAAGATAAAGATAAAAAAATAAAATTCATCCGTGAATAACTAAGTTGAGAAGTAGAACTAGCTGAGCTCAAGAAAGGAAGGAGCCTAGGTTTTGTTTTTCTTTCCTTTTTATTTATTCATTTTTTTTCATTACTGGGGCCTGAACTTGTACCCACAGCTTTGCACGTGCTAGTTAAATACTGTATTCTGAGTAACACACCCAGCCCTTGGGTGTTGTTGTTGCTGTTGAAACAAGGTCTCATATAACCGAGGCTAGCCTCCAGCTCACTCTATAGCCAAGGATGTGACATTGAACTTTTCTTGACCTCGTCCTGCAGTCTCCACACACACTCTGACTCTGTTGAGTATCTAACAAGCTTTAAGCCAGGGCTAACAGCCCATGGCACGCTAGGCGAACACTCTCCCACGGAACCACAGGCCAGGCCCGGACTTTGGTACTTTGAGATAAGGTCTCACTGTGCAGCCCAGGTTATCTTCAAACTTGCTATCTTTCTTTATTGGCCTCCAAAGTGCTGAATTTCAGGTATGTGCCCCGCGCGCCCCCACCCCACCCCCAGACCTGATGTCATTCCTTTCTGAATGCCAACAGTCAACCAAGAACCTGGTAGAACATTCTGAAAATGCTCCCATTAATCACACCACCCGGTCTTCACGCTAGCCTGGACCTTCAGCTCTTGCCTGGTCCATGGGGTACCCTCTAAAACTGTTCCTTCTGCGCCCTTGCGTCTGCCTAGCAGCTGCCTTCCCTTCCCTATCGAGAAGGAAGACTGCTCTTGTCTGGTGTGTGCCTGCCAAGGCGACTGCTGCGGGCGACTCTCCCCGGGAACAGGTGCAGTCGGTTTGGCTTGCATTGGACCCTGGGTCTGTCATTTGCTATTATCCACAGAACCTGTGGAAGTGACGTTCTGGGACCTCCCAATCCAGGCAGTGAGAGGTCAGTGTCCCGTTTCCCTCTGTGCAGTGAGCTGCTGGGTGGTGGGCGTACTGGCGGGTTTACCCGGTACTAAAGAGGCCATGTGAGGAGAGGGAAGAACCAGCCAGTGATATCCCTCCCCCCCCCAGACTGCAGTCAGCCCCACCAAGGCACCAGAAAAGTGAGTGGGGTACTGACGGATATCCTTACCCCAGACTCCCTCGTGGCCGTCAGGACACTAGCCAGCCCCGAGTCGGGGGAGGGAGAGCCATTCCTGCCCCATTGCATAACCATGAACAAGAAATGGCTGCTGAGGCTTTAAGCCACGGAGTTTCTGCTTGGCTACACAGTGATACAGTCCGTACTTTCCTTGTGTGGTTATTAACTTAGTATTTAAAAAAAATGTGTGTGTGTGTGTGTGTGTGCGCACACACACACACAGACACACACGTTTTGAGACAGGATCTCACAGGATCTCCTTACTGGCCTTGAACTCAGAGAATTTACTCCCTCTGCCTCCTAAGTACTGGGTGGGATTTTAATCATATTCACTCCCTTCCCTCAGCTCCTCTTAGACTGTTCCAGACCTCTAGCCTCTTAATCTCAGTTTTAAGGTTCCCTCCTCCCCCCTTCCCCTCCAGTCTCTGTGTTACCCTGGCCTGGAACTGGCTATGTAGATGAGGCCAGCCTCAAACTTCTTGGTTTTAGCCTGTCTCTGGTCCCAGCCTCAAACTCCTTGGTATTAGCTGTCTCTGGTCCCAGGGTAATGAGATTAAAGGCATATACACCACCACATCCAGACCCAATTCATTCGGAAACCAGCTAGTTTCTACGATAAATATGTCCAGCTCGTTTCTAAGATGCAAGCGATCTTTTATACTATCCTGTGCATCTGCTTGCTTGCTAGATATTTGGTTTACCCTCCAGTGTCTTGCATATTATCCACATAACTGTCTACAAACAGCATATGGAAGGGACCAAGAGCGGGCAGTGGAAGCTTATCCAGCCCTTCAGAGGCCGTGGAAGGAAATGTTTTGGATTTGGATTTGTTTTTCAGTTTGCTGTCCTTAGACTTTGCCTCCCTTGCCTTTGTAATGTCAGGATATTCCGGACCTCTAGGGACTTCCTCATTCCAATACAATTCTTTGAATTTTTACTTCAAATGCAAATAAAGGCACTTACCATTTGGATAGTGGTGATTAGAGAGAGGAAGGCGGTTTCTGGATCTTCCTACAACTTCCCTTTTTCTGAGTGTAAGGCAAAGGACTCTCTCTATCAGAGCTGGGTGGGTGATGGAGATGCCAAACAAATTCTCCAACAGCACATAGTTGAAAAGGAATCAAATGATAGACTATCAAATCCTACATGAGTTGACATTACACAGCTCTTTATAGTAAAATGCTAAGTACTTAATATTTCATTTTCCTCCCGGGTCAGCACGCAGCGTACCTCACAGCTATTTGTTCTTGGAACAAATGTGCATATGCTTCTTAGATTTAACAATTGACCTCTTACAGTTACTAAAGGGGTCCGGCGGAGCCCGACGCCCTCGAAAGAATAAGTCTCATTTGCACTTGTGGAGACGAAAACACAAGTTCTCAAACCAAAAGGAAGAGCTGGGGGTCAGAGCGAGTGGTAGGTGAAAATGCTGACTCAATCTCTCCCCACCCCACCCCCACATTTCCTTTTCCTGCATCTGTCTTTTTAAGTAAGGAATATTTCTTTCCCTTTCCATGCTTTGAAATTAAAGATATGTGTTTTTAATTTTTAAAATGTATCTTATCTATGTTTTTATTTTTTTTAGACCAGGATAGTAAAGAACTCAGTGTATTTCTCCATTTAGCCTCTTCTCCCTATTATTTATGTATTTATTCACTTTACCTCCCGATTGCGGCCCCTCCCAGTCCCCGCCCCCTTCCCAGTCCCCGCCCCTCCTAATCCCTACCCCCAGATAGTCTCTTACTCCATCTCACTCAGTTGTTCCCTTTCGGCATCATCAACCTCCTACCCACTTCCCTACGCACGTACCTTGTACTGATTTGTGCATCTCTGTAACAAGCTAAGCATATTTCCTCTTAGGCAAAGGCAGCCATGGTGGTACACATCCTTAAGGTGGGAGGTGGAAGTGATGGTGTTAGCATTTTTTCTAGACTCCACCCCACAGTTATCTGGCAACCAGGTACGCCTGACTCCCTGTAAAAGGGGCTGCTTGCCCCTCCTCACTCTCTCTTACTCTCCCTACTTATCCTCTTGGCCTCTTTCCTCTCTGTTTCTTCTCCCCGGTCCCCTCCTCCCTCTCTTTTTTATAAAACACAACCGACAGGGTCGAGAATCGGAGGTCAACCTCAGCTACACAAGTTCAAGACCAACTCATGCTAGCTGAGACGGCCCCCATCTCAAACTGCAAAACAAGCTAGAAAAGGCAAGATTTCTGATGCCAGGAGTTGAATCACCAGTTCAGTGGGGGTGCAGGAGCAGGACACAGTGACTAACAGCCACACCTCCGCAGCGCTCTCAGCCGCCTCGCTCTGGTCCTTCTCCGGGGATGCGGGTGGAAATTCTGGGCCTCCGATTGATGAAGTACCTCCTCGCCACCATCATCGGCGAAGGTAAGGGTGAAGACTCATCTTTAGTAATACGGCATGACTGGAATTCCTCACCCTCTGGCGATTATTAATCATGATTCCTTGCATGAAAGAGAAAATAAAGGTCTACGTAGGCTCCAAGCACATATAAACTGGAAGAATTTCAGGTTTGGGCATGTGAGGTCCTTCCCTTATCCAGGGCCGTTTTCCTTGGGGAAATGAGTGTATTCTCTGAGACCAAGAAGTCTACTGGAAGCCAAGGAAACAGTTGGATTGTCCTCTTACAGGAGAAGGTCTTCATAATCATGAGGAATAGATATAGATATAGATATATATCTCCAGCCTTTCATGGCTTGCTATCAACACAAGAATGGATTGAAGGGTACTTATTAAGTAAAATGAATGGGAATACATTTTACCCTCCCCCACCCTCATCCCTGCCTTAGACAAAGAAGACATCTTTAACTGCCACAGGCTATACTCCTATATTAGCCAGGAAGTATTTGGTACCCAGGCTCATGTATTGAATTCTCTCAACCAGAGCTGAATGTAGGTTTGGGAAAGAGCATGTAGGGCCATTGAGATCAAATAAGGAGTGTGTAACTGTGATGGTTTGTATACGCTTGTCCCAGGGAATGGCCCAATTAGGAGGTGTAGCCTTGTTGTGTCACTGTGAGTGTGAGTAGGTGTGTCACTGTGGGTGTGAGCTTAAGGCCCTCACCCTAGTCGCCTGGAAGCCAGCCCTCCACTAGCAGCCTTCAGATGAAGATGTCGAACTCTCGGCTTCTCCTGCACCATGCCTGCCTGGATGCTGCCATGTTTCCACCTTGATGACAATGGACTGAAGCTCTGAACCTGTAAGGCAGCCCCAATTAAATGTTGTCCTTATAAGAGTTGCCTTGGTCATGGTGTCTGTTCACAACAGTGAAACCCTAACTAAGGCGGTAACTCAGCCGAATACAGTGGCACACCCCTATTATGCCAACACTCAAGAAGCAGAAATGGGGGGGCAGGGGCAAGGGGCTCACTGAAAGTTTGAAGCTAGCCAGGGTTACAATGGGACATGCTGTCTCACTAAAATCAAAAGCAGCTGGAAAGACTGCCTAGCAGTTAAGGCAGACTGATCTTTCACAAGACCCAAGTTTGGTTCTCTGAACCCATGCTGGTTGGCTTCGACTCTCCAGGGAAATCCAACTCCTGGCTTCTAAAAAAAATTTTTTTTTAATTATGTATGTATAATTATGTATGTATGTATATACATATATATATGTATATACACACACACATACACACACACATAACAAAAACACTGGGCATGCTAACACAAGCCTTTATAAAGGGAAAGAGTAAGAGTTATGATGGAACAAGTCAGCAGTCCCAGTCCTTGGGAGTCTTAAGAAAGAAAGTCCTATCAGGAGTTCAAGGTCAACCTCAAGTACTTGACTTGTCTCAAAAAGCCAAACAAAAAAAACCAAAAAACCTCCAAACCTTTAAAAAGGCTGATTTTGAACAACCACAAGACCTGGATGCAAATGAAATGGTGTGTGTGTGTGTGTGTGTGTGTGTGTGTGTGTGTTTTGAATTCTTGTATGTCTTGTATCGTGTGCTTGCCTGGTGCCTGCAGATGTCAGATGTGGGTATTGGGTCTCCTGAACTTGTGTTATAGATAGTTGTGAGTTCTCGTGTAGGTGCTGGGCATTGGGAATTGAACCTGGGACCTCAGGAAATGCATCCAGTGCTCTTAACTGTCGACCCATCCCACCAGGCCTGTGTCTGCCATTTGTAACAATGACAGGCAAGCTGTCCTAATTTGGCTTGTGATGTCTTTGGTGCTGGAGATGAAAGTTGCCCTCCTGTGTGCTGTCCTCAAGAGTGTGCCTCTGTGCTAATTAACCCGCCCTCCCCCTTTTAATGACAAGGAGGCAGTTTTACTAAGAAAAAAAAAAAAGACAGAAGGAAAGTCAGGTGTGATACCACACATCTATAATCCCAGAACTCTAGAGGCAGAGGCAGGAGGATCGCAGCAAATTCAAGCCTGGGCAATGCTGCCAGGATCCATTTCAAACAACAAAACAAACAGCCCCCCCCCCAAAAAAAAAAAAACTATAAAGAAAGGGAAAGGGAATCCTCAAGCATACAATGTATCCGCTGTTGTCGCGCAGCAGTTACTTTGCATGGAGCCTACACAGTCCTGTGCAGGAAGTGGACATTGCTCTCCCTGTGACAAAGCCAGCCCTCACCTACTTCAGATTCACGAAGAGCCAGTTTGACTAAAGGTGAATATCCCGCTGGTGAATATAAAGCAATAAGCGGAAGGTAGCTGGCACTTCTTCCAAGAGGTTCGCGATGCGTACTTCTGCATCAGCATAAGAACACATTTGCCATCTTGTATCGGCCTCGCATCTGCCTTGCTAAGAACCCTCTCCCCTGTGAGTTCTCTTGGGGGTCTGTCCTCCTGCTGACCCCGTGTTTCAAGGGGCGGGCAGATGCAGCCTGGCTGCTCAGCCCTCTGGCTATCCTTTGAGCCTAAGGGAGACAAGCAGGTACGTGATTTTCTGCCGAGTTACAAATAGGGAAACGTTACCTGGGAGCCTGGCTTGTATCTGTTGTGTAGTATGGCTACATGGGCTTGTCTGCCTGTGATTTGGCTGGAAGGAAGTTGCCGATTGTATTATGCATTCGCTCTTCTCTCTCGTGGTGATTTCATTTAGGTCCTTGATATATAAAGACTAGTTCTGGCGGGGCATGTTGGCGCACACCTTTAGACCCAGCACTCAGGAGGCAGAGGCAGGTGAATCTCTATGAGTTCCAAGCCAGCTTGAGCTATACATAGTGAGTTCTAGAACAGACGGTGTTACAGAGTGAGACCCTGTCTTGAAAAGACAAAAACCAATCAAATAAAAAGTAAGATTTCTGGCTGATATGGAGAATGGCTGTTACCACTTAGGAATGATTTACTATGCACCAGGCACCTTGACAGGCACCTATAAGCTTCTACACATTTGTCAGCTTTGCAAATATGTCGTATTGTTCCATTGCATTTAGGGGCCAGAGAGGATCTGGAAAGATTATGCGGCTGCTTTAAGATCACACAGCTAGGCTTGGTGTGATGACTCACACTTTTAACCTCAGCACCTGGGAGGCAGAAGCAGGTGGCTCTCTGTGAGTTCAAGGCCAGTCTGGTCTACATAGGAAATTCATTCGCTATTAATTAATTCACTAAAAGTTAGTCACTATTTCTTCACCTTTCCTGGGCCTATTTCACTGCCTCGGTGCCATCCTGGGCCTTGACACATGCTAGGAAACCACTCTACCACTGATGTACACTGCAGATTGACTTGGCTGTCTTTGTCCACCTTGTCTAGTCACTGTCACAGATGCACAATGACAAACTCCCCTCTCACTTCTTTCAGATTTTTAGGAATCCTTCTGTAGATGCCTTGAGGTTAGATCTCGTAACATCAAACTGGCCTCAAACTGACAGGTAACTGAAGTTGTATTTGAACTTTTGATCCCCCTGCCTCTACCCAAGTGTAGGTATGTATCTATCATCCCACTTGCCTGGGGATCCTAGTGATTCCGCCTCCTTTGCTAAAGGCTCTTCAGTGGCATGTGGGGCACTTCGTGCTATCCTCCCATGTTTCTGTCTGTCCACCATGTTCCTCCTCACTGCTGATGTGTGTTTTTGAGATGGTCTCAGACTGGCAGGGACCTTACTATGTATACCAGACTAGCCTTGAATTCACAGAAATCTAATAGCCTCTGGGTACTGGCATTAAAGACATGAAAACCAAACATAAATGATGTTGTTATTTATTTGTTTGTTTGTTTGAATTTTTGAGACAAGTTTTCTCTATGTAGCCCTGGCTCTTCTGGGACTCACTCTGTAGCCCAGGCTGGCCTGGAATTCAGAGATCCACCTGCCTCTTCCTCCAGAGTGCTGGGATTAAAGGTGTGCACCAGCACTACCCAGAACTATTTTAAATAATGGAGATACAAGGCTGAATAGATGGATAGCCTATTGGTTAAGAGCATTCGTTGTTTTCCCAGAAGACCTGGGTTCTGTTTCCAGCACCCATATCAGTGGCTCTCGTCTGCTTATAGCTCCAGCTTCTGGGGATGTGGCATCCTAGGGCCTCCAAGGGCACCTGCCCAAATGAAGTGCACATAAACTCACCCAGGCACATATATGTGCATCAATAAAAACAAGTAGAGAGATAGGTAGGTAGGTGGATAGATAGGTAGATAGATGGATAGATAGATAGATAGATAGATAGATAGATAGATAGATAGATAGATAGATAGATAGATAGATAGATTTGAAAAAATAATGATTCTTTCCAGCCTCCATAGAAAGATATATTGACAGCAGGGGAAGCTGGGATAGGAGATTCAACAGCCAGCAGGATAAAGGAAATCCCTCATGTGTTTAGCCCTTGAAAGACACAGTTCTCTGAGAGTAGCAGCTTATTGAAGGTACTGGATAGGGTACTAATTCTGGAAGTTAATCCCATTGTCCTCAGCCTGTTTTAGGCTGAGTTTAGCCATGTAGGGAAGGTATGAGATGGAATGTAAGGGTAGTCTTTCTTACTAGCTGAGTGTACACCAGTCCATCCTTCTCATCCTTACGTACATACTTGCCATGGTGTTGCTAGTCCGGGCTCTCGGTCCGGCTGATCGTATTTCCTTTTCTGGGCTCTGTTGTA